>OZ022499.1:3705291-4305291 GCA_963989385.1 Ctena decussata | reverse complement strand
GAAGTTACATGGAAGTTTCTTAAAAAATTGCACACTGTTTACTGGAAAGTTACTGATTATTTCATGACATGTCATCTGATTGGACAGGTGACAAACTTATATATTGTTTCATTGATACATTCTTGAAAAGCATTGTTGAAGCATTTTATGTGTTTAAGAGGTGCAGCTTAATATCTGTGACAGGATGTTATAAAGCATATTGTTACTGCATGTAACCATGATATGTTATAAAGATAACAAGCGCAAAATTTGAAGATACAATGGAAATTTTATGTATTGATCAATATTTCTATGGCTTCCACTGTCAAAAATATTGGTACTAAATCCTCATGATGAAGAAAGTAAAAGGTTGTTTGTTATTTATTTGGAGTTGAAAAAATACACACTGTTTGCAAGGAAGGTGCATGAAAGTTGAGAGTTTAAATGCTGTTTTAAAATGTAATACTGGATGACAAATTTATGGATAATATTTGAAGTTATTTCAGAAAGTTTCTTAAATGAACTTTAATAATTTACAGAAACTATTCAAAAACCCATTGAATATAGTAAAACATATATTTTTTCAAGTTTTTTTTTCTCTCTCTTTTTTTTTTTTTTTTTTTTTCCTTTTGTGCTGTGGCCATTGAAGAAACTTGGATACATAGCTAGGAGTCACTATTTAAGTCCCAATCAGCACATCCCCAACTTCTTGTGACCAAAAACGTTTTGATATAAACAAGGATATGTAAAGACATTGCTGATATGTGTGTGTGTTTGTAAGAATATTATCTCAGTGCTGTTCAGAAAGGTCAAAATGTAAACGAAGAATACTACAGGACATTTCTTTCAACAACATTCATGTCAAAACTGAAATGCAGACCCCTTTTCTTCGGTCTGTCAAACCACTTACTGTTTGAGAATGTCTAATGTCATAAAACAGATATTGTGATGTCACTACTGCGGGATTTGGACTGGGGTTCTTCAAAAGTCTACCTATTCACCAGAGCTAAGTCCATCTGACTTTGATCCGTTTGAAAATTAAAGAAGTTAACAGCCTCGTTGGATCTATTACAACTAAAGCAAGCTTTGTGTGCAAGTGCTTGACATATTATTGACAATTGCCTAGCAGCCAGTATAAGATTGAAACCAAAGAGATGACTGTCCATCATTGATCACACTGGAGATAAGCAGCCCATTATTGATCACGGGGAAAATAACTTAAAAGCAGTCTAGATGGGTAAGTACCATAACTTGCTAAATATTCAAAATAGACACTGCTTACTCATCCAACCTTTTACTATCAAAACCCTTGAAGCTGTGTGCCACAGTGTATACAAAATAAAGAACACCATAAAAATAACTGATAGCTTGCAACTTGGTCCGTATATTATGTAAAATACAGTATGTATGCCCCCCTACTTCAAAGAAATTGATGGGGCATATTGATTTGAGTTTTCCATGCATGAGTTCAGTCCTCAAAGTACATTTTTATACATGCCATATCTTACAAGCTATATATGTTGGTGCTTTGAGATTTCATTAATGGATTCACCATGAAAAAAATTGCTGATCATATTTTTAGCTCAACACAAAATATATTCATACATTCAGTTGTCCCTTATTGCATTACCAAGATGGCTGCCTTGTCCATATCAAATAAAAACTAAATGTCTTTGACTCTAGAAATGAAATGCAGATGTGAGTCAGCAGTATGTTACAACTCAAATACTATCAATTTCGTTGAAATGAGGACAGTAGGTTGATGTTTTACCTGTAACAATAAGCTTAACTTGGTTTGGTTTTGATCAAGAGGCCTGTCATTAACATCTGACCTGGACTTCTTGAACACTATCTTTCACTGTCTTAAGCTATTGTTATAAGCTTTGTAGCATCTGATGATGCTCAGGTCAGCAATTCACAGCCTATGGTCTTCTTGGTTAAAGCCAACATTTACATGCTGACAATAAATGGACTCAGGTGAGCTACAGGACCAATGGTCCTCTGGTTATGGTTTATTGCTTTAGGGTGTCCCAGTTTTTCCAGGCAATTATGGTAGAATTTGCATATCCTGTGGACAGACAGTGATGTCGCATCATTTGCATGTAAAGAACCAATTAACTTGTCATGTCACTTACAGTCTATGTCTTTGACAGATGGCTAGGCCTTGAACTGTCCCATAGGCTGAAAATTCCTTCTTCCACCAGGTTAGAGTTTAATCCTGTTGCACTCAGAATGGCCAAAACTCAATGGAGTTTTGGTCATTCTGAGTGCAATAAGGTGATAAAAGGTTATCTCATAGCCTTGTTGGTTATCCCCTCGGGGATAACCATATTAAGATAGGAATTCGTACTCGATTTGTACGCCGTTTCCTTTTGCTAAAATACAGGTCCCACTATTTCCCGGTACTTCTACATTTGGCACACCCTGCTACAGGGTTCTCGCCAGCATCGCTAATGCATGATCTTTATAGCATATATGTTGACACACTTTATCTCAGTTACCTGAAAGTTCAGTTATCACTTAACAGTACAGATCAATAAGTTCTGCTTGATTAACGCTAAATACAAGTTCCACTATTTACCGGTATTTGCTCACATAGTTTGGCGCACCCAGCTGCAGGGTCCCTTCCAGCATTGCTAAGACATGAGCTGTAAAAACACTTCATCTCCCCTAATACAAGAATCTCACCTAATACAAGCACTTACCAGAGAGTACAGTCCACTTACGAAGACCTATTACTAAACAGTACAGGTCATCTAACAAAAGTATATAGCACTGCATGAAGCTCACCTGATACGAGCAATCACTAGACAAAAAGAAAAAAGGTGTCAAACTCGCCACTTACCTACAGCTTCAACAAATCTAAGAATACAATAAAATTAACTTGTTCTGCTGCCGATTTTCTCCTTTACCACTTGCATCCTATAGATTCATTTGCTAAGGGATAACCTCTCAAGCTTTTTCAAAAGCTAAACTTGTGGCTGACTTAGGGCAGTGGGTGTCAGAGGTCCACTGTACCTTGAGCAAAGCCTATGAAAGGGGGAACCTGCCTGATAGGGTATATCAGAGTAACCCTTTAAGCATCAAAAAGCAGACGACAAAATTTAAATCTGCAAAAATTTCAGAAATGTTTCATCCAAGCTGTATCATATCAGAGAATTCAAAGACTAGAGGGCAAACTGTGTAGATCTAGATGAGGCGGCTCGTATTTAGCTGCCTCATCAGGATCTATGCTGTTTGCAAATTCTGCTATTTTCGTCATCAGTGCTTAAAGTGTTAACTTCGAAATATGTATACTCATAGAGAGGCATGTGGTCAAAAGGTTAGAGTTGGTCAGCTATGGTGTAGAAGGTTGTGGGCTTGAATCCCAAACAGGCCAGCCTGAGTGACTGAAAAACTCCCTGTCAGCCCAGCATTAAATGGATACCTTTTTTAAATGATAGCGAAAGGAGAGGGAGGGATGGGGGAGTGAGTAAGTTGGGTTTTACGGCTCACCAGCCAACACAAAAGAACTGGTTTAGGAATTGCCCAAAATCTAAGGGTGTAGAAATTAGGCAGCTCCAAAAAGAATGCCAGATGCTGGAATATCAAGGTAAAGCTTAAGTGCTTTTAATATGTGGAATAATGTCTAAATATAATGGAGCCCTTTATTTTATTATGAATAAACACCTTCATACCTGACCTTTAAAGAAGTTTTATGAAACTTAAAATCAAATTGCATGATTTCGCAAAAACTTTTCATCATAATTGAAAAAAAATATATTATTTTGCCTGGTATGGTTTAAATGTTAGACTTTGTATGAACATTGTGAAGGTACCAAATTTAATCAGACAGTTGTAATGCCTGAGCAAACCGTGTAGACATATCAGCCTGCTTGTAAGGAGCAGTCTTATCAGAGTCTATACTGTTTACATACAGTCTTATCAACACTCACATTTTTTAACACAAATAAACTTGTCCAAATCAGAAAATAAAAAAGCATAAGATTATTATAACATTTTGTGTGATTGCGATGATAATGCAAACCACTAATTTTGTGCGATTGCAATAACTGTTAACATAAATGTCAGAAGCATGCTTGTTGTTTTTTGAAAATGACATTTTCTTCACCGGACAATATTTCACTTCCTTATTTGGAGCTCATTACTTCAATCTATATATCTAAATGCAAATATGGAATTAGAGTGAGTGAAATTAATTATGAGGAACTTTGTCTTGAGACATGAGTATGTCAAATGTACATGATCAGATCAGCCTGCACATATGTGCAAGCTGATCAGAATATGTACAGTTCACATTCCAGTTATTATCAGGGCAGAGAATCCCAGGTCTGACCATATTACTTGCACACAGGCTGGTTTGAGTTTGCATGGTTTACATAATGCCCTGAACCGGCTTCCAAATGATATGACACAGTTGAAAAGTCATGTTTCATTAGATGAGGGAGTTTCTGATTAAAAACTGACCAGTTTCTTTGCTTGTCAGTTTGCAAGTGTAAAATTACATTGCAGGGGTCTCTGTGTGGGTAGGTTAGCTGTTAAACATTTCACTGTCACAGTGTGCTTGTTAGATGCAATTAAATTATTTTGATTACAAAGTGAGGATGTCACCTTATAAATTTACGTTATATAGTTGGAAAGAATGCTAAAAAAAAACAGCAATCAAAAACCAGATTAAACTGCTATAAGGCTCTTTCATCAAAAAGTGTGGTTCATATTTCATTTGTATGATGGGCAAGACTGTTCAAAATTTTCTTTACCCAGCAGAACAGTTTTCTTGGGGTTCTGTGTTTAAAAATTTTGTGTACCCAGGAGAGCAGTATTTTTGGGGCCCTGTGTTAGACTTCAAAATTTCTTCACTCAGTGAGTAGTTTTCTTGGGGCCCTGTGTTAGACTGTTCAAAATTTTCTGTATCCAGGGGTGCAGTTTTCTTAGGGCCCTGTGTTACAGTGTTCAAAATTTTCTGTATCGAGGGGAGCAGTTTTCTTGGGGCCCTGTTTTAGACTGTCCAAAATTTTCTGTACCCAGGAGAGCATTTTTCTTGGGTCCCTGTTTAGGCCTATCAAATTTTTTTTTATCAGATTCAGCATTTTGTTAGGGCCCTATGTAAGGCTGTTCAAGATTTTCTGTACTCAGTGGAGCAGTTTTCTTGGTGACCCTTGTATGACTGTTGTAGGTTCATCTGTCACATGTTCTAAGACCAGCACTTTTATTGACAAAAATGTGAATAAAATGATAGTTTGCTCAGCTGTTGATGAAAATATATACAAACCTTGTTATAAACACTGGCATCTCAGCATGGTGTCTGTCCAGCTGTTAGTAACACCATATTTTACCATAAAATTTTGACACCTCAATTACTTTGGTGTTGGACTTGTCAACCACTTAATTTGGACAAGTCTATTTTTTGCTCTGTTGGTTAATATTTTATAAGCAATTTTGGTAAACATCCTAGACCCAGATCAGACTGCTCCTTTAGATCTGGGTCTGTGCTGTTTCATAAGCGTTTTTTGTGGACTATAATGGAAAATACGGTAAGGTAAGCTAAATTAATTTTAGAAGCAGATGATGCAGAATGTTCTTTTTTATACAGATCCCTGTTGATGAACTGATGAACAGAAATTTTTGAAACAGTTGATTGGTGTTCATGAAAAAAGTAATTATGGTGCAGGACCTGGCCCCGAGGTTATAAAACTTTTTTCATGCTCAACTCAGCTGAGCATGAAATTTTACCTGCTAATAAATAGCAAAACACTGATAAGTATGGGTGTTTTCTTGCTCAGTTTGGCTGGGTATGAAATTTTCTCTGCTTATGAATATGAAAATGCCAACATTAGTTGGCATTTTCATATTTTTCAGCAGAGAAAATTTCATGCTCAGCTGAGTTGAGCATGAAAAAAGTTTTATAACCTCGGAGCCTGGCTATCCATGTCTCAGATTTAGCCTTGTCATTTTATAGATTCTCCAAGTCAACAAATTGCTCAAGCAAATCAGACTGACTGATGCAGTACGATCTGAGCCCATACTGTTTGCAATTGCTGTGAGGTTCCGTACCACCTTAGTTATTGACTTTATATATTAACAAACTACATCTTATTATTTTTGATTGTTTCCTGGTCTCCAGATGTTGGCCATGCACTCAAATGTCTCAGAGTCAGCTTAAACATCTGGGGCCATATTCATAAAGCCACTTAAGTCGTTGCTATGCGGTTGCTAGGGCTAAATATCTATAAAGGAGATTCTCTACAACTATGAAATTTGGTCTGGAGGAACAGTCTTACAAAGACTGTTCCTCCAGACCAAATTTCATAGTTGTAGGGAATCTCCTTCAAAGAAATTTAGCCTTAGCAACCGCATAGCAACCACTTAAGTTGTTTTATGAATACGGCCCCAGATTCTGCTCACTGGTCACTATATAGATTCCTTGGAGTCAATTGCTCAAGCAAATCAGACTGAATGATGCAGTATGATCTGAGCCCTTACTATTTGCAATTGCCGTAGGTTCCGTACCACCTTAGTTATTGACTTTATATATTAACAAACTATATCTTATTATTGTTGTTGATGCTAGTGTTTAGCCTCTAGATTGTTTCCTGGTCTCCAGGTGTATACTTAATGTCTTTTCCCAGAAACAAATACTACAAAAACAATATTATAGTGCCACAACATTTTTTTTTCTACCATTTGTGTATAAATATACAGAGTTAATTTTGAATAAAACAAGACTTTTATATTTGACCCTTAGGCAATCTTAAAGCCAGCTAGAAATCTGCTGTGCCTGTCCAAGGTATTAGCATCTGTATTACTTACTTATGGCAAATGTGGCCTTGAAACTGAAAATGCCACCCCCTTCAAAAAAAAATGCCACCCCCTTCCAAAAAAAAGGGTTGTACCTTCACAACAGGTCTTAATGGGTAGGGGCAGCCTAGCAACACCTTTACTAAGCCCTAAAATAGTACAAGACTCCAAATATGGAGTTATTTCAAAGTCTTGGCATACATGTATTTGCACAAATAAATTAGTCCATTATTTTAGATATATTCTGAATGTATTGAAAACTTATTCGTTGTGGAGATTTTGTCTTTACCACCAGCAATCAAGGTGGTAATATACCAATGTCCTTACCAGTCCTGTGCTGTCGCCCATGCAAGTCAATTACCATACATGCAAAAAGTGGCTATCAATGGAGACAGTCGACAGCAGTATCAGCTTGGTTGACAACCATTGACAGTAGTATCATTTACCATTTTTGTCTCGCCTGCGAAGCAGAAGCGAGACATAGGTATTGCTTTTCCGGCGTCGGCGGCGTAAACTTTCATTGGGTTTTTGCGTTTAGGTCAGTTTCACAAGGCGCTGACAGGCAAGACACTGCATTCCCCAGAATTCTTGTTTGTAATGCTAATGAATTCTCGGTTGACAGCCACTTTGTTTAGTACCATTTTGGTCTACAGCATAGGAAACTAAGATGGTATTACCACCATGGTAGTGCCAAAATTAAGTTATGACCAAAGTGGGCTAGTCTTAGCATAAAGTAACTTGCTGTTGCACTGTAAGAGCTGTCTTAGGCCAACCTATGTATTTTGCATGACATTATTTAATGGCAATTTGTTGCAGCTGCTGTTAAAGGCAAGATTTTACATTGTTGCAGTTGTCTTAGAAAGTCTTTGCATTGTTGCAGCAGTCTTTGGCAAGCCTTTGCATTGTTACAACAGTTTTTGTCAATTCTTTGCATTGTTGAAGCTGTCTTTGTCAAGCCTATGCATTGTTGCAACTTTCTTTGTCAAGCCTTTGCATTATTGAAACTGTCTTTGTCAAACCTTTACATCATTGAAGCTGTCTTTGTCAAGCCTTTGCATTATTCCAGCTGTCTTTATCAAGCATTTGAATTGTTGCAGCTTTCTTTGTCAATTAAGCCTTTGCATCATTGCAGCTGTCTTTTTCAAGCCTTTGCATAACTGCAGCTGTCTTTGTGAAGCGGTTGCATTGTTGCAGCAGATAGAAACACCGCCTACTCTTAGTATATAACAAAAACAACAACAACCTTGATATATTTTCTTTCTGTGTGGCAGTAGAAAGGTGTTGAGTAAGTCATTCATGTTCCAGATTTAGGTGGCATTTGCTGTCTAATAGTCGGTATATTGATAAATAACATAATGATGTAAATGAGATCCTTAATGACATAAATGAAGTACTAGAAGCTGTCAGTGATATACTTTAGTCTTATCAATCATTCCTAGACTATTTCTCTGTGGTGGATTATCAAATGAGCCGTGACACCACAAAACCAAAGAAGTAGCATGTGCATCTAGCGAAGAATTAGATCAGACTGGGCAGATGCCCAGTCTGATCAGAGTCTTGGCTGTGTGCTTAAAGGGTAGCTAAGGATCTAAGCTATCTTAGTGACCTGCTGACATCAAAGACTGATCAGACTTGGTGGATGCCCAGGCTGATCTGAGCGTTTGCTGGGTGCCCATACCACTTTGTTGGTTTTGTCGTGTTGCAGCTTTTTAGTGGGCTAGAATCCTTCTGTAGAGCTGTATCATGAATAAAGGTATGGTATGACACTTGTGCACAGCCAAAGGTGAAGTCAGTGGGCACAGCTTCCAAATTTTTTATTCTGTTATAAGGCAAGTTAATGCTCCCTCTTGGAAACAACTCTGAACATCTAGATCTAGATTTTGTCTTTTATATATTTGGAATTGTTCTGGATGAAGAAAAACCCTCCTTATAGCAGAATTACACAAGACTGGTTTACATATTTATTTTGGGGTCGTTCTGGGACAGACAAACTCCAAAGATGACTATACTAGGCTTGGTTCTTTACCAAAAGTGGTTAATTATATTAGTGTTTGTGCTAATAATATTGTGACAATGACTTCAATATGCCAGAAAATATGTTACAAAAGAAACAATCAGTGAAGTTCAGTGGCCTGATCTGGTATCTTTTTGATTAAAAAAAAACATGTTACATAATTGCTCTGAGGTAAGAATCAGCTGCAGTTTTGATATAGAAACCTGGCTATTGGTGAATTGACTTATTAAATTTTCACAGTTTTAAGGCCTGCACAGTTGGAATGCAGCTCCAAGGAGTAGGGATATAATCAAACACATAGCAACGAATTTTTGTTCGAAATTGTCGCCATCAAAATGGCTATTGACGAACCCCATAGTACTTTAACACCACCATACAGATTAATCAAATTGCCCCACCGGTTGAAATTTTAAGAGCACTTTTCTGACTTCCATTATTGAATATTTCTGTTAAAATAATTCCAGGACACCATTTTCCGCCTGTGTAATTATTGACGAAACAGTGCCCTTTACGTCAGCGTCAAACATGTGAACAAAAAATTACGATTTACAGCTTATTCGACTTTCTCCAAAACGCAGACCTATGCCATGATAAATATTGATATATATTCTACGATTATGTGAAATTTCAGAAAATTTGGTTTTGGAACATTTTAAAATTGCAAAATAACATATGACCACTCGGCTTGAAAACAAACCGAAAATGGCGTCGAAATCATGCCAGCCTTACGCGCTAAGTGTTCACTGCCAATAACAAACTCACAATTCGGCCTGTCCGTAGAAACGATACACCTCTCACTGATTAATCTTCAACCAAGACCGAATAAAACAGTCAAGCAAATTCATTTTATTCATATTTTATTGTCAGATAGAATAAAGTCAACTCTCACCTCTATGCTCTAGCAAATCGTAAACATATGTTTATGACGTGTGATTTTGAATCGATTAGTAATTTGTATAATCGTGGCTTAAAAGACGGACTTAATCAGCAATTGATGTTCATTTAGGTACAGTTCATGCTATCGTTCAGGATTAGCCTTTCCCCTCATAACTGAACGATAATTTAACGGTTACAAATTTCTTTTTTAATTAGCAAATCACGCGCTTGATTTCAAAAGTCAAATCTACAGTTGTATGTGAGTAACCTGGAAAGGATGAGGAATGCCCCCCCCCCCTCCCTCCCTCCCTCGTCGGACGGTTAGAAGCAGGAGTGCAGGGGTTATTACACTTTACGCACAATTATGTTTATCCTTTGAGAGCAAGAATAAGAGGTGGGCCCCAAAGATACTTTATTAGTCGTGTCTGCTTGCCGCTGCTATTGAAATCTTGTTCAACTTACAAATACCAGCAACATCAAATATGGCCATACCTGTTGAAATTTTGTCTATTTGACAAAATTACAATATGCACTTGGTTGTTAGCGTATAAGCAGTTACGCGTTTGAGAAGGGTTAGCAGTGCACCGTATGCATGCGATGTTTTTGCACTGCCTGTATAAGTTTGAGAAACTCATCAGGCATCTCTGTGTGTGTGTGTGTGTGTGTGTGTGTGTGTGTGTGTTTTTGGGGGGGGGATTGGGGGGCAACATTTACAAATCTAAATCTGCAGGTACACGGGTAAATCTACATCAAATAATAGGAGAGAATAGAACATTTATTTCTCCAATTACGGACCCTTTGGGTTATGCAGTCACATATAAACAAACAACATAATTCAGATCGTGTTTTTCCTATTTCTCTATTAAATTGACTGATGCTGCCTCACATTAGAGTAGTCTTGGCGAGGAGGTTCTATATACAGCCGCAACACGTTTTCATGGATAACTGGCACAAATTATCGTAGACTTATTATCAATACACAACTTTATTAATTTCCTGTTAGTTTTCCTGAACTGGGAGACTCTTAAAAAATTCTTTGCTCCAAAGGAGCAAATGCTTTCCTTAAAGAGTTTAGTCCCATTGGAAAGGTAGGATAAATCAAAAATATTATTGCCGAGATGCTTCCCCTGAAAGCGTACCCGGTTGCCTTAGGCCGACACATTTACATGTACACTCTCAATTTCAGTTCCTTCCAATGCTTAACGTGTTCATTCTTCATTTATATGCCGACTAGAATTGTAACATTGTAATTGTCCGGTTGACTAGCAGGCCCGGGTATCTTGCAGGTCACCGGAAGATTTGATATTTTTGCATTTACGAATCGTTCCGAAGGCACATGTAAAGGGCAATCCAGTACACTTTATACTCAACTCTGGGCTTATTCTTCATACTCTGCGTCCTGAAATAAATAATTGGGCAGTCGATTTCCGAATCGAATAGGACATCAGTCGAAATATATTCATTAGGCAATGATAGGAATTGAGCTAGCGGCCTTCAGATTCTCATTTGACAACTCTAAGCTACCAAATGTGGTGACGTGCGGGAAGGTTTTCACTTTTTCCCTTACTGTAGTATTTTCTGAGGGTCAGTAAGTACACGGGTGACCTGAAACAATCAAAGACTAAGATAGCCTGCACTACAATTGTTATAAAAGTTAAGATGAACAGCTTGCATGTGTGCATTCTGTTATGGATCTTGGCTGGTAGCTTTTTTGTTCATGCACATTTTGCTAAATGAAGGCAATGATGGGTTGCTTGAATAAGTATACAATGTTCATGCGTATTTCAACAGTTCCTCACACGCCCGCTATTTTCAACTTTCAAGCAGATTGTTTAAGTATATGGTCTTTACGCTTATAAATTCGGGATGTGGAATTTGCCAAAGTGGAACGATTCGTATACAGTTTAAGTTCATGTACAGTATTTTGCTTCCACGGAATAAATGGCTGTTTTTGTGCCACGTGCCAAACGTCGGATGGCACCTAGCAAGCCTCCAAATTTTCCCCACACCTCCCACATCCGCACACCCCGACACATTTTCAGGCTCATCATCGAACACACGAAACACTCTTCGTAACTTAATTCAGAACGGAAAGTGTTTGCTTGCAAGCCAATCAGGGTTTTGCTATTCGCTTATATATACAGCTTTGTATCTTGAAGCAGTCTTGTTAGACTAAGCAGATTTTGCTGTTATCATATCCGACTAGATTCCTCTTTCCCTGTTGCGGCTCAACTGCTGGTAAGATTCAAATGATTGTAATAACTCTCAGTGTACATGTGTGTAACAACAATGAAGTCAAATTGGACAGAGAGAGAGAGAGAGAGAGAGAAGTACGCTGTCATAGCAACGACTGCTCAAGTTATGTTTTGGACCTATACATCACTCCGAGCATCAGTCAAGACGAATTCCCCCACTTCCCTGGCCCCCACCCACCCCCACCCTCGTCACCAACCGCCTCCTTTCATCCCCACCTGGCTTGTTTGTTTCTAACGAGCCGCGACGCGAGAAAACCAACAATTTGGTTGTGCGCCCAGCGCAGACTAAGATAATCCTTGGTCCGCCCAATCTGATCAGAGTCTTCGCTGTCCGCATGAAGGTAGCTTAGACCCTTAGCTATCCTTAAAGCGCTTAGGTAAGACTGCGCAGACTAGGCGGATGCCGAGGCTGATCTGAGTCTGCGCTTGGCGCACAACCACTTTCGGTTGGTTTTCTCGTGTCGCGGCTTATATGTTTTCTGTAATTGTTGAGCAAATTATAAAATCAGATCGTAAATTTTTCGAAAACTAGATAAACACAACGACAAGAAAGAAACTCTTTACTTCGTACTGGTGCATTTCATGTTCGACCTATATCAGAGTATATCCGTTTACATGGCATGCGGACTGGCAATCTAGCTGGAGGCAATATACGTCATTTTCTTTTATTACGTCACAACCTTGACCTGATAACTTATTTGACAGAAAACAGATGACTGTTTGAAAGATAAATAATAATAGTAAAAGGATATTATTTCCACAAATTTGAGTGGCAGAACGTCAGATTTGTACAATGTCAATCAGGTCAGGTGTCAGGTAAGGTATGTTCTACCAGTTTTTAGTCTATTTTAGCTAACTAAACTCCGTAATTTTCTCCTCTTCAAGTATTTAGCAATCTGAGCTAATGTTTGACAAGCTGTAACCTCAATTTTCTGTCTTAATTGAGGCTGTCCGGCAAGTATTGCTGGTGCTCATTTCACGTGCAAGACCGTTTCCTGAGCGTTAAAACTACAGATGCCATCTTTTATTTTGCAATTTAAAAATGTTCCAAAACGATATTGCTTGAAATTTCACATGCAAAAAGAAGAAATAAAGTTTTCGATGGCATGGGTGTGCGCATTGGAGAAAGTCTCAGCTTTCTGTACATTATGTATTATGTTGATGCAAGTTTTCGGTAGAATCAAGATAGAGTATTGTACTTTGACGATGAATATTTAGCATTTCGAGCAATTTTGGCCCTGAATTTTGTTGAGAAAGCCTGCTTAATACTAGTTAGCAAAACATTTTTATGTGTTTTATCATTTTGATATAATGAGTGCCTCTATATACATTTGAGAATAATGGGAAATTTCGTCAAGAACCATGGTCGCCATTTTATGGGCCTATTTTTTGTGTGGAAGGATCCACCGTTGTAAATACAATCACCGCTTTTCGAGGGTTTGCGTTCCAACTGGCAGGTAATTGGATACATGCTCAGGGGAAGCAACTCTGCCATTCTGCTTTTTGCCTGCCATCCCAATAGGAGTCAACTCTTAAAGGAAAGAATTTGCTCCCATAGGAGCAAATTCTTTCCTCTAAGAGTAGACCCCATTTCAGAAAGGTAGTTGTCATCCAAGAAAGCAAAGAGGAAGTCACAAAAGTTATTTCCCATTGTAAAAGATGATGGGGAAAATGTGGAGGTGTACCCATGTACCTGGAAGTGAGAGCAGGCTAATTTCAAATAATTAGTCTTTTTTTTCGAGTGCTAGTAAATTATTTCCTTACATAGTATAATGCCTTGGCCCCGCCTTGAGAAAGGAGGCAAATGCTTAAAGGTGTTTGGTTTTGATACCAGTCTTGTTTGGTAGGTTTGGGGCAGTAATTCTTTATGTTTCATTTCACACCCAGCTTGTTGGGATGATTCAGGTAAATGATACAAGGTGAATGTTTTCCTTGTGGTTGGAGGAGCAACAGTAGCTCAGTAGGTTAAGTGCTTGCTTATTGATCTAGTGGTCTAGGGGTTGAGCCCTGCTGTAGGCAGGAATCGTTTCAATCATAAACAAGTGTCCACTGCACACAGCCTGTCATTATCTATGACCCACTTGTCGTCCTTATATGACTGAAATACTGTTATACAGGACGTAAAAACACAAGTCATCCATCCATCATACCTTGTTTGGTTTGGCACCATACATTTGAGCCGCGACACGAGAAAACCAACAAAGTGGTTGTGCGCCCAGCGCAGACTCAGATCAGCCTGGGCATCCGCCCAGTCTGATCAGAGTCTTCGCTGGTCGCATGAAGGTAGTTTAGACCCTTAGCTACCCTTTAAGCGCTTGGCGAAAAGTCCGAGCGGACCAGGCGGATACCCAGGCTGATCTGAATCTGCACTGGGCGAACAACCACATTGTTGGTTTTCTCGTGTTGCGGCTCATTTCTGGTTTAGTACCAGATACAGTGTTTGTATACAAGGATGTCTTCTGTCACCCACCCTCTTCAACATTTTGTTCGAACAGATCATGTCTGATGCTCTGGAAGAACATGAAGGAAAGGTTAGCATAGGTGGCAGAAACATTACCAATCTGCAGTTTGGCGATGACATAGATGCTCTAGCTGAGGAAGAGCAGGAACTGGAAGCTCTAGTTGAAAGTCTCGACCAAACCTGCACAAGGTATAAGATGGAGATCAGTGCTGAGAAGACCAAACTGATGACGAACAGCACAGACGGCATCCAGAGGGAGATCAAGGTAAAAGGGCAGAAGCTGGGTACCGTAAGCAGCTTCAAATACCTTGGAGCAGTTGTCTCAGATTTTGGCTCAAAACAGGAGGTTCTCTCAAGGATTGCACACGCCACTTCAGCTCTTACTAAGCTGAAACCAATTTGGAGAGATAACTATATCTCTTGGATCAAAGGTGAAACTTATGCGCTCCCTTGTCATTTCCATATTTCTGTATGCCTGTGAATCATGGACCTTGACAGCAGAATTAGAGAAAAGAACGCAGGCCTTTGAGATGAGATGCTACCGAAGGTTACTGAACATTTCGTACAAGGACCATATAACCAATGAGGAGGTTCGCAGGAAGATCTAAGCAGCCATTGGAGAATATGATGAACTCCTTACGCTGGTCAAGAAACGGAAACTAAGGTGGTTTGGCCACGTCTTAAGGTCTTCTGGTTTAGCAAAGACAATTCTTCAGGGCACAGTGAAAGGAAAAAGAAGAAGAGGTAGACAGAAGAAGAGTGGGAAGACAATATCAAGGAGTGGACAGGAATGGATTTTGCGAGCTCAACTAGGGCAGCTGAAGACAGGACAAGGTGGAAAGGGATTGTTTTGAAGTCATCTGTGGTGCCCCAACGACCTAGTAAGGTTATGGGATAGAATAGAATAGACAGTGTTTGTTTGCTTTGCTGCAAGAAAAGTTTTAGATACATTGTATTTTAAAACATATTATATTTGTGCCATGTTTTAACACGAGCTCTTATTGTTTTGCAAAACAATCTCACAGTCTAAAAGAAAGCTTAAATTATAATGCTATGACATTTTACAGAAGTAAATCAAATCATGAAATACTCATTTGTAAAAGTAATAAAATCTTGCTGTTTTGCAGAAACAGTACATCAGGATCTAAATCAAATAAATATGTCTTCATATGTGAAAACTTACCTTGCTTCGTGTTTGCGGGGTAACCTGGTTGAAAACCAGGCTGTGGGGTAACCAAAACCAGGCTTTGCAAATGCACCCTAAGACAAAGTTTCAACTATGGCTTCACAGAGGCCATTGAGTTTCTTTCCTTCTGGGAGCATAGATTGATCAGACTGCATGGATGTGCAATTTGAGCTGTTTTTCCTCTCTGCACATGGTATAACACTTTATGTGCCGGAAAATGGAAATGGTTGAATCTGCAAACAGAGTAGATCCAGATGAGGTGGCTCATAATGAGCCACCTCATCTGGATCTACTCTATTTGCCCTCTATATTCTTTGAATTCGGAATAGGATTTAACTTGGACAGAACATTTTGTTTTAAACTTTGCAGACACAAATTTTGTTGTCTGTTTTTTTTGTGCTTTAAGGTTTAAGATACAGTTTCTTATGGCAAGGCCGAAATGATATTTTACAGAGGCTCTTGACAAAAATCTGATTTTGGATAAAAAATGGTTATATTAGACAAATATTTATGATATCAGTAAAATGCACACTGTTAAATTTCCTGTTGTTGATTGTAATAACAGACAAAGTAAAATGAAAATCTTTTGGAATCTTAAGATTTATGAATACATCTTGAAGACATGTTTACACAATCAAAATACTTTGAACAACCCTTTGATCAAGTTACTTTGATTGAGAAGTTTTGATAGTCCTAACTAACATTGGTCAAACTTTTACCAAACAGAAGTAAATCTTATTGAGAGGAATCAAAGCAAATTTAGCTCCTGTCTCTGGGAGCAAATTCTTTCCATAAAGAGTAGCCCCCCATTAGAAGAGAAACAAGCATATTGGGTCAGAGTGATTTCCCTTGATAGTCTATCAGTTTGCATTAAGATAATATTTTATACAACACTCTGGAGAATTTAGTATGTCAAAATCTATTGCAGCCAGTCTGATATTTAACTGATTGAGACATATTGCAAGGCCGTTTGTGCAAAATGCTAATCTGCCATTCAGAACTCTAACACATGAATGACGTAGACAGAAAACAAAGTTGTTGTGGCGCCACTGGTGTCCCATATGAGGATACAGAATATTTTTTGTAGAAGAGCTGTCACTTTGGTAAGCTGTAATAGGGAAATGACACAAAAGTTGTTAGATATGAAGTCAATATGTCTGATCAGTTTTGCAACATGTCACATGACCTTTAACCATGATCACATGACATCGAGTGTTCCAGAAACATTAAAAGTGCACAGAGATACTGAAATACACATTGGAAACACCAGATGTTGAAAAGATTGAATTGTACCATTTAAAACAAAAAATCTGTAGATCAGTATGTTAGATCTTAAGGTGAATGTGAACATTTTTCAGGGGAAGCAACTCTACCAATATCCTTTGGCCTCCTTTCTCAATTTGGGTCAATTCTTAGAGGAAACAATTTGCTCATCTAGGAGCAAATTCTTTGCTCTAAGAGTACCGGTAGACCCTATTTTAAGAGGGCTTTTTTGTGCAAGAAGGCAGAAAAAAAATTGTAAAAGTTTTTCGCTTTAGTAAAACTTGCGAAAAACATGGAGGTGTACTCACACCATTATTGTCACATACTGATGACACAAAATTTGTCGGAGATGAAAATATGTCTGATCAGATTGTCAACATGTTACATGACCTGGAACATCAACACACGACAATAGGTGTCTCAGAAACTGTTAAAGAGCAGAGGTAAACTGCAGAACATTTTTGCGAAAAATGAAATTAGTCCAATTTGCGAACAGTGTATAGATTTTGAGGAGGCTCACAGTAATTTGCCTTCTAGTCTTTGAATTCTGAATATGATAAAGTTTGCAAAAAAATATTTTTCTTCAAATCTAGCCGATGTAAATTTTATCGTCTGCTTTTTTTGCTCTTTTGGAATTAAACTGCAAAGGGAAACAGCATGACACTTTAGCATGATTCAAAAACTTGGTGTTAAGGTGAATCAGTACTTTTGCTGGGGAAACAACTCTGCCATTGTCTGTTTTGCCTTCCTTCTCAATGAAGGTCAACTCTTAAAGAAAAGAATTTGCTTGTTTAGATGCAAATTCTTTCCTTCTAAAAAAAATGACACCTTTTTAGCAAAAGGGAAGCAAGGAGGATGTCACAAAAGTTGTTCCTCTTTGTAAGGTATGGCAGAAACACATGGAAGTGCAGCCATGGACATTCAAAAGTAGCTTATTAACTAATAATGTTTTTCTTGTTCTGTGGTGTTTACTGGAAAAGGAAGTAAGGTTTGCTAAAAATGTTCAGAATGTCTTTTTCAAGTCCGATTTCAATAAATTCAACCTGAATGCCCTATGAGAAAAAAAAATGGCTTGTGGCCAGTATGTGAACAAGGGTTCGAGGTTATAAAACTTGAGAATAATCTCAAACTCAAAATAAAGTACACTGATTGGCTGCTTCCGAGCATGTGCTCGGAAGCATCCAATCAGTGTGTGCTTTATTTTGAGTTTGAGAATGTACTCAAGTTTTATAACCTCTGGGCCTGGAATATCCGGACCAGCCCACTCACATGTGCAGCCTGACCAGGTAATATGCAGGTCACTTAGACCAAATATGGTAGGCCAACTGCACATGTCCAAACTGCACACGTGCAATTGGAATAATTGAGCCGTGACATGAGAAAACCAACAAAGTAGTTATACGGCCTGCGCAGACTCAGATCAGCTTGGGCATCCACCCAGTCTGATCAGACTCTTTGCTAAGTGCTTTAAGGATGGCTAAGGGTCTAAGCTACCTCCATGTGGATAGTGAAGACTCTGATCAGACTGGGCGGACGCCCAGGCTGATCTGAGTCTGCGGTGGGTGCACAACCACTTTGTTGGTTTTGTCGTGTCGCGGCTCATATGTCTTAAGGAGAATGGATACATTTTCAGGGGAAGCAATTCAGCAGTTTTAATTTTGGCCTCCTTTCTGAAAAAGGGTTAACTCTTATAGGTAAAAATTTGCTCCACTAGGAGCAAATACATTCATTTAAGAGTAGACCCCATTTGGAAAAGGCTTCATCATCAATGGAAGAAAACTTGAAGTCATGAAAGTTGTTCCCCTTTGTAGAAATGGTAGAAAAAGATGAAGGTGTACCTGTACATCTTAAGATAACTTTTCTAACCACACGACTTGAAGGATTAACAACAATAATAAAGAAAAACATAACAGCAACAATACAGATCAGTTTTTAGCACATGATGAAAGTTGTCATGACAGTGCATCAAAATTGATTGCTCGCAAAATTGTTGATTAATCGATGGCAGTTAGATTTTAGATGCAGACAAATTATTGACCACATGATAACTTTGTTTGGTAATAGTTACACTCATCAAATAGGCCAGGACACGAAAAAACAACAAAGTGACGTGTTTGCCCAGCAGAGACTCGGATCATCCTGGGTATCCACCCAGTCTGATTAGAGTCTTTGTTGTCCAATTGGACCTAGCTTAGACCCTAACCTAACGTTTAAGCACTAAGACTGATCAGACTGGGCAAAAAATTCCCACATGCCACTTTGTTGGTTTTGTTGTGCCGCAACAAGTACCAGGGTACTTGTGACCTGAAAAAGCATAAAAAATTGATGGCGGTATCATGATATAAACTTCAGGTCTCTTGGGTAAAAAAACCTTTCATATGGTAAAGTAAAAAATAGCGATCAGAGGAGATTCCAAGTCTGCATAGGCTGTAGTAAACAGGGTGCACATCAAAAGGGATACTATTTTCTTCTTCTTTTTTTTTTTTTTTTCTTTAACTGCACTTCATGTTTGACAGATCTGATCTGTTCCATGATTATCTAACATTGACAAAATGTACAGCATATGATACTTTCATCATTTTAAAATAAAACACATGAGCTGAGACGTGAGAAAACCAACAAAGTGGCATATGTGCGCCCAGCATAGACTCAGATCAGCCAGGGCATCTGGCCAGTCTGATCAGACTCTTTGCTAAGTGATTATAAGATAGATAAGGGTCTAAGCTAGTTCCTTTCGGACAGCGAAGACTCTGATTAGATTGAGCGGATGCCCAGGCTGATCTGAGTCTGCGCTGGGCACACAACCACTTTGTTGGTTTTCTTGTCTCGTGGCTCACATGTATTCATGTGTGAATAACTTCTAAAGTACAGGCATTATGACTCTAATTATGTCGAGCTCTCAGATAAGTGAATTTTGATAAAAATTCAGATAAAAAAAGTTGGAGGGGATAGGGGAAGGGGCAGGGTAGTAGGGGGTTTGAAGATTGTGCAGTGGGACACAGACAGCCAAGGACACAGAGAAGATATCATAGCATGATCATCAGTGGTCTAAAATGTAAAAAGGGTATTCAAATTATGGAGCAGGCCAAAGGAAAAATTGAACAGCAGACATGAAACACTGAAAAGAAACATTGAGGGTCAATAACTCAACCATTATAAAATTAAGTGTCATCATTCTTGTTTGTGACATATAACCCTGACCTGAAAAGCTTAATATTACTTTGAAATATCATGAAAATATTCAAAAGAGTATTAAAGTTATGGAGGGAACATGAAACTCTAACTCTGGGACATGAAATAGTGTAAAACTATCAAGGGGAAATAACAGATAAACAATGAAAAACAGAAGTGATATATATTATCATGACTTGAAATATCATGGAAATATTCCAATTTGTATAAAAGTTATGGAGCAGACATGAAATTACAATCAAAATTATTAAGGGAAATAACTCATGATATCTGGATAATGAGAGCTGTAATTCTGATACACCACACATTGTCATTGTCTATTCTACATAAGTGCATAGTATCATAGTCTTCAGACCTCTAGTAGATAAGAGGGAGTATTTGGTGATGATTAGGGATAATTTTCGCAAAATCGGCATAAAAACATATGTTGTGACCCCTCATCTGAACTGTCTCGACGAGACAGTTCAGATGAGGGGTCACAACATATGGTTTGAATGAGAAATCAGAAAAATTATCCCTAATTATCATCAAATACGCTCTCTTATCTAGAGCTCTGAGTCTTTTAAATGTACAGAGTGGACATGAAATTGCAGTTCCAACCTGCAGGGGGAAATAACTCAGAGAATAAAAGCAAGATTTGTCACTCATGTCATTGTCATTGTCATGACCTGTTCTGCGTAACTGTGAACTATCATGTAAAAATCTGCTAAGGGTATTCAAGTTATGGAGGGGACATGAAATCAAAGCCACAAACATAAAGGGAAATAATTCTAAAAGAGAATGCAAGAGCTTTATTCTTGTCTGTGACACATCATCATTGCCTGTCCTACATATCTGTGAAGTATAATGAAAATATTTCAAGGGGTATACAAATTACAGAGGGGACATGAATCTGCCAAATAAGAGATAAAAGGGGAGAGAACTCAAAAAGTATGAAAGCAAGAGTCACCATGCTTGTACATGACACATAATCATGATCTGTTCTGCATGATTATATAGTATCATGAAAATATTATAACGGTATTCAAGTTATAAAACAGACAAGAAACTGTTCAGACAGACAGACAGACACATGACTGCCATCACGGTCATAATGCTATATCCCTTGAGCCTTCTGGTTGAGGGATAAAAAGGATACCATACTTCATACAGGGTTTATTGTGAAAATTATACTTTATAATTTTCTAATGAAATTACCACTCCTGTAAGATTCTGTTTATCGGATTAAAGTATTAGATGGGATTTAGTTGACATTATTTCAGTAGAAAACATATCATTGTCATGAAGGGCATCATGACATTACGTGTCTATGATCAAGTGTTATGCAACATGTGGTTGTATGATTTTTGTGACATTGCATTAGCAAAATAACATCATCATATAATAAAAAAGCTGCTGTTACACTAAAAGCAGAAACAAAAGAACATATTATGGCAGCCCGGAGTACGTATACCATATAAATCCTTATAAATGCTTCTGCTCTTATATATGCCTCCCTGCCTCTTTTCTGAAAATAATTCTATATCAACTTGCCAGAAATTACATAATTGTTGGCACAAAGTCTTAACTCTTTAGGCACCAAAAGGCAGACAACAAAACTAATGTCTGCAAAAATTAAAAAAAATGCCTTGTCCAAGACATTTTGTATTGAGAACTCAAAGACTAGATTGCAAACAGTGTAGATTCACATGAGGTGGCTCATTATGGGCCGCCTCATCAGGATCTACTCTGTTTGCAAATTATGCTATTTTCATCACTGGTGCTTAACCCATTCCATTTGGGATCTGGGCAAAAAGTTTGGATCCAGATCAGATCAGGCCCTACAAACATGGGGCCTGATCTGAGATCCAAACTGTTTGCTGCCTAGACATCATTTCTAAAAGAGTTGGTTAGACAAATATTGTCAAAATATTCTTGATTTTTGATGCAGACGACAATTTCAGCAGACGACAAAAAATACCCAGAATCCAATGGGTTAAAGTGTTACAGATGCACTGTTTCATGCAGTTGTCAACTATTGCAGTGATGACAAAGTACAGCTATTATTCTGATGTGTCATAAATAGAGGGTCTTACATAAGTGGTCATTTCATATGAAATTCATGAAATGAGCCTTTCGCGAGTTTCATAAATTTCATATGAAATGACCATGAGTGTAAGATTATGTTTATCATATGACCCTTTAAAATGGGATTTTAATGCCTTCAAACTGAACATTATTTCAATAAGAAAAGGCAGTGTTGACCTGGACGGTGTCCATGACGTTTCATGTTCGCCAAAGTATTTACACATGTGGTCATACGATTTTTATGACACAACATTATATCCACTGAATAACAGCAACTTGGCATATGATAAATAGAATAATGGATTCTGAGCAAACTCTGCAGCTAGAAAGCTATAAAGCTTGAACAGGTTGTATCAGATTTTTATGACCTTGACCTCATTCTCTTGGTCACTGCTTGACTGATATACCAGGAGTTAGAGAAAAACATTTGTGTTGATCCAGTAGTTTGGTTTTTACCATACTTGGCATGAACACTTCATTGGGGTCACAGGTCAAAGAGTTGATTAGCATTCAGTGACTTTGACATTGGTTTCAAGGTCTGTGGGGAACTTAAATTATCAGATGAATGAACTGGTTGGGCAACATCTGTTTTATCTATCAATTTTTTTTTTCTTTTTAAGCTCGCCTGTATGAATGTACAGGAAGAGCTTTTGCACTACCCCCGGTGTCGGCATTAGCAAAATGTTAAAGTTTTACGTTAAAGTTTTTTATGTGATGGGCAAGGCACATGTCAGGCGAGCTATCCAGTACTGCAGACAGGTCTTGTTGATTTTCACCTATGATTTTAGAGATCTGCAAAAACTGAAATGTAAATCAAACGCATCAATAAGAAATGCGTAAGTATTCTTCTTAGTTACGTAATGGACTTATGGAAGCGATATGATTTATAGGTGCTTAGCTTGTACTGCTGCATCAATTGATGTTGTGTTGAAGTTAGATCTGATAAGTAAAATGACATTAATCATGTGTCACATGGTTAAATTCTTTTTCCTAATGGCTGGCTGTTTACCAGTCTTCATCCATAAGTATATGCCGTAATTTGCCGTAATATCCTGTAATTTGTAGTAATATGCCATAGCTGTTGGGACTGACCTGACTGAGCAGACAGTGTAGACCCAGATCAGACTGCTCCTCAAAGGAGCAGTCTAATCAGGGTCTGCGCTGTTTGCCGTTCCATTAGCCTGCTGGCATTATTGATAAACTATAGGATAGTTAACTCCTGAATATTTTAGGAAAATACTTAAACAGCAGCAAAACATTCCCAGGGTGAGGTTTATACAAGTACGTATTGCATACTCTGCTAAAGCGTGCTGTAAAATTAAATGTAACATTTTCAATAAGATTTGCTCGGTTGTGTCTGCTACAAAGAATCAGCACTTAAAACGTAATTTGGTGAAACAGTATAATGAATCAGGGATTACTGAGAGACAAGAAAATTGTGAAATATATTCTCTCGAGACACTTATATATTTATTGCTGGTTTAGATGGCTGGTTGATTTGCAGAAAAACATGCTCATTGAGGTCTAAATAGCCTGTTTGTGTACAAATTGCAAAGTATACAAGCCTCAGATGCTGATCGTGTTTGTTTTGTTTTTGAACAATCAAGAAAATTAAAACTGATGATTCTGCAAGGTTTGCCGTGTTTGGTCGGGCCCACCATGGTTTAACTGGTAGGTTTCTTCTGCTCGGGAATTTCAGTGTGGCTATTTCTGTGAGTCCTCATGTTTGTTTTATCTAAGTTTTTAATTTTGATTTCTGTGTTTCTGAGATATAACACTTGTGAGCTAGGGATCTTCACACAAACTGAACAACTAAAATTAATGTCTGATGAACCAAAGCAGAACCAAGGGTGAGGGTCTAGGTCATGACCGCAAACTCACAGGTTAAGCCCCCCCAGTAATTTGATTACTGGCAGTCCAAAGGCGGTACTTTTGTTTTAGTTCTTCTTGGTTATTTTATGTGTTGCTTGTTGCTATGTCTGTTATTGATAAAACAAAAAGGCTAGCCCGGTGACCACCTTCATGGGAAATGGCTGTTCACATGGCTGCCACTGGTGATGTCTTTGGTGGTGACAAATTTCGTGATGTCTTTTTACAGATATAGTGCCTAGGGTTGGATCTGGGGTTGTGTCAGTTCCTAAGAATTTTCCTATTTACTTTTATCAGCAATTTGTGCCATTTGTTAGCTCACCTGAGCCTTTAGGCTCATAGGTGAGCTTATAGTATAGCCAGGTATCCGTCGTCCGTCGTCAACATTTTCAGACATCTTCTCCTCTAAAACCACTGGGCCAATTGAAGCCGTATTTCATATGGAGCCTACCTAGGTCGGGGGAACGAAAGTTTATTCCGGGTATCTGGGTCACATGACCAAGATGGCCGCCACGCCCATATATGGTAAAAACCCTTCAAAAATCGTCTTCTCCAGAACCAAAAGGCCTATGACCTTGAAACTGGGTATGTAGCATCGGGCATGCGGGCCCATCATAGTTTGTACAAATGATGACCTTGCGATGACCTTGACCTAATTTATGACATGGTCAACTTTGGTACGTTAGGCTTTTATATCGGAAAACGCTTAAACAGTGGATTTCTCAAAGGTCAAGGTCATTTGGTGTGTCCATCCGCCAATAAGATTTTCAAACATCTTCTTCTCTGAAACCACTGGGCCGATTAAAGCCAAATTTCATATGAAGTCTAAGTGGGATGGTTGAACAAAAGTTCATACGCAGGTCTGGGCCACATGACCAAGATGGCCGCCATGCCCATATATGGTAAAAACCCTTCAAAAATCTTCTTCTCCAGAACCAAAAGGTCTATGACCTTGAAACTTGGTATGTAGCCATGAGCATGCGGGCCCATCATAGTTTGTACAAATGATGACCTTGCGATGACCTTGACCTAATTTATGACATGGTCAACTTTGGTACTTTAGGCTTTTGTATGGGAAAACGCTTAAACAGTGGATTTCTCAGAAACCATTTGGGTCTAAGGTACAATACTTGGTATACATGGTCAGCTAAATGAACAAATGAAGATATTATGTCGCTAAAGGTCAAGGTCATTCAGTGTGTCCATCCGTCAATAAGATTTTCAAACAGCATCTTCTCTGAAACCACTGGGCCGATGAAAGCCAAATTTCATATGAAGTCTCAGTGGGATGGTTGAACAAAAGTTTATACGCGGGGTCTGGGTCACATGACCTAGATGGCCTCCATGCCCATATATGGTAAAAACCCTTCAAAAATCTTCTTCTCCAGAACCAAAAGGCCTATGACCTTGAAACTTGGTATGTAGCATAGAGCATGCGGGCCCATTATAGTTTGTACATATGATGACCTTGCAATGACCTTGACCTAATTTATGACTTGGTCAACTTTGGTACGTTAGGCTTTTATATGGGAAAACGCCTAAACAGTGGATTTCTCAGAAACTGTTTAAGTCTAAAGCACAATATTTGGTATATATGGTCAACTAAATGAACAAATAAAGAAATTATGTCACTAAAGGTCAAGGCCATTCGGTCCTTCCATTAGTCGTCAAGATTTTCACACATCTTCTACTCTGAAACCACTGGGCCGCTTGAAGCAAAATCTCATATGGAGTCCCAGTGGGATGGGGGGATGAAAGTTAAAACACGGGGTCTGGGTCACATGACCAAGATGGCCGCCATGCCCATATATGTTAAAAACCCTTCAAAAATTTCTTCTCCAGAACAAAAAGGCCCATGACCTTGAAACTTGGTTTGTAGCCACGGGCATGCGGGCCCATCATAGTTTATACAAATGATGACCTTGCAATGACCTTGACCTAATTTTGAGAACATGGTCAACTTTGGTATACTGGGCTTATATATGGGAAAACGCTTTAACAGTGGATTTCTTATAAACTATTTAAGTCTAAGGTACAATACTTGGTATACATGGTCAACTAAATAAACAAATGAAGATACTATGTCACTAAAGGTCAAGGTCATTTGGTCCGTAAATCTGTTGTCAAGATTTTCAAACAGCTTCTCCTCTGAAATCACTGGGCCAATTAAAGCCAAATTTCATATGGAGTCTCAGTGGGATGGGGGGATGAAAGTTTATACTCGGGGTCTGAGTCACATGTCAAAGATGGCCGCCATGCCCATATATGGTAAAAACCCTTCAGAAATCTTCTTCTCTAGAACCAAAAGGCCTATGACCTTGAAACTTGGTATGTAGCCATGGGCATGTGGGCCCATCATAGTTTATACAAATGATGACCTTGCAATGACCTTGACCTAATTTATGACATGGTCAACTTTGGTATGTTAGGCTTTTATATGGGAAAACGTTTTAACCGTGGATTTCTCAGAAACTATTTAAGTCTAAGGTACAATACTTGGTATACATGGTCAACTAAATGAACAAATGAAGATATAATGTCACTAAAGGTCAAGGTCATTTGGTCCGTCCATCCGTCGTCAAGATTTTCAAACAGCTGTTCCTCTGAAACCACTGGGCAGATTGAAGCCAAATTTCATATGGAGTCTCAGTGGGATGGAGGAACGAAAGTTTGTACGGGGGGTCTGGGTCACATGACCAAGATGGCCTCCATGCCCATTTATGGTAAAAACCCTTCAAAAATCTTCTTCTCCAGAACCAAAAGGCCTATGACCTTGAAACTTCGTATGTAGCATCGGGCATGTGGGCTCATCATAGTTTGTACAAATGATGATCTTGCGATGACCTTGACCTAATTTATGACACGGTCAACTTCGGTACCTTAGGCTTTTATATGGGAACACGCAGTGGATTTCTCAGAAACTGTGTAAGTCTTAGGTAAAATATTTGGTATATATGGTCAACTAAATGAACAATCCGTTTAAACAGTGGATTCCTTAGAAAATATTTAAGTCTAAGGGACAATACTTGGTATACATGGTCAACTAAATGAACAAATGAAGATATTATGTCACTAAAGGTCAAGGTCATTCTCTCCGTCCATCTGTTGTCAAGATTTTCAAACAGCTTCTTCTCTGAAACCACTGGGCCGATTGAAGCCAAATTTCTTATGGAGTCTTAGTGGGATGGGGGAACGAAAGTTTGTTCTTGGGATCTGGGTCACATAACCAAGATGGCCACCATGTCCATATATGGTAAAACTTGTTCTAAAATCTTTTTCTCCAGAACCAAAAGGCCTATGACCTTGAAACTTGGTATGTAGCATTTGGAACAGGGGCCCATCATAATTCACACAAATCAGGACTGTGCATTGAGTGTGGCATAATTTATGGCAAGGTCAATTTTGATGCATTGGAAAATGCTTAAACAGTGGATTTCTCAGAAACCATTCAAGTCTAAGATATGATATTTAGTATTTGTGGTTAACTAAGTGATCCTATTAAGATATTATGTTGTTATTGGTCAAGGTCATTCTTTGACCTTTGTTCAAGGTCACTGTGATTCTGTTGCCTGTCACATTTTCAAACATCTTCTCTGAAGCTACTGGGCTGTTTGAAGCTCTATTTCATACGGAGCTTCACTGGGTTAAAAGAACCAAAGTTTGTTGAGCTGGTCATGGTCACATGACCAAGTTGGACACCATGCCCATATATGGTAAAACTCCTTCAAAAATCTTCTTCTCCAGAACGAAAGGCACAATGACCACGTGGCATGGTATATAGCATTGAGGACTTGGGCCCATCATAGTTTGTACAATCATGACGGTGCAGTGGCCTGTATGTGCACTTTGTACTGGTTAACCGCTTAGGAGGTCTAAGCCTGCTCAGGAATAGTGTGGTTAGGTTATTGACCGTCCCGACATAACTATAGTTGTTTGCCGTGGACGTTAAGCAACAAAATCAATCAATCAATCATTGACCTAATTTTTGGCAAGGTCAACTTTGGTATGTTATGCTTTTATATGAGAAATGCTTAAACAGTTGATTTCATGGAATTTTTTTTAAGCCTAGATATAATAACTGGAAAATGTGGTTAACTAAATGAATACATGAAGACAAGGTCATCAAAGGTCAAGGTCATTTTTTTAACTTTGCAAAAGGTCACTGAGATTTTGAAATTAAAATACGCACACCTTTTAAGCTACTGGTTTCAAATTTGTAACAAATGAGCGAAATGACAAATTGTGTCTGTTGACAGAAGGTGTCAGGTGAGCTACAGGACCATTGGTCCTCTGGTTTTCTTTAAGTTGTCCTTTTGCACAATCTTGAATGGAACATTTTGATACATGACTAGGGCTACTTGTGCGATGATTTAAGTTTGATCTTGTTAGCAGTTAGCACTAGCTGCAGGGTATACAAGGGCCTCCACTCACTATAATGCTCTAGTTATGGCATATGGGGAAAGAAGAAAAAATGTTATGCCATCTTGAAAACATTTTTATGATTAATGATGAGCAGGGGGAAAAAATAGATGTAACCTTTCTGGATCTTGATAAGGAGAGAGCAAAGAAGTCTCGGGACAATTCAATGTGCCAGAAATGATTTATGACATTTTAAGTCTGTGATTAATAAATAGAATACATTACTTCAGAAAAATGATGAGCTTCTGTATGAGTGCTGCTTAAAATAAATGGGTATATGGTATTAATCGTAATAAATGCCCCTGCTCTAATAAACTCTCCCTGTCTGTTTTCCGAAAATAATTTTATATTGACTTGCATGAATTCCCGTTCGCTTCTCTGGATGAGCAAATAGTTCTTATGGGGTCTACTCTTAAAGGAAAGAATTTGCTCCTAGAGGAGCAAATTCTTTCCTTTAAGAGTTGACACCTACTGAAAAGGGATTCAAAAATAGTAGAGTCGCTCCCCATGCAAGTATACCAATTCACCTTAACTTTTATTAGAGGTGTTTGGCAGTGGTCAATTTTCTACATTTAAGGCTATAAATAACGTCTCCTTTCAGAAAATGCAGTGCCCCTGGGACGTTACGTAGGAATAATACTGTTTTTTCAGGGAAAGCAATTCTACCGTTCTCTGTTTGCCTCCTATCTCAGATAAGGTCAACACATAAAGGACAGAATTTGCTCTCCTAACATTTTGGAAGAACTTCTTCATTCAGGGAAGCAAACAGGAAGTTTTCAAAGTTGTTTCCCTTCGTAAAAATGGCAGATAATATGGAGGTACACCCAGTTCTCTTGAAATAGAGCACTTTACCATCTTCTACTACTTGAGACGCCGTGGTCTAGTGGTTAGAGACGCTCGGTTATGGTGCAGAAAGTCGCCGGAAGGTCATGAGTTTGCGGCTCACCGTCGCCATCCGATGATGTCAACCCAGTAGTAAAGGGGTACCTTTTTCGAATCAGGGAAGGATAATGCAGCGAAAGGAGAGGGACCAGGGCTCCACCTTTCATTGGCTGTGCCCAAGATACAGTGGGTCTCTAACCCCCACTGCCATTAGGCTATGGGAAACCTTTACCTTTTACTTCTTGAAGCTTTTGACTTCAGGGCTTTCAAACATTCTCTATCATCTTGGGCTAATCTAGTTATAGCTTGGAGCTAAATTGGATGGGCTTGTATTCAGGGGCTGCTACAGCAGCTGGTTTGGTCTGCACTTGAAGAGACAAATCTGCAGTTTGGACAACTTTCCTTCATTTCTCCTCAAATCTGATTTCCATTTATCTTTTATTTCTTTTCGATTCTTTCCTACCACCTACAATAACACAATGACAATATTTCTTTTCGATTCTTTCCTACCACCTACAATAACATAATGATCATACTCAACCAGTTTACTTATGGAAATAATTTTGTCTATAGAAAATAATTGTTTGAAAAAAAGATAAAAATGAATATTATACCAAGACAAAGAATAAAGTTGGGTTTCTGTGGTTGATTAATTATATAATTTGACAATCATTTATTTATTTTTGATGAATTGTGTCTGCAGAACAAAACTCAGTGCTTGTACATAATTCAGTTGTGGGAATATATCAGATGCAGACTGAGAATACAGAATTAATTGCAAAAATGGTACAGAAAAAATGAGAAAAATGCACTGGGTAACAAGGATAACAACATAATTTTTGTTTCCTGTCATGCACAGAGGAGTCTGGAAATGAAGATATATGAATATAAGCAATGGTGCAAATTAAAACTGATGTAAGTCACGTCATAATGGAACATGACGAAATGGATACAATATGAGCAGTTCATGGGCTGTTGTATTTCCTTGACCGTATTTGTGCTTATTGTCTTGTAGTTGGAAGAGGGCAAAAATGTTTTAGTGTATTTTACCATCTGATCATATAAACAGTTTACCCAAATGTCACAAAATTGAACTCTTTGAATTCTGTTGATAATACAAAAAAAAATCTCACATTGGGGTGCTAGTTGACCTGTACACAATATTCACAAAGCTATTAAAGGTCATTTTTGTGGCACCTTCTTTAGCATATAGGAGTCCGTTTTCTGTCCATTCGTCGGTCCGTTCACAGTTACCTCAATCCTATTATCCATGAGACCTCTCCAGAACCGCTGCAGCCATAGTTCTTAAGTTTCACACAGAGCATAACCAGACTACATGGCTTAAGAATGATATGATTCAGCCATATCGAGAATCCAAGATGGCCACTGTTACTAAAAATAGCAAAAACTACAAAACTGACATTTTCTTCAGAACAGCAACGTATATTTGGCTTAAATCTTGCATGGAACAGAAGTGGGACCTTGGTCTTCAAGCTTGTCAAAATAAGAAAAAGCTGTAGCAGTATTAGGTCATGGTGACCTACTTCCATTTGCAAATCCCAGTTTTGCTCATACACCAAGATCTTAAGAAACTGTGCAGTCAAATGTTATCAGGATGATACTGGAATGGAATTCTTTTAGATTCATGCAAATAGATCAACCAAGATGGCCGCCAGCTGCCGAATCTAAAAATAGCAAACACATGAAAATGATGATATCTCAATAACCCTTTGATGGGTTTTGACCAACTGTGTGTCAGAATGATCCTTGCATGAAGCTATTTCATTTTTTTTTTTTTTTGCAAACTGACCACCCTTAGATGGCTGCCATCCACTGATACTGAAAATACATGTAGTTCCAAACATGAAAAAAGACACAGCATTCCATGGAATTCTTGTTTCTGATATGAATTATATGGAATAAGTTGGAACAGTTATAACAGCGGATCATGTTGATGTTTGAAATTCCTCAGGTGGTGGTGCCAGGGAACATATGCATAAATTTGGCCTTTTTATTTGAAAGCATTTAAAAAAAAAATGAACCCTGAGATACTTAGTGCATTATGTTGGTTTCTCTGTTATTGAAGAGCAGCTTCTAGATTGATTGATTATTACAATAAGTCATGTTCTCCAGTTCTAAGCCATTTCTAAGATTTTCACAAATGCTTTTAATTCACTTGAAAGCAGTATAGTGCAAAGCTTCAAGAGCAATAAATTTTGGGACTGTCTAATAGTTTAGGTTCTTGTTAGACTGCCAAGAAAGATCATTCTTATAGTGAATGAGTTAAATTGCCTTCCTTAATTCCAAAAAGGGAGTAACTCTTTAGGGAAAGAATTGGCTCTGTCTTAGCCCTTAAAGCGCCAAAAATGAAACAGTGTTGAATTTGCAAACAGTGTAGATCCAGATGAGGTGGCTCATAATGAGCCACCTCATCTGAATCTACACTGTTTGCCCTTAGTGTTCGAATTCTCAATATGATATTGCTTAGACGATACATTTTTTGAAATTCTGCTGATGTAAACTTTGTCGTCTGCTTTTTGGCCCATTAAGGGTTAGGAGATCAAATTCATACCTTTAAGAGTAGCACCAATCATCCACCAGGGAGGCAACTGCTGCTCCATTAAAGTTGTTTCCCCTGTAATCATGGTGCCTAAACCATTGCATTGTATAGCCATACACTGTAAGTTGAACTGATGGTTTGTGATGTTTCAGCAAATTCTTAAGACTTTTAAGACCTAAATTTATGTTGAATGGGTTTTGCCATCAGTTTTCCTTAGGGACTCTTTCTATAGAGGTCCCATCTCTGTATGACCTATGTATTGATGAGACGTTCAGCTGGAGTTCACTCACTCTGCAAGGAACAGAATTTGCTCTTAGAGGAGAGGGGAAATGAGGGGACTGACTTATCACGTGAAATTTACTAAATAATTGATGGAAACAGGGAAACTTGTGATCAGACCTCATGGATGTGCAGGCTGATCTGGGTTTAAGCTGTTCACCCATGCCTGAAGACCTCCTTTCCTTGTCCCATGGCCCGTACATGATTGATGATAATAATAACATGGAAAATAAGTTATAAATCTTCCAAGATCTAATCCTTAAAGTGCAAATAAATCCCTGGACTTTCTGGTACTTTTTCCATATTTTGTAAAAAATTCAGGCAGACATTTTAGGCAAACAGTGAAGACCCAGATCAGACTGCTCTTCAAGGAGCAGTCTGATCTGGGCATGCACTGTTTGCCAGTAGTTTTATGATACAGCCCCTGATAGACAAAACATGTTTTCATGGACTTGCCCGTTGAAGTTGGAAGAGTCCATTATATAAACATAGTATGTGTCTGAATATTTTGGGTGAATATGGTAATTGATTAGCTGGAAGCTGATTGTTCCATTTTAAAATTTTATATGATATCCGATTCCTGTGGATTATCTTGCCCATGACCAATCAAGACTTATAAAAATTTACATAGATCAGGATAAATATGTTTTGGTGCCACAGAACTTTGTCAGATTGTTTAGATGGAAACTCTTGTTTACTTTCGGATGATTTATCTGTTTATAAAAGTTCTATTTAACAAGTTTGTGATCTCCATCTTAACATATAAATAGCTTCAAACACCTCTAGTGTCATCATCTAAACCAGGTTAAACTGCTTCAAACACGGTATTTATGATCTCCATTTTTACTGGTTAATTGCTTCAAACACCTAATGTGTGATCTTCAACCAAACTGGTTAAATTGCTTCAAACACAAAACGTGTGTTCTGCATCTTAACTGCTAAATTGCTTCAACACCTAATGTGTCATCTTCATCTAAAGTGGTTAAATTGCTTCAAACACAAAATGTGATATCTCCATCTTAAGTGCTAAATTCCTTCAAACACCTAATGTGTGATCTTCATCTTAACCGGTAAACTGCTTCAAACACCAAATGTGTGATCGCCATCTCAACTGGTACATTGCTTCCAACACCTAATGTGTGATTGCCATCTCAACTGGTACATTGCTTCCAACACCTAATGTGTGATCTCCATCTCAACTGGTACGTTGCTTCAAACACCTAATGTGTGATTGCCATCTCAACTGGTACGTTGCATTAAACACCTAATGTGTGATCTCCATCTCAACTGGTAAACTGCTTCAAACACCAAATGTGTGAATTCCATCTCAACTGGTTAATTGCCTTCAAACACCAAATGTGTGATCTCCATCGTAACTGGTACACTGCAAGACCAAATGTGTTATTTCCATCTCAGCTGGTTAATTGCTTCAAACACCAGATGAGTTATCTCCATCTCAACTGGTTAATTGCTTTCAAACACCTACTGTGTGATCTCCATCTTAACTGCTAAATTCTTTAAAACACCTAATGTGTGATCTCCATCTTAACTGGTAACTGCTTCAAACACCAAATGTGTGATCTCCATCTCAACTGGTAACTGCTTCAAACACCAAATGTGTGATCTCCATCTCAACTGGTAACTGCTTCAAACACCAAATGTGTGATCTCCATCTTATCTGGTGAACTGCTTCAAACACCAAATGTGTGATCTTCATCTCAACTGCTACATTGCTTCAAACACCAAATGTATGATCTCCATCTCAACTGGTACAATGCTTCAAACACCAAATGTGTGATCTCCATCTCAACTGGTACAATGCTTCAAACACCAAATGTGTGATCTCCATCTCAACTGCTACATCTACATTGCTTTCAGACACCAAATGTGTGTTCTCCATCTTAACTGGTACACTGCAACACCATGTGTGTGATCTACATCTCAACTGGTAAATTGCTTCAAACACCAAATATGTGATCTCCATCTCAATTGGAAAATTGCTTGAAACACCAAATGTGTGATCTCCATCTTAACTGGTACACTGCAGCTGCAATTGTGTGATCTACATCTCAACTGGTGAATTGCTTCAAACACCAAATGTGTGATCTCCATCTTAACTGGTAAACTGCTTCAAACACCAAATGTGTGATCTTATCTCAGCTGATATTGCTTTATATACCAAATGTGTGATCACCATCGCAACTGGTAAATTGCTTCAAACACCAAATATGTGATCTCCATCTTATCTGGTAAATTGCTTCAAACAACTTTTGTGAGATCTCCATCTCAACTGGTAAAATGCTTCAAAACCAAATGTGTGATCTCCATCTTACCAGGTAAACTGCTTCAAACACCAAATGTGTGATCTACATTTCAACCGGTAAATTATTTAAAACAACAAATGTGTGATCTTAAACTCAACTGGTAAATTGGGTCAAACACCTAATATGTGATTTCCATCTTATCTGGTAAATTGCTTCAAACTTTTGTGAGATCTCCCTCTCAACTGGTAAATTGCTTCAAACACCTGATGACTGTGATCTCCATCTCAACTGGTAATTTGCCTCAAAACCAAATGTTTGATCTCCATCTTAGTAGGTAAACTGCTTCAAAACCAAATGTGTGATCTTCATCTTAACAGGTAAATTGCTTCAAACACCAAATGTGTGATCTACATCTCAACTGGTACAAGTCAACACCAAATGTCTGATCTACATCTCAACTGGTAAATTGCTTAAAACACCTAATGTGTGATATCCATCTCAACTGGAAAATTGCTGCAAACATCCAATGTGTGATCTCCATCTTATCTGGTAAATTGCTTCAAATGGCTTTGTGAGATCCAAATCTCAACTGGTAAATTTCTTCAACACCTGATGCCTGTGATCTCCATCTTAAGTGGTAATTTGCCTCAAAATCAAATGTGTGATCTCCATCTTACCAGGTAAACTGCTTCAAAACCAAATGTGTGATCTCCATCTTAACAGGTAAACTACTTCAAACACCAAACATGTGATCTCCATCTTAACTGGTAAACTGCTTCAAAACCAAATGTGTGATCCTCATCTCAACTTTTTTTTACCTTTTACCAACTGGTAAATTGCTTCAAACACATAATGTGTGATCTCCTTTTAAACTGATAAACTGCTTCAAACAGCAGATGTGTGATCTCCATCTCAACTGGTACATTCCTTCAAATACCAAATGTGTGATGTCAGTCTTAACTGGTTAATTGCTTCAAACACCTAATTTGTGATCTCCATCTGAACTGGCATCTGCCCAGTCTGATCATAGTCTTCACTGTTGAAGTGTTGGCACGGAGGTAGCTTAGACCCTTATCTACCCTTTAAGTGCACAGCAAAGACTGTGATGAGACTGGGCAAATGCCCAGGCTGATCTGAGTCTTTGCTGGGTGCACATGCCACTTTGTTGGTTTTGTCATGTTTGCGGCTCAAATATACAGTTTATGGTAGTTACTTCTCATTTATGTGTGTTTCTTTTTCTTCTATTTTCATATGCTGACTTCTTACTAATGAATAGGTAAGTAAAAAAATATTCTCCTTTGATGACCTGTGTGGTGGCAACTCCTAGCTATGGCAAGACCAGCATACTTAGGATGGATGGATGACTTGCAATTTTATGTCCTTTTCAACAGTATTTCAGTCATATCAGGATGATTGTAGGGGGATAATGAAAGGCTGCATGAAATGGAATCCATCCTATGATTGAAAAGATTTCGCCGCAATCTGGGGATGTCTAGATCAGCAGGCCAGCCCTTAACCCACTGATCTACTGGGGTTTCAGCACACTTATGTATATGGGCACACATTCACATTTTTATGCCAGTTTCACAAAGGGAAACAACTTTAATGATTTAATGCTTTAATGCTCTAAGAGCAAATTCTTTCTTCGAAGGGTTGACAACTATGGAAAATGTTGGTTGGTTGGTTGTTTTGGGTTTAACGGCTCTTTTAGACAGGATTTCAGTCTATACTGAGCCATCTCCCAGAGAGAGGGAGAAAAAAGAGATATGATAGGGGAGAGAAAAAATGTCCAAACAATCCCCAGCCGCACCTACTGCAAGCACAGCAGGCCCTTGCCCTACTATTATCCAAATTAGTAGGACACCCTGGCACAGGAAGTTACCAAGCCCCATTGCCTGAATTTTAACCCCTCCCCACCCCCTCCCCGCCTCTATGGAAAATGAAAATGGCAGATTAGTTTTCCCTAAAATGTACCTTTGAAGGAACACAACATTTTAGTGACTTCCAACATGCCTAGTAGGTAAACTTTGATGAATCATACCAGTGCATCATCATTGATGTGATGGTGTTTTAACATTATGACCTCAGAATTAAGTTTTAGATAATAAAAATCAGGGCCCGGTTGTTCAAAACTAACGATGCCGTAAGTTAACGTTTCGTTAAAATTCCAAACGTTAATATCTCAAATATGCTAATATTTTTGTTGAAAAAAATGTGAGAAGCTTTTGCCTCTCACATTTTTTCAACAAAAATATCAGTGTATTTGGTTATAAAGTCACAAAACAACTAATGAGTTGAATTCTTAATGAGCTGGTTAGGCTAACGATGCTTTGAACAACCGAGGGGAGGGGTGGGGGGTGCGCCCAGGTTTCTTTTGCTTTGTTCAGTTGATGTTTAGTAGGACTGAATAACAATAGTCCAAGATGTCTTACAAGGAGATTTTACTGAATCACTGGAGAGGAAGTAACTCAAAAGAATGGTCTTTAACAGAATCTAATGAAGCTGTTAGTAACTCAGGGAACATGTATAATTGAATTATATATAAGTAAAATTACTAGCCTGTTCAGGTTTCAGGTAATATGCATGTAATATGTTACTAAGATAGTTAAATCGGCTGTCTATAAATTCAGTCAAATAAATAATGTTAAATGCTCAGTTTGTTTCAGTCATTCCAGATAAGTTCAGATATGTTACTGTCTAAATGAATTTTACTTGTTTATGTGTAAATGAATTTACACATCGATAAAATCATATTAAAAAAATCATCATTCTTTACAATTCAAAAAGTTTTTTTTAGGGCTCTTGATAGTCCATTGGTTTGCTTCAGGGGGAGGGTTGACAGGAATTGTACAGATCAGTGACTCATTAATCCACCAACATAGGGGAGAGTCGGGTAACTTTGGACAGCGGGGAAATTCGGACAGTGACATTGTTTCCTTTATATGTCAATTGTTTGGAACTAAAACAAAGATAACTGGCCAAACAGTTAAAATCCTGTTGAGACGGCTCATTATGAGCTGTCTCATCTGGATTTTCACTGCTTGCAATGGTATGCCCGAATTTACCCCCATGTCCGAAGCTACCTGACTCTCCCCTATTCCATTTGAAGTTGCATATATATGACCTTATCATGACTTGCCGGACGTAATCTGTTTCTGCACTTGAAAAGTCTGCGAGTTCCAAGTAGTCAGTGTTTAAAAAAAGAAGAAAAAAAAGAAGCTTTTGAGGGTGCCATACTCGTCAAGGAAAAAGAAAAAAAAAATCTGGTCATGAAAGTGGCATATGAAAGCAAGAACCGCAATAGGATTTATTGATGTGTAAGCTCCCTCACTGATTATATACTGTCAGCTAGTCATTTGTATCTCTTCAGGAAAAAATGGGGCCTTCTGTAGTCCTTATAAATGGCCCTGCTCATTTAGACTTTTGTCAGATATTCAAATGTCAAGTTAGATTGCACAAAAATATTCAGAATATTTTGCTGTTGCATACATACTGCCTGTAGGTTCTTAGCACATAAAGTGCCATAAATGAAAATAGTGGAATTTGCAAACAACATAGATCCTGATGAGGTGGCTCATTATTAGCTGTAGACTGTTTCAGTCGAAGATGTTAGAAACTCTCAAAGACATATGATTGATTATTTTTTTAGCTCACCAGAGCCCAAGGCTCCGGGGGAGCTTATAGGATAGGCAGTGGTCCGTCGTCGTCGTCGTCGTCGTATGTCGTCGTCGTATGTCGTCTGTCGTCGTCCGTCAACACTTTTAAACGACATCTCCTCTGAAGCCACTAGGCCGATTGGGCTCAAATTTCATCTGTGGCATCCTTGGGATGGGGGATTGAAAGTTTGTGTTTTTTATGAAAATTGCCCTTTTAGTTTGGTTGCTATGGCAACTTAGAGTTCCCATTGACTTATAATGGGGAAAATTGAAAAATGTTATTTTCTGCCAAGCCATTGCAGATATGTTAATAAAACTTTTATAGAAATGTTGCTTGAGATGTCTACTATCAGCTATATGTTTTTTGGCCCACTGCTCCTTTTATTGGTTGCCATGGAAACCGAAATGAAAAAAAAAATGGAAAAAATACGTAAAAAATTATCTCCTCTGAAGCCACTGGGCCGATAAGGCCCAGGTTTCATCTATGGCATCCTTGGGATGGGGGATTGAAAGTTTGTGTTTTTTATGATCATGGGCCTTTTAGTTTGGTTGCTATGACAACTTAGAGTTCTCATTGACTTATAGTGGGGAAAATTGAAAAATGGCATTTTCTGCCAAGCCATTGCAGACATGTTGATAAAACCTTTATAGAAATGTTCCTTGAGATGCCTTCTATCAGCTATATGTTTTTTGGCCCAATGCCCCTTTTATTGGTTGCCATGGAAACCAAAATGAAAAAAAAAAATGGAAAAAAATACTTAAAAATTATTTCCACTGTAACCACTGGGCGGATAAGGCCCAGATTTCATCTGTAGTATCCTTAGGCTGGGGGGTTGAAAGTTTATGTATTTTATGAAAATCTGCCCTTTAGTTTGGTTGCTATGGCAACTTAGAGTTCCTATTGACTTATAATGGGGAAAATTGAAAAATGGCATTTACTGCCTAGCCATTGCAGATATGTTGACAAAACTTTTATAGAAATGTTCCTTAAGAAGTCTTCTATCAGCTTTATTGTTTTTGGACCCACTTTTCCTTTTACTGGTTGTCATGGAAACCAAAATGCAATAATGATGGAAAAAAAAATACTTACAAAATTATCTCCTCAGAAGCCACTGGGCCAATAAGGCCCGAATTCATCTGTAGTATCCTTAGGCTGGGGGGTTGAAAGTTTGTGTTTTTTATGAAAATCGGCTCTTTCGTTTGGTTGCTATGGAAACTTAGAGTTGCATTGACTTATACTGGGGAAAATTGAAAAATGGCATTTACTGCAATCAAAATACGGAAAATGGTTATATATTTTGTTGTCAACTCAACAGACTGTCAGGCTGAGACTTTGTAGTTGTATATTTTGTATTAGCCTGTACAAATGTGACAGCAATTTTGATAGCAATTTTGAGCTAGAGATCTGGTGAGCTTTGTGGCCCGTGGGCCTCTTGTTTATAAGCACCAAAAAGCAGAAGACAAAATTTACATCTGCAAAAATTCAAAACATGCCTTGTCCAAGACATTTCATATTGAGAATTTAAAGACTAGAGGGCAAACAATGTAGATCTAGATGAGGCGGCTCATTATGAGCCGCCTCATCAGGATCTACGCTGTTTGCAATTTATACTTTTTTCGTCACTGGGGCTTAAAGTGTTAATAAATCTTTTTTTTACTTCTCTGTAAAATCATTGATATTCCAACATCCAAGATGTTGAGTCAGATATAAATATCGGAGTGACTAAACAAGTAAAATTTAAAAGTGTGAGTTTTTAACACATTTGAGCGACAAAAGTATAAACGAGCTGCATCTCTGAATTTTCTGTAGTTTGGGAAAAACATTTTTAACTCGTCAGTACGAAAGTTCAGAGATCTATTGTTGTCACTTGGACGTTGGCATGGGCATCACACTTTAAAGTTATACGTCAAGCTATCCTGTACGTGCACAGGTTTTGTTTTTGAATTTTACAAACGTAAATTGAAATTTTACAGACGTAAATTTTGTTGTCTGCTTTTTAGTACTTTAAGTATAAAATAGTTTAGTTGCAGACATTATTACCCAAGAGACATTTTGCGTATGCTATATTGCAATTGCACATGTTAATCATGCAACCAAAGGCGACAATTTCATAAATCACGAAATGGTTTAATTTCTACTTTGTGGCATCAACGCAGAAACTATCAGCACCTATAAATCGTGACGTATAGAAATATCGCAGAAATTATTTTGTAGAAGTACAAATCCCTTAAGATCTGTAATGACAGTAGATATTGGGGCAGGCATGCTTGGGCAAGCAGTGCAGACCTTGATCAGACTGCAGGAGCAGTCTGAACAGGGTCTGCACTGTTTGTCTTTGGTGGTTTTATGATATCTCCCAATGGGAGAAGTAGATTTGTCCAAATTTAAGTAGATTTGTCCAAATTTAAAGGTTGAAAAATCCATGAAAGAAAGTAGTTGGGGAGAGGCTCCAGGGTGGGTTGGTTAGAGTGTCTTGGTTATGGTGCAGAAGATCACTGGAAGGAACCAGGCCGAAACCCGGGTAGAGCCATCTGACGACTGGAAAACTCTGTTAACCCAGCAGTAAATAGGTACCTGTTTTGAATCAGGGAAGAGTAAGGCAGCAAAAGGAGAGGGATGGGCTCAGCCTTTCATGGGCTGTGAGCAAGATACAGTGGTCCCCTAACCCTCACTGCCCCTGCGGCCTCTTGGCTATGGGATACCTCTACCTTCTTAATTTACGGTGTCCCAATACATAGATTAATTTTCATTAAATCCTTTGAGTAATTAGAAATTCTTGATAAATATGAAGCATTTCGCACACCTTGATTATATTCTGTTTTATTCATGATGATATATTTTATTTTCCGACATCTAAGCACTGACTCGCATATTATGCATGAAATAGTACAAACGATTGGAACAGTACACACAGTACATGGAAACAAATTTGTTTTCCTCAAAACCATGTTCTAAAGAATCTTAAATGTCATGCTATGTTATATTATATTATAACAAGATCTTTTGAAGACAAAAAATGTCCTGGAGTCCACTGTTTGTCATTTTCTCAGTGCATTTCGCAATAAAGTAGATCATAACTATTATTGCATTCTTTAGTAGCTAATTTAACAGTGTTGTATACAATGTATAGCATTGTGACCTACTTGGCTTCAGAGAAGTTGATTACAAGCATTAACATAAAGTTATAGTGACCTACTTTTCTGCAGAGAAGTTGATTACAAGTATTAATAATATAAAGTTATTGTGACCTACTTTTCTTCAGAGAAGTTGATTACAAGTTATTGTGACCTACTTTTCTGCAGTGAAGTGGGTAGCATGCATATCACGTTCCAGAGAATCTAATCCACCAAGAGTTGGGCTAAGTAGCATGGGAGTGATTGTGACCTGGTTTTCTACAAAGGCTTGGGTCATTTTCTTATCACATTCTGAGGAATTGAATTTTTGCTCAGAATCTAATAATTAGTCTGGCAGTGACAAACCAACAAAGTGGCATGTGCACCCAGTGAAGACTCAGATCAACCAGGGCATCCACCTAGTTTGATCAAACTTTTGGCTGTGCACTTCAGGGGTAGCTAAGGCCTTAAAGGGTCTAAATTGCCTCCATGCTGACAGTGAAGGATGATCAGTCTTTGCTTGCGGCACACACCACTTTGTTTTGTCATGACGGGGCTCATAAGTTCTAAACTTCTGTGAACCACAAAGAACTTTTGTAGAGAGACAGAAATTATTTCAGAAGTATTGTCCAGGAATAATCATCCATCAAGATGAATTAAGGTCTTTGATCCTTGATGCTGTTTATGGAATTTATTTTATTTATTTACTTTGTTTTTTGGGTCAGTGTACTTTTCTCCCACATTTTCTTCTTGTTGCTGGTGATCTATGAACAACATAAAATACTATACTTGATAAAAGCCTATATTTTACGGCAAATTGTACTTCTCCCTCATAAGGATTCTGTTCTCCTCCAGTAATTGCTATTGTGCTCCAGAATTAAGCCTCTTTCTGGTAGGCATTGCTCTTTAAGGCCAATGGATACACCTCCATATTTTTTTCCACCATTTTCAGCATGCCTGTAGGAAAGTACAGGGAGCAGTTGCTCTCACCATGATGTTAGCTTTGGCGTCGGCGTGGGCATGGATGTCACACCTTAAAGCTGTACCACAGATTTTTTTATGTGATGGGCAAGGTGCTTCTGTACATGAACAAATTTGTTAACCCTTAATGCGCCAAAATGCAGACGACAAAATTTACGTATGCAGAAATTTAAAAAAATGTTATGTCCAAGCTATATCATATTGAGAATTCAAAGACTAAAGGGCAAACAGTGTGGATCCAGATGAGGTGGCTCATTATGAGCCACCTCATCTGGATCTACACTGTTGTAAATTCACCAATTTTTCATTTTCGGTTCTTTAAGGGTTAACTTCCTGTTTGCATTTCTACATGACAAATTTAAGCCCTTTTGAAATGGGGGCTACTCTTATAAGAAAGTATTTGCTCCTTAAGGAGCAAAGTCTGCTTTCTAAAAGGCAGCCCCCAGTAAAATGGGAGCCAAATTCTTTGGGTAAGAATTTCCTGCCCTGGAAGTGTCTCAATTTATCATAACAGTATTTTTTCCTTTTCTAGTTCAACAGTTCCCTGAATCATAGTAAATCATAAAATGTTTGAAAATTGTCAGAAATACTGCCAGAACCATAAAAGTTCAAACAGGGCAAAATAATTTACATGGCTATTTGGTAAATGGTAGTGAGACATTTTTATGATTGTAGACAATAATGGTAAATTTTAGTAAGATCTATAGATAAAACAGACAATCAGAGTTGTTTTGGGCTAGAAAATAGTCTGGTGCAAAACAAGACATAATTTCTGGACACCAACACAAACATGTACGTCTTCTAATAAATGCTCCGAGGGTATAGCTATTCACAAGTCATATAAATGATATCCTTAAGGCAAAATTTTGTAGATAACATGTTACAAATTTTGAAGTCCTAAAGCCAATTTTGATAAAAGGATAAAACATTCTTTTCCATGTTTTAACTGAGTGTATGAACGTGTTGCAGCCCGAATCACGTGAGGGCTACAACATGTTAATACACAAGGGCTTGGGCAAACGTTAAAACACAGGGAAAGAAAAGTTTTATTGTCATAGTTATATACCTTCTTTGACTAAGAAAGCGGGCTTTAATGGTGTAAAACCCTGGCGCACCCTCGTTTTAACAGTGTTGAAACCCTGTGTCAGCGATTCTGTCGCATTGCGACAATTAAAAATAGAAGGAAACCAACGTTAGATGCTGTTGATTACAACACGGCTGTTTTTAGCTCACCCCGAGCCATAGGCTCGGGGTGAGCTATTGTGATCACCCAGTGTCGTCGTCCGTTGTGCGTGACGTCCACCGTGCGTCGTCCGTTGTGCGGCGTCAACCATTTGCTTTAAATGACATCTTCTCTGAAACCGCTAGGGCTTTGATATTTGGTATGAAGCATTGCCTAGTAGACCTCTACCAAGTTTGTTCAAATGGTGGCCCCAGGGTCCAAAATGGCCTTGGGGCAGGGGGTCTTGGGTTCAAAACTATAAAATACTTAAAAATCTTCTTCTCCAGAACTGCTTGGCTCAGATGCTTGAAATTTGGTATGTAGCATTGCCTAGTGGTCCTCTACCAAGTTTGTTCAAATGGTGGCCCCAGGGTCCAAAATGGCCCTGGGGCAGGGGGTTTTGGGTTCGAAACTAAAAAATACTTAAAAATCTTCTTCTCGAGAACCGCTTGGCTCAGATGCTTGAAATTTGGTATGTAGCATTGCCTAGTGATCCTCTACCAAGTTTGTTCAAATAGTGGCCCAAGGGTCCAAAATGACTCAGGGCAGGGAGTCCAAGGTTTGAACCATAGAAATACATAGAAAAATATTCAAAAATCTTCTTCTTCAGAACAGCAAGGCTCAGATGCTTGAAATTTAATATGTAGCATTGCCTTATGGTCCTTTACCAAGTTTGTTCAAATGTTGGCCCCAGGGTTGTTGGTTGGTTGGTTGATTTGATGCTTAACGTCCACGGTAAACAACTAAGGTCATGTCGGGACGGTCAGTTAACCTAACCACACTATTCCTGGGCAGGCTTAGACCTCCTAAGCGGTTAACCAGTACTAAGTGCACATACTTTCGCCAGTAACTGACAACTGCCCTTCTTGAATCAGCGGAAGGAGAAACGAAAGTATGTGGCCAGACCGGTTGGCCCCAGGGTCCAAAATGGCTCCGCACCAAGGGGTCCTGGGTTTGAACCATAGAAATACATAGAAAAATGTTCAAAAATCTTCTTCTTCAGAACAGCAAGGCTCAGATGCTTGAAATTTAATATGTAGCATTGCCTAATAGTCCTTTACCAAATTGTTCAAATGGTGGCCCCAGGGTCCAAAATGGCCCCGCTGCAGGGAGTCCAAAGTTTGAACCATAGAAATGCAAAGAAAAATATTCAAAAATCTTCTTCTTCAGAACCACAAGACTTAGATGAAATTGGTATGATGCATTGCCTAGTAGTCCTTTACCTAGTTTGTTCAAATGGTGGCCCCAGGGTCCAAAATGGCCCCTCGGCAGGGAGTCCTAGGTTTGAACCATAGAAATACATAGAAAAATATTCAAAATCTTTTTCTTCAGAACTGCTTGGCATAGATGCTTGAAATTTGATATGTAGCATTGCCTAAAAGTCCTAATCCAAGTTTGTTCAAATGGTGGCCCCAGGGTCCAAAATGGCCCCTCAGAAGAACTAAATAAGCTCTTGCTTTCGTTCTAATCCTATTATGTTTATATATAGGACAATATTGTTACTGTCATGAATGTTTCTTGAAATAAAATATGTTTAAACCAACAGGTTTGTTCAAATGATGACCCTAGTTTGACCTTTAACCTTTTTGCTCGGGTGAGCGATTCAGGGCCTCTTGGCCCTTTTGTCTATAGTAAAGTCTTATTAGGTATGTAAAAATATGTGTTAAAACACATCCTTTTGTGTGAATATTTAATCTTTTTAATTATAATTGTGATGAAAAATGTGGAAGAACAAATGACATTACATCAACGGCCAAATTGGTAGTATACATGACTTTGTAGACTTTTTGGTGTCTTTTGTGATATGAAGTTAACTCTATGTTTCTTAGAAATAAACAGGTTTACATTTTGAATCATAAGTTGATGAAAATTCATTTGGACATTAACAATTGGTTTACTTAGGCACCTTTTTCAGGTACAAGAAATGATCCAAATGAAAAAAAAAACAAGCTTGGTTTAATTAGCCACTTTGTTGTTATTTGTAGTAAAAAATTGATAACTCCACTCTGCAGAGTAGTTTAATGTTGCATAGCTAATGACCAGATGTCAGTGCCACAAATAAGTTTGATATGACAGAACATTGCACTTTCTAGCAATTATGGTGGATTTCTCTCTTCAAATGATTATAGGAGTGAATTCAAGTGAAGAATAAATGATGAAAAGGTATTATGCAGTCACATGTAAATTGTTATGGAATCCAGTCATGGGTGAAAATTTCTAATGATATTGGTTAGAATTTCACTGCCAGTAACAGGGCTCATGAAATAATCATGGTCTCTGAGATCATCACACATCAAGAGCCAAAAATGAAAATAGGTGTTGTTGAATTTGCAAACATCAGGCGGCTCATACTGAGCCACCTCACCTGGATCTTCATTGCTGCCCTCTAGTCTTTGAATTAGGGGATAACTGTTTTGAAAATTGTCATTTGGGGAGGTAAATCATCGGTTTTATTGTCGGAAATTTCGTTTTACAGCGACGCGCCAGCAGAGCCGTAAAACGCAATTTGCGACCATAAAACCGATGATTTACCTCCCCAAATGACAATTTTCAATACAATTATCCCCATTCTAATGCACCTTTCTACATTTTCACCTTTTCATAATGTTCTAGTTTGCGTCTTTTTCAAGGGCTGTCAGCAACGTAAAACCAAACGTCAGCCAATGAGAAGCGACGTTACTTAATGATGTCGGGTTTGCGACAGTATATCGCGGAATATACTGTTGCAAATTTTTGACGTTATTCAATCAGATGTGGCGTTATATTCGTAAGTGCTTTAGAATTCTCAATATGCTGTAGCTGAAGTGATTTTTTTTTTCTTCAAATTTTGCAGATGTAAAGTTTGAAGTCTGCTGTTTTGGCACTTAAAAGGTGAACCTTGTGTCACTGTACTTTTGGCATGTAAAGAGTGATAGTAGAAAAATTACAAATGTCTATGCCATATTTAAACAGCCCTTCAGTTTTGTCAGCTTACATGGCAAGACTGGGAACAGACTCAGAACACCTCATTATATGTTCTAGACAATTGCTTTCACAAACCACTGATAAATAATACCAATTTATATGTTTATCTCTCTTAACTCCAAATATGGCATCTAGCTGAAGATAAGTTTGGTATGATTTGTGCTATTTCTCAATAAAAACATGCATGTTTCCCCTATGAATACTGCCTCATTGAGATTATTCTAATGAGGGGGTCACATGGTAGCTTTTTATAGAGAATTAAAAGTGTGTTGGAATTATCCTCAAATATTCCGCTAACTGGGAGCTCTGATATTGGAATCAGATCTTTTATTTATTAATTTTGTATTATATAATTACATGCCAATTTGAAATTGGCATCATATTTTGGCGCCAAACACTTCCCCAAATGTGTTTCTTGTGGGATTGTTTTCCTTCATAAACAACATTTCACTCATATTTTTCCACCTTGTTGTTTTATATGATAAATGTTATAGACAATAACTTGATGTTATAGACAATAACTTGATGATTCTTTCTTAACCTATTCGACCTGACAGTCTGTGTTAACCAGAAATGAAAATTGTCGAAATTGCAAAGAGCATAGATCAAGATGAGGTGGCTCAACTGGATCTACACTGTTTGCCCTCTGTTCTTTGAATGCTCAGTTTAATACAGCTTGGATGAAACAATTCTTAAATTTTACATGATGTTAATTTTGTCCTCTGTGACTTAGAATCAAAAGCTGTCAGAAACAGTGTACATTTTGATGAGACTGTTTAGAATGAGACATTACATTACAGTGCATTATATGAGCATCCCTTTCTTAAATAATGGACTAATTTAGATTCAAACGTCGAATAGTCAGTTTTAAATATTTGGGATGAAAGACCTTAACTCTTTAAGCACCAAAAAGCAGACGACAAAATTTACATCTGCAAAATTTAAAAAATGCCTTGTCCAAGACATTTCATATTTAGAATTCAAAGACTAGAGGGCAGACAATGTAGATCTAGATGAGGTGGCTCATGATGAGCCGCCTCATCAGGATCTACGCTGTTTGCAAATTTTGCTAATTTCGTCACTGGGGCTTAAAGAGTTAACAGTTACTTTGCAATTCTACTATCTAAAGCAACATGCATCCTTCGAAAGGCAATGAAAATTTGTAATGGTCAACTTTCAGATCAAATATTTTGCCAAAAAACTGATTTCTTAGGTTTCTGAACCTGCTCCAACAATGAAATGTTGCACTGGTGGATGGACAGGTAGTACATTGAATGAAGATTTCTTTATGTACTTAAAAATATCATCCTTGACCTTGGCTATTGGTATTTTTGCAGAACGGAACGGAACAGCCACCAGCCTTTTCCTCCACCATACCCACCTCCCTTTCCGGTTTCTCCAACAAATAATTATTGATTATTATAGTAAAATTGGTTGCTAAATTTGTATATCAATTTACGGAATAAAGGGCAATGAGAACCTCCCTTGTCAATCTTATAAATAAACAATGCGTTTTATTCCGTAAAAAGTCTATGTTCCGTTCTGCTCTGCAAAATACCAATAGCCCTTGACCTTGATATCATATTTAATTATGGCAAGAATATAATAATCAGATTTTCATGCATGATCATAAACAATAAACAGCTTCTCTGTGTTAACCCTCAAAGTGCCAAAAAAGCAGACAACAAAGTTTACATCTGCAAAATCAAAAAAATTGTCCCAGTTATACCATAATGAGAACTCAAGGACTAGAGGGCAAACAGTGTAGATCCAGATGAGATGGCTCATTATGAGCTGCCTCATCTGGATCTAAGCTGTTTGCAAATTTAACTGTTTTTACTTTTGGTGCTTTAAATATTATAATATTTATAAATGACTTAATAATATACAGTTGAGCCTTGATAATTCAAAGTTCTTTTTTTAGCTCACCTGAGCCAGCGGCTCCGGGGGAGCTTATAGGATGGTAAGGCTCCGTCGTCCGTCGTCGTCCGTCCGTCCGTCCGTCCGTCCGTCCGTCCGTCCGTCGTCCGTCCACAATTTCAAACGACTTCTCCTCTGAAACCGCTGGGCCAATTATAACCAAATTTCATATGCAGCCTCTAGGGAACTTAGGAACGAAAAGTTGTTCAAACGGTCCTGGTCACATGACCAACATGGCCGCCACGCCCATATATGGTAAAAACCTAGAAAAATCTTCTTCTCCAGAAGCGATAGGCCGATGGCCTTGAAACTTGGTATGTAGCATCGGGCATGCGAGTATTACCAAGATTGTTCAAATTATGACCTTGGGTTGACCTTGACCTTTTTTACGGTAAGGTCAAATTTGCTACCTTATGCTTTTATATGGCAAAATGCTGCAACATAAGATATCTTGGAAACTGTTGAAGATTTTGGCCTATAAATTGGTACATACAGTCATCTTAATGAGTACATGAAGATTTATGAGTACAAGAGGTCAAGGTCATTCTTTGACCTTTGACCCAGAACTCTCATATTTTGACAATATCAAACAATCTCCTCAAAAACAACTAAGCCAATTGTAACCAAATTTCATATAGATCCTCCAGGGGTTGAGGGAATGAAAATTTGTTCATACGGTCCAGGTCACATGACCAACATGGCCACCACGCCCATATATGGTAAAAAACCTTTAAAAATCTTCTTCTCCAGAACCAGTAGACCGATGGCCTTGAAACTTGGTATGTAGCATTGGGTACTCAAGTACTATCAAGATTGTTCAAACTATGACCCTGGGTTGACCTTGACCTTTTTTACGGCAAGGTCAAATATCGGAAATGCTAGAACATGAGATTTCATGGTAAGTTTTGAAGATTTTGGTATAAAAATTGGTATATACAATCATCTTAATGAGTACATGAAGATTTATGAGTACAAGAGGTCAAGGTCATTCTTTGACCTTTGACCCAGAAATCTCAAATTTTGACAATTTCAAACAATCTGCTCTAAAACCACTGGGCCAATTGAAACCAAATTTCATATAGAGCCTCGAGGGGTTGAGGGAATGAAAAAATTTTCTAACGGTCCTGGACACATGACCAACATGGCCGCCATGCCCATATATGGAAAATACCTTTAAAAATCTTCTTCTCCAGAACCAATTGACCGATGGCCTTGAGACTTTGTATGTAGCATTGGGTTCTTGAGTACTATCAAGATTGTTCAAATTATGACCTTGTGTTGACCTTGACCTTTTACAGCAAGGTCAAATATGGGAAAATGGTAGAACATAAGATTTCATGGAAAGTTTTGAAGATTTTGGCCTGAAAAATTGGTATATACAGTTGTCTTAATGAGTTCAAGAAGAATTATGAGTACAAGAGGTCAAGGTCATTTTTTTACCTTTGATCCAGATCGCTCATATTTTGACATTTTCAACCATTTCCTCAAAAGCCAAAGGGCCAATTGTGAACACATTTCATATAGAGCCTCCAGGGGTTGATTGAATGAAAATTTGTTCAAACGGTCCAGGTCACATGACAAACTTGGCCGCCATAACCACTTATGGTATAAATCTTTAATATTTTTCTTCTCCAGAACCAATACACCTATGGCCTTGAAACTTGGTAAATAGCATGGAGTACTAGAGTACCACCAAGACTGTTCAAATGGTGGCCTTACGCTTACCTTGACCTTTTTTGCGGCATGGTCAAATATGGGAAAATGCTACAACATATTAAGATTTCACGGAAAGTTTTGAAGATTTTGGCCTAAAAATGGTATATATGGTTGTCTTAATGAGTACATGAAGATTTATGAGTACAAGTGGTCATATGGTCATTCTTTGACTTTTGACCCAAAACTCATATTTTGACAATTTCAGACATGATAAGTAAAAGCCACCTTGCCAATTGTTCAGGTGAGCGATTCAGGGCCTCATGGCCCTCTTGTTTGTACTTTGAATTGTCATGCGTTAAAATGTGTGCATTTCCTAGGATGGACAGGCTGCCTGGTCGGCCAGGACTTGAAAATGATAATTTTCCCTTTTATTCCATAAAAACATACATTGTGGCCCCTCAATAGAACTTGGCCCCTCACTAGAACTGTCTCAGTTCTAGTGAGTGTCACAGTGTATGTTTTCAGCAAGAAATAAGAAAAATTATCTCTGAATTATCCCTGTGACCACTTCTTATCTATAACTCTGAATGCTTCTGCTGTCAGACTTGTAATAATGTCAGTGTTACAAGCTTGCATGACGGTAAAGAAGCATTTAAACCATTCTGTATCTTTACTGACATTTAATTAGCTTTTCCATGTTGGGAATCGAAATTTACAGCCTAATGTATGAGGATACTAAGTAGCATTTACTGTTTAATTTGGAAGAAAACCGTGAGCCCCAGTTGCTCAGTGGGTTAAGTCCTGGCTTACTGATCTAGTGGATCCAAGTTTGAGACACACTTGAGGCAGGTATCTTTCCAAAAGTGAAAGGGGTTCCATCACACACAGCCATTCATTCATCGTCCTAATATGACTGAAATACTGTTGAAAAGGATGTAAAAATGTAAACCATCCATCCATGAAAAACTGTCTTGTTCATGGGCAAATTTGAATCCATTAGCAGTCAGTAGGACCCTGTTGACAGATTCTTTAATGTAAGTAATAGAGTTTGTCGTTGACATCAATTGTCCTTGACATCATTCAGATTGTATTCTGTTATTGTCCAGTTCCTTAGGCACTTGAGAAGCAGAGAAGCAGAGAAAATGAGGAATATTCCTTGGAGTATTTCTTTTGTCACACAATTGTCCAAGGTGTCGTTGCCAGTTCAGAAACTTACTGTAGATCATGAAAATTTATGAAATATACAGCAGTTTATTTTCCTCCTTGGACACCTTTATCTTTGTCCTATTGACTGATGTAATCTCGGAGGAACTAGGAGGAATTTGAAGATGTTTGTTGGCCCTGTCAGGGATGATATTTTGTAAGATTGGCAGATTTATGACAAAAAGTGTATACCCAGATGAAACTAGTCTGCTCTGGGTTTACACTGTTTGTAACAGTTATGGAATTTGTATCTCATTTGGGATTTTTTGGTTCCGAAAGGACTGGTCTATTGTGTGTTTCGTTAAGATGTCACTTCTTGAATTGAATCTTGAGTTTCTGAGATTGGAGTTCAGTATCAATCATAAGCCCAGTTTTCTCATCCCGTAGTTCTAGAGCTATTCTGGAACATATCTGGTTCAGAACAGCTCAAGAACTGGTCATGAATAGTTAGTTTTTGACAACTGTTCTAGAAACTGTTCTAGACTAGAACTGTTCTAAGATTATGTTCTTGCACATCTCTTGGTATTTTTGTCAGTACATCTGAGGGTAAAGTACTGATGGGTGAGATATTAGGGGTGTAACAATATATCGTACTATTGATATATCCCAACAGTAATATTGGCAGTAGTCACTATCGATAGATATGGAAAACTGCAATATCAATACTATTGGCAATAGTGTTTCCTATATCGCAATAGTTTCAATAGTTTCTTGACATGTATCTTTTTCTCGAAAAAAGTTTGTTTTTATGCCCCAATGACGATAGTCAGGGGGCATTAAGATTTGCCCCTGTCTGTCTGTCTGTCTGTCTGTCTGTCCATCCATCCGTCTGTGTGTTCGTCACGCTTTATGGTATAGAGTTTGTGTAATCAACTCCTCCCACAGTTTTCAATGGATCTTTTTCAAACTTTGCATACATGTTGGGGAAATATTGAAGATGTGCATGTGGATTTTTGATGGAGCTAAAATTTATTTTGACAGAATTACGGCCTTTTGAACTAAGTCATTTGAGGCAAATTTTTGTATTGTAGGGTATAGAGTTTGTGTAATCAACTTCTCCCACAGTTTTCAATGGATCTTTTTCAAACCTTGCATACATGCTGTGAATATATTGAAGACGGGCATGTGGGTTTTTGTTGGACCTAGAATTAATTTTGACTGAATTACGGCCTTTTGAACTTAGTCATTCTAGGGAAATTTTTAGCGCGCCTTTGCGAAGCAAAGGAGGGCTATGCGATACTCCCGGCGTTGAGTCCGAGTATCCGTTAGCGTTAGGATTAGCGTCCACGTTCGCGTCTCCGTCAGCGTCCTCGTCGGCGTCCGTGATCAGGTTAACCAATGTTAACTTTTGCGTTTAACTCGATGTTTAACTCTGTATTTTACAAATTACAGTTGCTACAGTCATCATACTTGGTACATATATACATCCATATGTCTGCAGCAGCAGCATCACACAATTGTGTGTCCTTGACCTATATGTTACGGTTGATTGATTTGCTGTTTGGCACTGTTTTAAAGGCAATATTTTCAATTTTCATAATACCTTTGAGAAAAGAGAGTTGATACTTGGACAAAAAACATATCCCCACAATTACAGCTGCTGCAAAGCATCCATGCTAACTCCTGTGCCCTTGACCTTTATTCACGGTCTACTGATTTTGCCTTATATCTCTTACACTATTTGATGAATTAACATTGTACCTGGCATAGTGGATCAGCCTGACATTGCGAATGACCTCATACTAGTTATAGATCACTACCTGCTTAGTATTTGGTCAGGACTTTCCCTGGAGCATTGGGTTGCACCAGCAGCAAAGCATCCATGCAGACTCTTGTGCCCTTGACCTTTATTCATAGCTGAGTGATTTTGCCTCTTACCTTTAACACTATTTAATAAATATGCAATATGAATATGCATTTCTCTTCGAGCTCATAACTTCAATACCATATATGCTGTAGTATGATACTTACCCAGACCAACATCTTTGACTTTGTGGTAGAGTTCCCCTGGGTGGCGTCAGGGGTCAGAATGTATATCAGGTCATATTAAACACAGGCAAAATGGGAATAAAATCATAAGTCTGGTACCATTACTTGCCCTGGAGAGTTAGAAACTGGACATAATGATCACAGATGAAATAGTTTATATGGAGACCAGGCTTTGACAACTGGTTCAGGTTAGGGGTGAGGTTATGGGGTGGGGCCAAAGGAAACATGAGAAGTCTGCAAAGGGTAAGGAGGTGTCATCAGACCGACTTAGTACTGGGTAAAGGTGGTGTGAAAACCCATACTAGGAACCACCCTTTGTCACCATGAGGCATTATAAGTTAGATTTGAGTTGGTATCTCTCTGTCTGGTGCACGAGGACCCGACCCCCAATGTCCGCAAAGTGTCCAGATAGTGGCATACAAGTCGGCCCTGTATGCCAAAGGGAACAACTGATGCACATTTCATTTGTGCACTAGCTACCACAATCACCTCTGGTTAACTATGTTAACAATGTTTTGAGACTGGATACTTTGTAACCTTGAGAGTCAGGCACCCATTAGGCGCGCTTTGTTGTCTTCTGACAACTCTTGTTGCATTTTAGGGTATGGAGTTTGTGTTATCAACTTGCTCCACAGTTTTCAATGGATCTTTTTCAAACCTTGTCTACATATTGTGGACATATTTGAAGATATGCATGAAGCATTTTGATAGATCTAGAATTAATTTCAACAGAATCACAGCCTTTTTAACTTAGTCATTTTGGGCAATTTTTTACATGGTAGGGTATGTTTTCAATGGATTCTTTGTAGGTGCTTTATGGATATACACGTCATGTGACAGGCGCTGCACGGGGGCATCATTAGTGTCTTACAGACACAATTTTCTAGTTTTTAGCTCACCAGAGCCGAAGGCTCCGGGGGAGCTTATAGGATAGGCAGTGGTCTGTCGTCGTCTGTCGTCCGTCAACACTTTTAAACAACATCTCCTCTGGAACTACTAGGCCGATTGGGCCCAAATTTCATCTGTGGCATCCTTTCACTGGGGGATTGAAAGTTTATGTTTTTTATGAAAATTGGCCCTTTAGTTTGGTTGCTATGGCAACTTAGAGTTCCCATTGACTTATAATGGGGAAAATTGAAAAATGGCATTTTCTGCCAAGCCATTGCAGATATGTTAATAAAACTTTTATAGAAATGTTCCTTTAGATGTCTTCTATCAGCTATATGTTTTTTTTGCCCACTGTTTCTTCTATTGGTTGCCATGGAAACCGAAATGGAAAAAAATACTTAAAAAATTATCTCCTCTGAAGCCATTGGGCCGATAAGGCCCAGGTTTCATCTGTGGCATCTTTGGGCTTGGGGATTGAAAGTTTGTGTTTTTTAAGATCATCAGCCCTTTAGTTTGGTTGCTATGGCAACTTAGAGATGCCATTGACTTATAATGGGGAACATTGAAAAATGACATTTTCTGCCAAGCCATTACAGATATGTTGATAAAGCTTTGAAAGAAATGTTTCTTAAGATGTCTTCTATCAGCTATATGTTTTTTGGCCAACTGCTCCTTTTATTGGTTGCCATGGAAACCGAAATGTAAAAAAAATGGAACCAAAAATACTTAAAAGATTATCTCCTCTGAAGCCACTGGGGCCTATAAGGCCCAGTTTTCATCTTTGGCATCCTTGGGCTGGGGGATTGAAAGTTTGTGTTTTTATGAAAATCGGCCCTTTAGTTTGGTTGCTATGGCAACTTAGAGTTGCATTGACTTGTAATGGGGAAAATTGAAAAATGGCATTTACTGCCAAGCCATTGCAGATATGTTCACAAAACTTTTATAGATTGTTCCTTGAGAATTCTCTTATTAGCTATGTTTTTTTTTTTGCCCACTGTGCTCCTTTTATTGGTTGCCATGGAAACCAAAATGCAAAAAAAAATGAAAAAAAAATACTTAAAAAATTACCTTCTCAGATGCCATTTGGCCGATAAGGCCCTGATTTCATCTGAGGTATCCTTAGGCTGGGGGATTGAAAATTTATTTTTATATAAAATCGGCTCTTTAGTTTGGTTGCTATGGCAACTTAGAGTTGCATTGACTTGTAATGGGGAAAATTAAAAACTGACATTAACTGCATATATATGGAAAATAGTTATATATTTTGTTATCAACTCAACAGACTGTCAGACTGAAACTTTTTAGTTGTATATTTTGTATTAACATGTAGTACTAATGTGACAGCAATTTTGAGCCTATAAGAATTTGATAGCAATTTTGAGCTAGAGATCTGGTGAGCTTTGTGGCCCGTGGGCGTCTTGTTTGTTAAAAAGAATAATAGGAATGCATGTGTTTTAGTCAGTATGGATTCCAAAGAATGAAAAATATAACATTTTCTTGTATTTTGTAGTCATGTTGTGCACGCTGTGAAATGAGTCATTAAAAAATGTTTTTCAGCAGTGAATATATGTGAATAAACCAGAGTTTTATACAGAAAGTAAAGTTTCTGGATAAAAAAAAATCTGTCCTCAATAATTATCACAATGCATTGCAATAGCAACCTGCAATAGTAATAGTATCGCAATAGGGATTTCTGCAATAGTAATAGTATCGCAATAGGGATTTTGGCCTGCAATAGTCACCCCTATGAGATATTGTTATCAGTTACTAGAGCAGTAAGGCACTGAAAATAAGTAATGGAGTTGCCATTGGAATTTCAAGATGGCCACCATGCCAAGATGTGGAAAAAAAATCATTTCAGCAATTGTTTCATCCAGATTGTATGGACAGATTTGACTATATTTGATTACAGAAAGCTAACTAAACCATTCTGGTAGGATGAAGAATAGTCTCTGTGTGAATAAGGTAACTTCGGTAAACTTTGTGGTACAGTCTAAACTCATGAACCCTTTGGGCTATGATTCTTATTTCTTTGATTATAAGACACAGGGTTTTCCCTTCCAAAACAATTCCCCAAAATTTAGATACATCTTTTCAGATGGATCTAGATTTATGGGATCTGGTTTTGGAAGGAAACAAATCCAACTTGTAGCAGAATTTCATAAGACTGATTTAGATATTTGGGGTCATTCTAGTGAGAGAAGAAAACAACAACATTTTATAGTGGAATAAATTCTGTAGATGATTCAGGACATTGTAATCTTGGCTCAGGCGAACAATTCAGGGCCATCATGGCTCTCTTGTTTTGTAAATTATTAGAACTGCCTCACTGAGGTTAACCCTATTGCACTCAGTTTTGGCTGTTCTGAGTGCAGTAGGGTCGAATAGATTTGGCCTTCACTTGTCCTCTTTAAAATCTACTCTTGTCAAGAGCTTTGGCCTCCGAGATGTCCTCTTGAAGTAAGCAAGAAACAGTCAATCAGTTATGATTGTTCATTTCCACAACTTAGAATCTTAACTATTAGAATTGACAGAGTATTCCTTAGAGCATTTCCTTTCTCACTGTTTATATTGTCTTCTAGGTTATCTGAGGTTCAACAATTATGTACTGTGGCTAAAGAACCAAGTGATACAAGTATTAGCTTTCCAGAAAAATGTCCCCTCATCCAAGGTTTAGTGCGGGATGAAGAGCTTTATTGGAATAATCACAGATGTGCTTGCAACATCAGAAAAATAAAAAATGTTATAAGCTTTTATGTTGTCAAAGCATTTAGTAATATGTCTCTTGAGACTTGGTTTAAACAATATTTTATTCAACTATGATGTCAGAGTATAATTTTCATGAAAAGGATTTGGTTGAAAGCTCATGGCTTGTATAGACCATCTCCTCTTGAGACTTGTATTCAACTTCAGACACCATCTTACAGAACCAAAAGTAACAGCCAAATTCAGTATGGAACTGAATTTACCTTTTAGAATAAAATGTGTTCACTTTGCTAGAAAAGCAAGGCATATGAGGGAATGGAGTTACTCTGTCTGAAAATTAGTTAGATAAAAAATATAAGGGGGGAAAAAAGTCTTACAATTTCCAACTTGAAACAGTAAACACGCAATGCCACAAATTACTTCAAATTTGCTTCCAAAAGAAAAAAACATTCTGATTGGTACTGACTTGGTCTCATTTGGCTGTTATTGGAAATGAGAAAATTGTTGCTATTTGTTTAATGCTTCCTTATGACATTGTACTCAGTAACCCCTATCTGATGATGCTTTGACAGAGCTACAAATACGATGTGCTTTTGATGACAGGTACTTTTTACATATTCTTAAAACATATGTTGTGACCTCACATTAGAACTGCCTTGTTCAGGCAGTTCTAATGAGGAGAACAACATATGTCATCATGGAGAAATAACACAAATTATGGCAGAACTACCTTAATTTGAGCTCTCCCTTAACTTTTGCTATTTGCATATTTATTGTTTTCTTATCTGTCAACAAGTTGAATGTCCTTATATAGTGATACTGTCTTTATTTGGTATAAGATTGTCTTTTTTAAGACTGATAAATATGGAATTGTGTTCATAGCATGGTAAAGACAGGTGTCCCACTAATTGCATGGAATTTGTTGTTGATAAATAGTGACATGCCAGTTCTAAGTAAAGCTTGTTGACTTTTTGAGCAATGTCAATCAGTGCATTTTCCACATGTCCTTCTATAGTGATACTGTCTTTATTTGGTATAAGCTTGTCTTTTTATACCCCGCCACACTTTAGTGTATACCCCGCCATACTTTAGTGGCGGGGTATCACGATATACCTTTCAGTGTCTGTCCGTCCTTCCATCCGTCCTTCTATCCGTCCATCCGTCCGTGCTCACCATTTCCGATCGATAACGAGTATTTATTCACAGAATTTTTTCAAATTTTGCATACATATTGTTATCGGGGATGAGTGGTATGGGCTTGTTAATGGGGAAAATTTGTCCATTTTTAACAGAGTTACTGCCCTTTTTCATATTGGAACAATGGTTTCTGGCCTGTTATTCCTTTACTATTTATGATATCTGAATGAAAATTTAAAGAGTTACTACACTTCAGGAACTGATTGAAACTTCACAGATATGTTGAACATCAAAGGTTACATATTGTGATTAAGGACCGTCACTCTTACCTTCCTAGTTTGTGAGTTATCCGCCCTTGATTAGTCTGAAAAATGCTTTTTGACCTGTAGTTCTTTTATTATATGGAATATCTGAACGAAACTTCACAGATATGTTGAACATCAAAGGTTACATATTGTGACGAAGAACCATCACTCTGACCTTCCCAGTTCATGAGTTATCTCAATATCTATTTACAGTAAGGATACCATATCTCTTCTATCCCAAGTCTGTGGCTATTTAGCTATTTTATATGTCAAAAATTAATTTACAATGCCCAGCAGTGGCGGGGTATCATGCAGTGCCTGCGGTGCTTTTATTTAAGACTGATAGATATGGAACTGTGTTCATTGCATGATTGTCAGGCTTTCTACTAATTAGGATAATATCAGGGCAAGAGTTGGCTATGCTTGTAGCAGGTGGGAGATGGGAGATTTGTTTTAGTTGTGTCTATCTTATCTATTTCTTTTCTTTCTCCTTTTCTATGGGAGATTGCTCAATATAGACAGCAAAACTGTCTCAAAGGGCCATTAAACCAACATCATTACAAAGTGTTTGTATAAGTAAGTTTGTTAACATGTCATTTCATGATGCTGTGTTTGTACAAAATAAATAGTCTACAATCTAAACTTGTTCAGTATAGTGACTCAAAGTTATTTTTGTAGTCAATCCTCCAACACTCTGTCATACTCTGTAAACTTGTAAACAGTTTTTTGTCTCAGTGCTTAAAAAAGCAGGAGTAACATAGGAGTAACTATACAGTATAGGTTCATCAACAATCCAGACCTAACCCTTTTGCACTCAGAACGGCCAAATTGGCTGTTCTGAGTGCAGTAGGGTTGAGACATTTTGTATTGAGACTCCATACAAGCTTACAATATGACATTGTCTCTGCAGCCCCAGTAAATGATTTGCTGACCTTGACCTTTGGCATTTGATACATAGCCTACCATGGAATTCTTGTTTTGCTTCCAGAAATTTTGTGTAATTCTGACAAATTAAAGAAGACAGTAGATTTGTGGTTAAATAATTCCAGAATTGTCAGAATGGATTGTAAGTTTTGAGTAAATTTCAGAATCTTAAGTTAATTCTTGTTGTTTCCAAATATTTATGGCATAGGATAGCTGGACTGGTTCAAACACTTTGCCAGCGGAACGTCTCAATGGCCGCAGCATGGGTTGCAGCATCTAACCATAGGCTCTTCTTCCTTGAACAACTGCCATTGTTAAGCCTACACATCAGAAGATCTTCCCTACCACGTGACTGGCTTGTCACATGGCATTGCCGCTGTAGCACCACGACAAGGTGTCTTCTATCTGAATTCCAGAAGAAAAGTCTTTACACATTTAAGGCTTGTGTCTTATATGGCATTGGCAGTGTTTGGACATCAAACTTAAGTTCACTCACACTCTTGCATGGAATTTACTGTTAAGTTTGTCTTTGCCAAGCCATTCCTCAGTGAGTTTGTCAACTTTCTGAGCAATGACAATGAGTTTTATTGTTGCGACCACTTATGGTGAGCTGTACAAAGTCATCGCAACTTCAGTTCAGTATTATGTGCATGGATGAGTGAGCCTTCATTAGTGCCTGCTGACATGTGCCTGCATTCCTTCAGGTTTGTCTGGACAATAACTTCTACATTTATAGTTTTATTTCAAAGTAATTTGACACAGTTTGTCTCCTTGATGAGTAGAAATGCCGTTTGAAACATTTGTTCAGGTAGATTGAAGTTCAAGGTCACACTTGACGATTAAATGATAAAATGGTCATAAATTGAGATTGTCTGAGCCATTGCTTCCACATTTCTGCATGGATTTCAAAATGATTAGGCAAAATGGTTCTCCTCGATGAGTAGAAGCGCCATTTGAAACCTTTGTTCAGGTAAGTTGAATGTCAAGGTCACACCAGAAGGTCAGATGATCAAATGGTCATAAATTGAACTTGTCTGATCCATTGCTTCTACATTTATGCATGGATTTCAAAATGATTCAGCACAATTATTCTCCTTGATGAGTATGAAGTGTCAGGTGAAGTATTTCTTCAGGTTGGTTGAAGGTCAATGATAAATTGTCCAAAAAAGAGCTTTTCTGGGTCATTTCTTCTACATTTAGGCATGGATTGCAAAATAATTTGGCACAAAGTTGCTAAAGCATTACAAGAAATGAATGTGTTTTTCATTAATATTGTATCTCAGGTCAATATTGCAGCCCAAACCTGGTGACTCATGTCTTAATAATCCGCAAATTCCATATTAAGACATAAGGAGCAGCTGATGGGTATATTTTGTCTTTGCAGTCATTGACACATACTTCAACCCCATGCTGCTTTAAGGCACACTGAACAGTCAAAACAGAATTATTTATGGTATGAAGATTTGCAGAAAACAAAAGGATTGTTAGTAAGCTATTTGCCTACACCTCCATAGTTTTCTGCCATTTTTTTCTGTCAATTTTTACAAACTAAGATATGCATTTTTATTTCCTGTACCATGCTGTTTACTGGTGAAGTTTGTTGACTTATGGAACATTGACTGTCTTAGAAGATTTGCAGAATAAAGATCTTAGTTGAAGAGAAAGGCAACAAGATCTTTAGACCAAATGTAAGTTTTAAGGTGAATGGATACATTTTCATGTTTTTCACCCATATTCTCAGTTTAGTTGAAACATATTTTATTACTCAAATAGTACCAATGGGGTCGGGCTACAAGTTGTGACAACATTAGTTACAGCCCTCCCCATATTTTCAAAAGGAGACAACTCTAAGGGTCTAGTATTGCTTTTTTGTAAGAAGAGTTTCAGCTTAAAAGATGTCTAATCTTAAGTTGTATGTGTATACATACATGTTTTTCCGACATTTTTACAAAGGGAAACAATTTTTATAACTGCCTCTTTGTTTCCCTTGACAATGTAGCTTTTCCAAAATGTCAAAGTCTACTCTCTTTAAAGAATAAAAGTATCTATCATGGGTGTGAGGTGTGGATAGAAAAATCCGTCACAAGGGTCACTGTTCGGCATCATGAGGCTTGCCGAGTGATGCTGAACAGTGATCCTGAGTGACGGATTTTGTTTTAACTTCAGAACTTGTTAAAACTCGTAATTCTAGTGCTTGAGAGTTTTCAATTTGATTTTGAAAGAAGGCGCCACTTTCAGTGACTGCCATTTGGCTCTTTACGTCAAGGACTGGCATGCATAAACAGAATCATTTTTGCCATCTTCATGACGTCTTCATCTAAAATGCCAACGTCACTTGACGACACAGGTACGTGAGCTCCTATACAACCAATGCATTGACAGCTTGTGATTTTTATCCGGTCCTGGGTAAGAACACCTGGGTAAGATAAGATTTTCTATCCCAGGTGAAAAGAATGGCATTTTCTATCCGGCGTGCAAGAAAGAATTTGCTACTAGAGAAGCAGATCCCCATTGAGAAGGGACGGGAGGTAAAAATCTAAAATGCAGAGTTGCTTCCTCTGTAAGTATACCCATTGACTTTAAAGAAAAGAATTTACTCTTTTTTTTTGAAAGTTGACTGCTGCTTTGAGAATGGATATAAAAAGGAAGATAGCAGAGTTGCTTCCAGTGAAAGTTTATCCATTCATTATAGACTTTTGCAGTATAACTTAACACCCTAAGCACCAGTGACAAAAATAGCAGAATTTGCAAACAGCGTAGATTCTGATGAGGCGGCTCATTATTGAGCCGCCTCATCAAGATCTACACTGTTTGCCCTCTAGTCTTTGAATTCTTAATATGATATATCTTAGACCAGGCATTTTATAAAATCATGCAGACGTAAATTTTGTCGTCTGCTTTTTGGCATTAAAGAGTTAATGATAGCTCTGCTGTGGCAGTGAGTTGATTGGACATTCTGGAAACAATAGAACAAGCAGATGGCTTGTCTTAACTCTTTAAGCCCCAGTGACGCAATTAGCAAAATTTGCAAACAGCGTAGATCCTGATGAGGCGGCTCATCTAGATCTACACTGTTTGCCCTCTAGTCTTTGAATTCTCAATATAAAAAGTCTTGGACAAGACATTTTTTTAATTTTTGCAGACGTAAATTTTGTTGTCTGCTTTTTGGTAGTGAAAGAGTTAAATATGTTAAATACAGGATTAAATCTACATGAAACAAAGCCAGAGTTCTTAACTCTTTAAGCACCAAAAGCAGACGACAAAATTTACGTCTGCAAAAATTTAAAAAATGCATTGTCCAATACATTTCATATTGAGAATTCAAAGAATAGAGGGCAAACAGTGTAGATCTAGATGAGGCGGCTCATTATGAGCCGCCTCATCAGGATCTATGCTGTTTGCAAATTTTGCTTAATGCGTCACTGGGGCTTAAAGAGTTAAATTACCATAACATATGACTGTTTCCAAGATTAACTACTCGGAAAGCATTTTCTGTGTGACAATGATAGTCAATATGTGCCAATGACATGATGATCCTTTTAAAGAGTCCTGATGAATTATACTAGTAGCTTATTGGTTGATTGGTTGTTTTGAGACAGTATTTCAGTCTACATCGGGAGCGAGAAAGAAAACTGAAATGATAGACAAAAAAAAAATATCCAAACGACCCCACCTGCACCTACTGCAAGCATAGTATAGCCCTTGCCCTACTATTATTCACATCAGTAAGGATGCCCTGGCACTGAAGTTGCCTTAGCATCATCTCCTGACCCAACCACTCCTGGAATTAGAAAATAACCCTTGAAGCACCAAAAAACCAGTTGAGAAACTTATGTCTGCAATTTCATTTTTTTTTCATCCAAACTTACATCATATTGAGAATTTAAAAGAATAGAGGAACAATCAGTGAAGACCCAAAATGAGCCACATCATCTAGAGCAAAGCTTTTTGCAAAATCAATAACTTTATTGGCACTTCAAATGGTAAACATTTGGCATCTTGGAGTGAGGGATCACTAAGTACAGATTATCCTTGCTGACATTTAGCCTAACTTATCAGGAAGCCACAGAAGGACAAAACATTGGCATTGTCAGTGTGTCAGTGATGGTCAATGACAGTTGATTCTAGAACCTAGCTCCAAACAGCTGTCAAATCTTTCAAATCCAGACTCACTATCCTTTGATATGTAGATCAACAATGGTGACAGAATTCCTTGATTTGTGAAACAATACAATTGGTGGAAGTTAATGACTCTATCCTTTGATTTGAAGAGGGTACACCAACAGTGTAAGGTAATGACCTTATCCTTTCATTATATGAGGGGGTTCAATAAGTGTACTTTACCCCACGAGTATATGGCACTGACCCTGCTACATGGACCAGTTGAGCTGAAGGTCTGTGTTTGAGATGAACAATGTAAGGCAATGACCAAGTTGTTGAGCCCTCTCAGGATCAAATGCACTTTTACATGGTTTAACCCATTTCCTGTTCAAAGAACATTAATATACAGATGCCATGGTCGAGTGGTAAGAGACGCTTGCTTAGCTATGGTGCAAAAAGTCGCCAGAAGGTTGTTAGATTTGCGGCAGCAGCACCCGGGTTTCACCATCCAACAACTGGAAAACTCTCTGTCAACTTAGCAGTAAATGGGTACCTGCTTCGAAACTAAGGCTTCAGAAGGCTAAGGCAGTGAAAGAAGAGGGATTGGGCTCTGCCTTTCACATGCTGTGCCCAAGACACAGTGGGCCTCCAACCCCCACTGCTCCTACGGCTATGGGAATCCTTTACCTTTACTTACAAAAACATGGTACACCCTCCCTAAGCAGGACAAGTGCATTTGCCCTCCCACTGTTTAGTCAGAGCTTAGCTCTTTAATCTCTTACCAAATTCAGTATCAAGGTTGTTGCCTTTCTGTGCATGTCAAGTATTAATTAACCTTATTAGGTGTCATAGCACCATAAAGTTTCGCTTTCTGCCTCAAAAAAAATAGAAAAGATACCTCATCGCTCCAGATAAGAAGGGGTATTAGAGAGATAATTTAGTGATAATTTTCATATTTCTGCATAAAACAAATGTTGTGATACCTCATTAGAACCGTCTCACAGAGACGGTTCTAATGAGGGGTCACAACATATGTTTTCATTGAGAAATAAGAAAATTTATCTCAGAATTATCACTGTTACCCTTTCTTATCTTTAGCTCTGGTACCTTTTCAGAACATTGTGTGGACCTGTACATGTAAAAATTCCACCTCCTCATTCCTGTAAACTGGTCTTTCCCTGCCCCTTATTAGGTTAAGAAACAGTTTAAGCAGTGTATACCATGATCTGACTAGTGAGTGTAAAACAAGAACTTTGGATAATAAGTCCTGTTTCACATGAAGCTGTTAGTTTGATGACAGAATTGCATGACAGTAAAGCTTGGTTTCCCATGTTTAGGAGATCAGGAGTCGTATTCATAAAGCCACTTAAGTCGTTGCTATGCTGTTGCTAAGGCTAAATATCAATAAAGGAGATTCCCTACAACTATGAAATTTGCTCTGGAGGAACAGTCTTACAAAGACTGTTCCTCCAGAGCAAATTTCATAGTTGTAGGGAATCTCCTTCATAGAAATTCAGCCCTAGCAACAGCATAGCAACCACTTAAGTCATTTTATAAATACGGCCCCTGTTCCTTTGACATAGTGTGGCTTTACTGTAAAAGCCTGCAAATTGGCTTTCTGTAACCATACATGGCATGTTCATTAATACTTGTGACATGCCTTGGACATGATCTTAGTACTGGGCTTAATGCAGCTTGACTTCATTTTGCTTCACATTTGCAAAGATAAATATTTTATTTTCGTAGAATTTTTCATTTCAGGTTCAATAACCCTTAGGAGCTGCGTAGTATAGTGGATAACACACTGGAATACCAATCCAGGGGTCGCAAGATCCATCCCCTGCTTCTACGGCCTTTGGGAGGTCCCGCCTCCGTATGACCTATAGTTGTTGGTAATATTAAACCCGAGTTCATTTACTCACTCACTCAATAACCCTTAAAGTGCCAAGATATTTATACCAGCTTTTTACATCTGCAAATTTTAAACTGTTTTGTCAAAGTTAAGAGGACAAACCATGCAGATCCAAATGTGGGGGACTATTATCAGCTGCCTCATTCTCAAGTTATGCTATTTTCAATTTCAACTATTTTCATATTTGGTGCTCTTTTTCTGCTCAAAATTAACTAAACAACAATGCAAACTACAAAAGATAGATCTTCTCAATTTGTATGAGACCACACTGAGTTTTCACCCACTGCAACTGCTACGAAGTTTATGAAGCAGCCAGATATCAGAGGAGGCTAAATTATGACATCTTGCAATGCTATACCCTGCGAGGCAACCAGAAAATCATTCAAGACTTCCATTTTGGCCTCCAGCCGCCACTTTAAATGAAAATCCTGCCACAAAAGGCTTCATTCAAAACATCCAAGAGAATTTCTAGAGACGGAGTTAATGCCAATTAAGGTTTAACTGTTGCTTGAATTAGCAAACAAAGTTTTGTGGATTCCATCACAGCTCCATGCTCTCTAACAAGAATATTTCAGGATTGTGCATGCAACCATCCCTATTTGATACTTGTTAAAATGACAACAGCCTTTAATTATGAACCTTCAGCTCTCATGAAATCATGCAACATTGTGTCCTGAGTAGTTCAGGGATTTCATGGTTTATAAGTACACTTTCATGTTATTCTGCCATGTTTACAAAGGGAAACAACCTCTGTGACTTCATATTTGCTTCCCTGGATGATAAAATGATAAATCCCTTCAAAAAATGGGGTTTAATTGCTCTTATCGGAAAGAATTTGTACTAAAGGAGCAAATTCTTTTTCAACTATTGACCCCCTCCCCCTTCACCCCCAAATTGAAGTCAAGGAAGCAAAAATGAAAATGACAGATGACAGATTTGCTTCCCCCACAAGTGTACCCATGTACCTAAATTGGTTGTATAATATGAGCACCAACTGAGGGAATTAAAGAAAGGTCCCATCTCTCTATGACCTTTAATAATAATAATGTTCTGGTGGAACCCGAGCTTACTCACTGCTTGCAAATGCCTTCCTTGCAGAGTGGCTGCTATAAACGCATGGCCTTGTATTGTAGAAATTCAGTTCAGATTTTTATGCTTTTGTCCCCATGATAATTCCTTGTCAAAGACTCATGATCAGCGTTCCTTGTTTCATCTAATTCCATTCCCAATTTCTCTGCAAATCTCCCTCAGGATATTTCTATCACGCCCCCCTCACTCAAACAGAATGAGGAAATAATAATTAAATCTGACCATGGTAGGACCTTGACATGAAATGACAATAAACATAAAAGTTAATTACATTCATTAACATGTAAATTGCTGTTCACATGGTAGAAGAAAAAGGTGTGGGTTTAAGACACTGCCAAGGCTATGTAAGGAAACGTTAATTCCTAGACTTGTAACTTTATCATGCACATAATCATTGGTACAGTCAAACTTGAAAATCATTGCATGCATGGAATCCATAAAGCCTCCCCTGTTTCTGCTATGACAGTCTGACACCTAAGGGCTCTTATGTGTGTATTTCAATTCTCATAATGACGTTATCCCTGCACCTCAGCGGGACGTATCCATAGCCACAGTCTTCCACCTGCCACTTGATTTTATAGAGAAACATCTGAGGAGCGACACAACAAAACCACCGTCCCGACATGACCATTGCTGTTTACCGTGGACGTTAAACAATAACACAACAACAACACAACAAAACCAACAAAGTGGCATGTGTGCCCAGTGAAGACTCAGGTCAGCCTTAGAAGTTATCTGCCAAATCTGATCAGATCCTTCGCTGTTGGCATGGAGGAAGCTTAGTACCTTAGCTAGCCTTAAAGTGCCCAGCAAAGACTCTGGTCAGACTGGGCTGCTGCCTAGGCTGATCTGAGTCTTTGCTGGGCACACATGCCACTTTGTTGGTTTTGTTGTATTGCGGCTCATATATTAAATGTTAAAGTGCCAAAAAAGCAGACAACAAAATTTAAAAAAATCAAAAAAATCATCCAAGTTTTATATCATATTCAGAATTCAAAGACTAGAGAGCAAATAGTGTAGAGCCAAATGAGATGGCTTATTACGAGCTGCCTTATTTGGCTCATTATGTCCCCCCACCAGAGGTGAGGGGGGCATACTGGTTTCAGTGTGATGCCTCTGCGTTGGCTTGACAATTTGTATCCTGTATATTTCTTCAACCAGTGGGTGGAATTTTACCAAAATTGCGTGGATACACCATTGAGGCAAGCCAGTGAGCTGATTAAGTTTTGGTGAGTTTGACCCAATTTTCAAGGTCATAGGAGGTCTTAGACTGTTAAATTTCATGCGTAGGTGTGACAATTTCTTGTACCCACCATATCTCTTAAACTAATTGGTGTAATTTCACCAAACTTTCATGGATATATCATTGGGACATGTTGAAGAGCTGATAGATTTTGGTGACCTTGAACTTATTTTCAAGGTCACTGGAGGACTTAGATGATAATTTCTTGTACCCATGATATCTGCTGAACCAATGGATGGAATTTAACCAAACTTGCATGGATACATCATTTAGACAAGTTTAAGAGGTGATTAGATTTTTGTGACTTTGACCTCCTTTTCAAGGTCACTGGAGGCCTTAGATGATAATTTCTTGTACCCACGATATCTCATGAACAAGTTGATGGAATTTCACCAAACTTGCATGGCTACATCACTGGGACTAGCTTAAGAGCTGATCAGATGTTGATGACCTTGACCTTATTTTCAAGGACTTAGATCAGAAAATTTCACTAAAATTGATACATCTCATTAGCCTTTGGCTTGATTTACACTTTACTTTCTTAAACCCCTGTCACACCAGAGCAGCGATCTCACGGCGATCCCACGGCGTCCAAGAAAAATGCAAAACGCCAAGGTGCGCGCAGTACGATCGCAAGCATCACCGCAGCAACGCAGTGGCATCGCCAGTAGACGCTGTGGGATCGCATAGAACGCCGAGCGACGGCGCGCACTTTGAGCATGCTCAAAACAAACGCCATCGCTCGGCGTTCTAATAAGAGCGCAGTTGGGTCGCTGTAAGGTCACAATAGCAGCGCAGTAAAGTCTCCTACAACGCAATAGGAGCTCCGCGGACGCGCACAAGGGTCGTTGTGCAAACGCCGTGGTCGTCCGTGGTGTTTGCACGGAGATTGTACGGCGTTCTTTGAGATGTCACTGCGTCTTTAACGCGCTTTTTTGACGCGTCTACGGCACTTATACGGAGTGCAATTTATTTTACTGCGCTCTTACAACGACCGTAAGAAGCTGCCATGGCGATAATTGCGCTCCCTTGGAGCTTTTACCGCGTCCATCGGCGTTTGTATGACAAAAGCAAACAAAATAGATTAAAAAATGAGATATGCAAACAATTATGACAAAGGCAAACAAATACGTACTATAAAAACGAGATATGCAAATAAGCATTCCTTTCACTATGTCCGACATACGCCATCAAGCTGGACTCCTGCTTGCCTATATGCTGGTCCAGCAGTTCCAAAATGCTGCAGACGCTGTTCACATCATTCTTGGAAGACGACGACGGAGGAGGGCCCAAAGGTTTAGAATGCTTTGAGTCCGGCCATGGCTGGAGGAAGCTAGACGGTTTCAGCATGGCCACTTTCATCGTCTCATGCCTGAGCTGGGATATGAGGATCCTTCTAGTTACTTCAATTACCTGTGAGTGCCGCCCGCAAACGAACGCCGTGAAAGCGCAGTGCATGCATTGTGAGCACCGTGAAAGCGCAGCGAAAGCATCGTGAGAGCACGGAGAATCGCCAACAAGAACTCCGTAGGAACGCCATAGAACACCATGCGAGCTCCGTAGCAACGTCTTGGTCGCTGTCAGGACGCCGTGACAGGCCCTTTTTCACGAAAAATATCAGGGTTTTCTTGCGATCTCACGGCGCTCCGGAAAATTAAACAACTCCGTGCCAACGCAGTGGAAACGCGGCTGAGTGTGACAGGGGCTTTAGATATACCTTTGGGACTATCTCAAGAGTTTACTATGTTTTGATGACCTTGACCCCATTTTCAAGGTCAAAAGCTAACTTACAAATGCTTAATTTTTTTCTCTTAAAAATGAGTTTTATCTTGAACCAACTGACCGATATTCATCAGACTTGCATGAATATGTTGTTGTGACAGGTTTAAGACAAGTTAAGTCTTCTATGTAGGATATCATGGATTTTCTCCAAACTTGCGTAGATATTTTATTTGTATAGGCTTTTTATTCATTAAAGGGGATAGCAAATGGGCTGGTGGGGGGACATCAGTTTTTCTCTGAAAAACATTTCTAGTTGTTGTTTGCAAATCCAACTACATGTATTTTCATTTTTTGGCTCTTTGAGTGCTAATGGGATACACATTCAGTGGATGAAACCCTGCCATTTTTGCACTATAAAGCCTCCCTTCTGAATTGGGGAGCTAATTCTTTTTCATTAGACCAGACTCCACTTGAAAGGGTTTTGTCATCCAAGATCAAACACTGATATTTCAACAATTTCATAAAAGCTACACCAAAGACAGAAGAGTTTATTGATGAATTCAAATGCAACACATCAAAATCTGTGCCCTACTCAAAGACTCAGATCAGCCTGGAAACTTGCCCAGTTTGAGCAGAGTCTTTGCTGTGTGCTTAAGGGATAGCTAAGGGTCTAAGCTACCTACATGTCGACAGCCAAGACGCTGATCAGACTGGGCGAATGCCCAGGTTGATCTGAGTCTTGGCTGGGTGCTCATGCAACTTTGTTGGTTTGGTATTGTTGCGGCTAAACAATTTGCAGTAAATGAAATATTTACCAAAAGCAGCGAATGATGATATTTCACAAGAGGGCAGTGAGAACAATAATAGATGAGGCCAACAAATCAATTCATCTATTTACTTTGAGCTCATCAATTTCTTAAAGATTCTCTTGTCAATATAGTACTGTACAGAGAGTTCAGCTGGGGACACGGTGCTATGAAAATGTATACTGATTATTTTTTTATATATTTTTCTCTGTTGTCTGTATTGATATGCACTTACTAGTTTTTGTTGACTTCTCTGCTCAAGGGGAAGGGATACACTTTCAGGGGAAGCAGGTCTGTCAGTATCATTGTTTGCCTCCCTTTTCAGTGGGGTCTACTCCAGGGCTCGGGAAAACCGGATTTCTTTCGGTCCCAGACCAAAATTCAGAAATTGGGACCGATTGGAAATAGCCCAAAGCCCAAAAAAATCGGTCCCATACTGGCCCAATACTTAGGAAATTTTCTCCGATTCGTCCGATAATTGTTACATACGGCCGTTTGATCTTGTCCCGACGTATGAAATATCGTCACTGTCTTTAAAATTCTAGCGCGTGTCATAACTAATCGGATTAACGCAGGTGTTAGCCAGGCGAAAAGACCGCCTACGGGCCAATCAAGATTGTCCGTATGGAGCTCTGAACCACATGTCGGACCGCCTACCTGTCAATAACGAGTGTCATAATGACGGGCACTCTTACGACAGTCTGCAAAACAGCTTATCACAATCACGATGACTGGGTTTTGGGATGAAAGGTGTCCATCTTTTTTCACGATCGCGAGAATGTAACTGACCTGTATGTGTAGGGCGTATGCCGACTTCAAAAGTTTGTGAATGTATCAATAACAGATGAACACTGACGAATGTATTGACAAAGTCTGTCCGAAGTTCATTCATATTTGCATTTGCCCTTACAACGGATAGTCTTTCATGTTCCATACTGTCTGCAATGGAGTTTTTAGGAATACGAACCTATTCCGCGAAAAGTGTAGATTCAAAACGAAGATACATTGTTAATATTGATAGTCACTATTCCCGACGCGTTATGGTCTACGCTCTGGTAAAAATATACAATGTTTTGAATAATGGAACTATAAAATATGAAAAATGGAAACGTCCATTTCACCGATTTCCTAGTTTATCGTCATGCAGACCAATGCGAAAATAATGCAGATCAGTGCACAAAAATAGCGCATTTTGATCAGGTCTACGCGATTATATATTAGATATAATACTAAGGGTAGGGTTGATATGCAATTACCCGCTCGTTTATGGGTCAAGCACGTTTTGTCTTTGATGTAAAGATAAAAGACGCCGCTGTGAGTATAAACACGTGCCGTACGCAGTGTCATTAACTGTATGACGGCTAAAGGTACCTAAGTACACACACAGATGACTGACAATCGTATCAGCCAGCGCAACTAGGCAGTCAGACCGGTCTTTCTTGTTCGCATCTATTAAACATGAATAATAATGAACGTCGACCTAGCCACAACCGAATACTTCGGTGGAAGCTAGTCAATATACACGTTCCGTAAGTCACCATTTCCGACGCGGCCCATTCGGCGGCAGTGGAGGGGAAATTATGCAATTTGGGTACGTTAAACAGTACAAATTGGGCGAGTTAATGCTCAGGACTTACGTATTGTTCACAAACAAACAGGAATGACCGTCAATTTTAATGCAATGGGCTTGAACAGGTTGTCTCCCCTGTCCACCTGTCAATCAAGTGTGATGTCTTCTATCACGTCCGCTTTGCCTACGAACACGTTCTAGTCTTGTATTTGCTTTTACAAGCGTAGCTAAACGTCTTAAAATGTTTGAAACCAAGAACTCCACCAAACATTACAGTGTACGACCATTGTACGGAAATCGGGATAAATTCATAGGACTTCGCTTGTTGTCATTAGTGTTCGTGACAGGTATCAATTTAGTTAGGTGATGACGTCATCGGCTGGACCGATTCATATTTCAATATTTCCCGAGCCCTGGTCTACTCTGTAAGAAAGGAAATTGCTCATCAGGGCCCCTTTGATTAAAACAAATGAAGCTGTTAGTTAACAAAACGTTAGAATTTCAAATATATTTTATGTGAAAACACTGCTATTTTTTTTGCTGAAAAAATGTGAGGAGCTTTTGCAGTGCAAAAGCTCCTCACATTTTTTCTGAAAAAAAATATAAGTACACCTGGTTGTATGTGTACTAGAAGACTTAAATCTTTGAGTAATGACTTAGTGAAGCTACCAACACTTTGAACAACTGGGCCCTGGAGTCAGGAGCAAATTAATTTCTTTCAGAGTAGACCCCTTTCTGAAAGGGTTTCATTGTCCAGGGATGCAAGCAGGGAGTCACAAAAATGTGAGAACAGTGTCAACAATGAAGAGTTTTTCTTTCAACATTGTTTATGTCCTGCAACCCAGGAAGTCTCTGATCAGAATGCATGGCATCTTGGCTAGCCAAAGATACAAAGTCCACTTTGTTCTTTATGTACCTGTGGCCAACAGCCTTTTTGTAAATCAGATTTCCCGCAGAGCCACCTGTTGGCTGCAGAGAGCTGTTCCCCTTGGCATGTGTTATTTTTAGACCAGTCAGAAAATTCCATTGCAAAACACAGTTGTCCCACAACTTCACATAATTGTTCAAGAACACTGATGAATTGGTTAAATCTTGGCAACTACTCTTTTTGGTAATTGTTCATGATAAACACAATATTTTGCTGTTGACAAGAGCAATTAACTGTTTTGAGGAAAATTTTTTGTTACCGATAATTTGATTGGATACAAATTAGAAGTTGCTTGCATCCAATTAAATGACTCATTTGGAAATTTACAAATAGGCCGTAGGCCAAGGGCATGTAAGGAACAACGTGGACTTAGTACCCTGAGCATGTGAAGATGAATTCAAGGATGCTCATTCAGAGTTATCAATGTTTGCACAAGATGGAAGGCATTGACATTCTCATTGGGCAATTCTTTTGTAAAACCTGCTGAAATCAATTACTGATGGTGCTATGTAATTTAGTTGTTTATAGTAAGAGACTAAAATCGCCACCACCTCTATGCTGCCATAGGGAAGAGATGGCACTTGGGATTGAAGTCTGACAGGTGATTAAACTGTCCTATCTGCTTGTATTTCACCTGATTGAGTTATAAGCAGAATTGCAGATGACTGCAGTTAGTTTTAGAAAAGCTCAGAGTTCTGCCATTTTCATACTTGCCTTTCTTCTTAACACTGTCAGCTCTTAAGCTAAGAATCTGCTGTTGGCAGAAATACAATGTAATTCTTTTCTGGAAGACTAGACCTGACCTGTTTTAACTGGGGCCCTTCTCACGGGAAAGCCTGTTAAAAAATGGCAAGGAAAACATGGAAAATCGTAGTACGTACTAAAAGAAAAAACAGTCATAGTTCCCAAACAACCTGATCTATGTGGCTAAACATTTGTTTAGCCACAATGACCAAGTATTTTTGGAATGATGACTATCGTTTCATAACAGCCATGTAGACATAGGTACCAGGGGTTATACTGACTAGTCCAACTCTTCCTTAAAGCTAATACTTAAGGAATTTTCTGGGCAACTTCGTAAAAGTGGTGCTATCAAAACAGTTCCCTTTATCTTTGAATCAACCTTCATTGACTGGCTATATGGAAAAGTGTTGTTTGCAGCTTAGTGTTCTTGTAAATTGTATCATGCAGCTAGCTCTTGCGCCAGGCAGACCATGTTTTGATCTTTCAGATATTAGTAAGAAGGCTGATGCCCTGGCTGATCTGAGTCTTCACATGGCTCACATGCCGCTTAGTGGGTTTTGTTGTGTCACAGCTCAAATACACTTTGCTGCATGATGCTCTTTCTTACAGAACCAGTCTGCAGGGTTGTGCTTCTTGAGGAAGTTTTCTTCAATCATGTTCATGCACTTAATTTTAAGTTTAATGTCATTCGGGTAAAAAAGAAAGATTAATCCTTGTGTTAGATTAATTTAGTTTCACAATTGGATGTAAGGCATGGAATATGAAGAGAAACCATAGAATGGAGAAATGACATGAACATCAAGGCAACACTATCATGAACCATACATATGAGGCACCAATAATTTATGAGGAGATACCATAAAAAGAGATGGCACTGGTGACTGCAGTTGTCAGCAGAATTTTGTAGGTGCGGTAATTGTTGGAGTTTTCTAAATAGCAATGTGCCATATTAACTTTTTTTTTCAACAGTTGTACAAAGGGGAACAACTCTTGGGATTTCCTTTTTGCTCCCCTGGACAACCAAGACCTATCAAACTTGGGGCTACTCTTGAAAGAAAGAATTTGCACCCAGGGGAGCAAATTCTTTCCTTGAAGAGTTGAAGAAAAGGGAGACTAAATTGAAAATGACAGAGTTGCTTTCCCTGAAAGTGTACCCATTCATCTTAAACTGGTTACAGTCATTGGTTAAGCCTTCTGTTATTAGGAAAATAAGGCTCTATGTTCCAGAGCAGCCATCTAAGTGTTCTAAATTCTGGCATAAACTGTCTGGTGTGCAGCTACGTTACAGACATCTGATTAATGTCACTGGGTGTGAAGTCGGACAACTTTCCTGAGTTACAGACAGATTGGAGTCACATTTCCATATAAAGAGATTATCGCATTTGGCAATCAGTCTGAAATGAAGCTCTGTTAGATGTGAGCCGCATGGCCTAAGCTTCCTTGCGGTAAGTGTGAACTGCATTATGCGGAGACCAGACTGCACATATCATGTGCAGTCTGGTCTCAGCATTTGCATTTTATCAAGATAACCTGACAGAGTAAATTTTAGAAAAGGAACTCAACATTCCCTACCATACCATATGTGGGTATGTGTATTTTGCACATGCCTCAAGACAGGATGTTTCACATGCCTCGTATTTGGAAAAAAATATCGGGGTCAGCAGACTTGCTTTACTCTGTGAAATGATGAAAAACTGGCAAGACGGTTTTTTTTGGTAGGGTTGCACAAATTGATTTGAAGTCAATATTTTCATCCTAGAGTCACAACTGGCTGATAAAGTGCATACCCATAACCAACACTTAAACAGTCTCCCGTCAAGGCTGGAACTTGCTGCAAGTTTGACAGGTCTGAACATACCGCAAACAAATCAGAGTCTGATTTTGCTGAAAGCTTATTGGGGCTTAAACATTTGGCAGACCAATCAAGGGCCTGAACCTGCCACCATGACCTTAACCTGCAATAAGCTTATCAGCCTGAACCTGTAGCAAGCTTATCCAGGCCTGAACTTGCTTCAAGCATAAGGTAGATCTGAACCTGCTGCAAGCAGATCAAGACAAGCTCCAGTAGCAAGCTCATCATTGTGGCCTGAACTTGCTGTAAACTATGATATTGCCTGAACAAACTTATCAAGGTATGGACCGCAGCTGCAGTGCCTGAATTTGCTGCAAGCATATGAAGGCCTAGAACTGTAGCAAGCTTACTGTGAAGACCTTAAAAGTTGGCAGGCTTATCAAGGAGTAGCTTTTCAGCATGCATATAATCAAGGCCTGAATTTACTGCAAGCTCACCAAATCCTTGTCCTGCATAAGCTTATATTCAAAGCCAAAACAGGCAGCAAGATTTTCAAAGTCTTGTGATTACTTGCAACATCAAGCTTATAATCAAGGCCTGAAGAAAAGCTTGTCAAAGGTTTGATCTGCAACCTGAACATGTTCCCAGCTATTCAGAGCCTGAAATTACAGCAAACTTATTACAGCATGAACTGCTTTTCCAGACCAGATTTTGCAAACTTGTCAGTATGCCTGAACTTACTCAAGCTTATCAAGGCTTGAAGCTGTTGCACGCTTATTGAAACCTTAATCCTGCTGCAAGGAGATTAGGGCTGGAACCCGCTTATGGCTGTCGGTGTCTTCAGCCAGGATGTTGACCTGGTGCAAGGTTTGTAGGAAGCTTGACTGGTCTTGAATGATCTCTTCTCCCCATGCCCTTCATTTGGCCAGTAACTTTTGTTTCAACCTTCAAGGCTCTGGGAGTGTAGAACTTTGATGTATTTGTCATTCCACTCGCTTTTCTGTTTGCAACTAGCTTTGCCAGACTTACTAGATGGAGATTGTGTGATAATGAATAATACAATAGTCAAATATTCTCATAGACAGTTTGGATTGTTTGTTAGATCATTCCCTGAGCCAAGCCTTCACCAGAGCTCTAGATAAGAGGGAGTATTTGGTGATAATTAGGGATAATTTTTGTTAATTCTGCATAAAAACATATGTTGTGACCCCTCATCTGAACCGTCTCGATGAGACGGTTCAGATGAGGGGTCACAACATATGGTTTCAATGAGAAATAAGAAAAATTATCCTTAATTATCATCAAATACTCCCTCTTATCTAGAGCTCTGCTTCACTCTTCTAATTGGGTCTGGGAGTCTTCTTACATCATATTGATAAGTGAATAGCTTATTTGGCCTATTTGATACCAGTGCCAAATAAGTCTGGAATAAAGAATATGGCTTCTTTATTCATAGCTGGTAGGCAAGACATTAAAAGACATACAAGATAACATCTTTGGTTTGGTCAGAGCTCTAGATAAGCAGGAGTATTTGATGATAATAAGGGATAATTTCTGTTGATTCTGCATGAAAACATATGTTGTGACCCCTCATCTGAATCGTCTCAACAAGACGATTCAGATGAGGGGTCACAACATGATTTCAGTGAGAAATAAGAAAAATTTTCTCTCATTTATCATCAAATACTCCCTCTTTTTGGTTGTTACTTTTACAAGGGAGGCAACTTATACAGAATAGTTTTTGTGCCCTTTAGGTGAATACCTTTTACATGGGCGGCCCTCTGAAAGTAAGTTCAGTTCTTGAAGAGTTGCCCCCCTGTCAGCAGGGAGACTATAAAGTATCTTTAATGGGTGTGTGGTGTGGATAGAAAATTCTATCACAAGGGTCACTGTTCGGCATCACTAGGCTTGCCGAGTCGTGTCGAACAGTGATCCTTATTGACAGAATTTTCTTTCGCACCTCGCACCCACGTTGATAATTTTTCTTGCACATGGTTTGGTTTTCAAGAAAGACGTTATTGACGTATATTGTTTTAGCACTTCAGAAGTTTCTAGTATGTCTTGAAAGCAGCCAATGCCTGATGTGGCATAACCTGCCTTAATTTTCATCTTCATGACATCATCAACTCGAAAAAACAATGACACTTGAAGATGTTGGTATGTGAGCTCTTATAAGACCAAGTGATTGACAACATGTGATTTTTACCCCCCTACCCTCCCTTCCCCCTCCCTCCTCCGTGGACCTTAGTTGTATATGGCACAAGTACTTTTAACCTATAGACATGACTCTTTAAAACAGTAATTTTGGGTTGTGTATCTGTTGGAAACTTAAGAAAAATATTCAGTGTGTGGCACCATACTACCGCATTTTATGGGGTATAATCGATTCTGCTCATTTTAGCTTCCTGCAGAGACTGTACATCATATTTGGCCTCCGCCAAGACTGTCCGCGAACTCTTGCTTCCTGCTGAGCCTTCTGTACATGATAAATAGCTTCCTGCAGAGACTGTCCGCATGATTCTGCTTCCTGCAGAGGCTCTCGGCAGGAAGCAGACTCAGGTGGACAGTCTCAGCAGGAATCCATTTTTTGAGGACAGTAGTCTCTGCAGGAAGCAAGAATTTGCAGGCAGTCTTGGCAGAAGCCAAATATGACGGACAGTCTCTGCAGGAAGCGAAAATTGGCGGAATCGATTATACCCTGTGCATTTGTTGTAATTAGCACACAGTGCTAATTACCGAAACTGCAGTAGTATGATTAAATTATTATCATTGTGGTCCTTTCATTAGTTATATTGACTAAACTGAACATTGCAATTATACTGGTTATACAACGTGAGTGGATTCATGAACACAAGCGTAAGATCAATTTAGATCCCGGACATATTCTCGCTTATAGATAACCGAAATATTCTTTGATTAATTATGATTTCTCACATCATCTAATGATTGATGAAGATTTGTTTCTCGTTTCTTTTATGAAAAAGTACACAATTTGATTGATTGTTAGCTCCTCTTTTCCATATTTTTACGGTACCTTGAATAATCGGACATGGGTAAAAGACAAGACCTAAAAATGTTATTATCCTAAAACTGGAACAAGTTGATTTGACTTTAACTTCCATCAGTGTGGCTAAACATTTGTCGAATGGCAAACAGTGTAGACTCAGATCAGACTGCTCCTTTGGGAGCAGTCTGATCTGGGTCTACACTATTGCTCTGATGTACCATTGATTTTTGCTCAGTATTAACGGTCAATATGGTATATTTTTGTTGATGTAGGAATTCTTCTGTATGTATATTTTCTTGCCCGGCTTGACATTTGGCCAATATTTTCCGAGATTACAGCAATTACATCAAAAGCATATGAAAATCTGGGATATTGTCAAATTATATCAATACTCAGACAAAAATATTTATCTTGAGGTTATGTTTTATGGTGAATTTATTGGGAAGAAAACACTATAGCTGATGGCCTAGATTTTTTGCTGTTTTGTTTGGAGAAAGAGGAAATTAGAGAAGAAATCTACAGAACCCTGGAAGGAACATTTCCTTACCTATATTTATCAGAAAGAAATTGAAACAATAAAAACAGAATGGAAATTAAAACGAAATAATATGGAAAACTAAAGAAAATCAGAAAGCAATTTAAAACAAGCAAAAAGAAAGGAAATTAATACAAGAAAATTTCAGAAGAAAATTTAATCAAAAATGAATTTGAAACAAAAAAATAGACTGGAAGTTAAAACAAGATAGGATCTCGTTTTAACTACATATCATGTTGTTTATTCAACTTTTGTACAGACCTCATATATATATATATATATATATATATATATATATATATATATATATATATATATATATATATATAAAATCTGGCATTTTGAACTGACCATACCTGTTTGCCTTATACCCTGTTTAGATGATAACCGTTTTGATTCGGAACAACTTGTACCGCAGTAAGGTTAACTGGAGGGAACACCAATGCCTGTTTACACGCATATACCATCAGCTCTGTAATAGGTACCAAAAAAATCAGGGGCCGTATTCATAAAGCCACTTAAGTTGTTGCTATGCGGTTGCTAAGGCTAAATATCTATAAAGGAGATTCCCTACAACTATGAAATTTGGTCTGGAGGAACAGTCTTTGTAAGACTGTTCCTCCAGACCAAATGTCATAGTTGTAGAGAATCTCTTTCAAAGAAATTTAGCCTTAGCAACAGCATAGCAACCACTTAAGTCGTTTTATGAATACGGCCCCAGGACTCACTGAAAGTCTCTAGCCTGTTTATACATTAACTCATATAATTAGCAATATGCGTGCGAAATCGGCAAAACAAAAGCATGGCACATCAGCAAGATGAATTCTTAATTAAAAAAGGAGCCTTACATTTACAAAGCATGAGATAAAAAAAAGCCTGTTCAGATTGAGAAAAAATGATTAAAGGCAAAAAATTTAGGAACTCTGAGAACACAGAGATTTCCCCTTGTGTTTGTTCTATCTTTGATGTCTAATATTATGTTTCAAAATATTTATTCCGAATTCACTTCAGTTTTCTATTTAGATGGCAATTCAAATTGAATTAAAATGTTTTTCCGGCGCTCCTAGTTTGCTCCGGATTAACCTTTTAATTCGGAATAAAAATTCTAGTCTAAACAGCTATTACACAGCTATTACGGAATGAAACCGAGTACGATTCGGGACCAAAAGATTCGTGTAAACAGGGTATTAGAAATTGGATGGTACCTTGTTGCACTTATTTTCTGATCTTGTTATTCTTGTCATGAGAAGCACAAGTGACAATCATGAGAACAATTACTGATTTAGCAGGGATTAAATTTTGATCTAAAGTCTTATTTCCAGACAGTTTTGCTGTAAATTGTATGGCTTCAAATCCCTCATAATCATTAGCCATATTGCACTTTCAAGGATCAGAACTTGAAGTGATTCTGTTACCAACCATGAAAAGAAAAAACAATGAGCAAGCCGTGGCAATAGTCAGTGCAAATCTCTTGGTAATCACAGGGTATAATCGATTCCGCCAATTTTCGCTTCCTGCAGAGACTGTCCGTCATATTTGGCTTCTGCCGAGACTGTCCGCAAACTCTTGCTTCCTGCAGAGACTACTGTCCTCGAAGATTGGCTTCCTGCCGAGACTGTCCGCGTGATTCTGCTTCCTGCCGAGGCTCTCGGCAGGAAGCAGAATCACGCGGACAGTCTCTGCAGGAAGCCATTTATCATGTACAGAAGTCTCGGCAGGAAGCAAGAGTTTGCGGACAGTCTCGGCAGAAGCCAAATATGATGTACAGTCTCTGCAGGAAGCGAAAATTGGCGGAATCGATTATACCCTGTGGTAATTGTCTTAGTGAACAGTCACAGACTGGACTGTATAGCTTATTTGCTTGGTCTGATCTGAGGCACTAAGCTGTTTATGCTGTACATGTATTTAACAATGCAAACAGCAAAGATATAGCTATGATAGTAGAAATCCCTGCTAGATTTTATTTTGGTTTCACTTGATGTTGTTTGGCTAATTGTCAGAGGTGAATTTAACCATTATACATTTTGTTGTTAAAGTACAACAAATGTTTTCGTCAAAGATGGTCAGTGTCCTCTGCAAAACTTAGCACTGTTTACCTACCCTTTTAGTACTGGTCCATTGTTAATAACTTATATAGTTATCAAATTCCCTGTGATTTGAGAATATTGAAAAAGTTGAAAGTTTTGTCCATTAACTGAATCCTTAAAGTTAAGGATTCTGACCTCAGAGAAAAAGCTTATGGAAGACTTCTTGGTCTGTTTTGTTTACTTTTGTTAGCTCACCTAAGCACGAAGTGCTCAAGGTGAGATATTGTGATCGATATTTGTCCGTCGTCCGTCCGTCCGTCTGTCCGCCCGTCGTCAACAATTTCTTCAAACGACATCTCCTCCTAGACCAGTAAGCCAATTTCAAAATAATTTCACACAAATGTTTCTGTTATAGCCCTGAACCAAAATTGCTAAAATGGTTTTGCTCAGCTGAACAAAATGGCCACCAGAGCTAAAAATAGAAAAACCTGTAAACGACATGTCCTCTAATGCCAATGGGTCGATTTCAAAAAAATTTCACAGAAATGTTTGACTAATGGCTCTGAATCAAAATTGCTAAAACGGTTCCATTCCGCTGAACAAAATGGCCACCAGAGCTAAAAATAGAATTCTAAAAATAGAAAAACCTTTAAAAGACATCTTCTCTGAAGCCAATGGCTCGATTTCAAAATTATTTCACAGAAAGGTTTAACTAATTGCCTTAAACCAAAATTGCTAAAACCGTTCCACGCTGAACAAAATGGCCGCCAGAGCTAAAAATAGAAATAAAACTTAGAATGACACAGAGGGCACAGTTTTGATCCAATCATCATAAAACTTTGTCTGAATGTATATCTTAATTAAATCTAGACCAGATTTGAAACTGGGTCATGTGGGGTCAAAAACTAGGTCACTAGGTCAAATCTTGGTAAAACCTTGTGTACACTCCAGAGGTCACAGTTATGATCCAATCTTCATGAAAATTTGTCAGAATGTTTATCCTTATATAATCTAGGTCATAAATGAAACTGAGTCATGTGGGGTCAAAAACTAGGTCACTAGGTCAAATTTTAGAAAAACCTTGTGTACAGTCTAGAGGGCACAGTTATAATCCAATCTTCATGAAACTTTGTCAGAATGTTTATCCTTATACAATCTAGGCCAAGATTGAAACTGAGTCATGTGGGGTCAAAAACTAGGTCTTTTACATGAGAAAAAAGTCTCCCCCATGGAAATTTTAAGTGATTTTCTCCGCGCGCTTAGTCGTCAAAAAAAGTGGTCGAAAATGTCGGTTCGCGCGCTGTCTCCCCCATGAAAATTTCTGAAAGTTGACAGGTATGACTAGGTCAAATCTTAGAAAAACCTTGTGTACACTCTAGAGGGCACAGTTATTATTCAATCTTCATGAAACTTTGCCAGAATGCTTATCTTTATTGAAATCTAGACCAAATTTGAAACAGGGCCATTTCAGGTCAAAAACTAGGTCACTAGGTCAGATCTCAGAAAAAACATGTGAATGACTAGAGGGCACAGTTTTGTTCCAATCTTCATGAAACTTTGTCAAAAAGGTTATCTCCAACAAATCTAGACCAAGGATGTAACTGGGTCATGTTGGATTAAAAACTAGGTTACTGGGTCAAACCTTAGAAAAACATTGTAGATGCTCTAGAGGGCACAGATTTGGTTCAATCTTCATGAAACTTTGTCAGAATGATTATCTTAATAAAATCTAGGCCAAGTTTGAAACTGGGTCTTGTCAAGTCAAAAACTAGGTCACTAGGTCAAATCATAGAAAAACCTTGTGTACACAATTGTGGCTTTATTTTGCATTGAATCTTCATGAAACTTTGTCAGAATGATTATCTTCACGAAATGTAGGCCAAGTTTGAAACTGAGTAATGTCTGATCAAAAACTAGATCGCCAGGTCAGATCTTAGAAAAACATTGTGTACATTCTAGAGGGCACAGTTTTGATCCAATCTTCATGAAACTTTGTCAGAGTATAGATTAGAAAGTGCAAAACTGCTGCAATTGAACCATCATCAAATAGATGATCTTCCATGTTATTTCATCATAACTCAGGTGAGCAATTTAGGTCCATCATGGACCTCTTGTTTTCAGTGCTGGTGTATATCTTTTAGCAAGTTTTCTATTGTAAAGACACTTACGGGGTTGTTTGTAACTAGAGAACATTGAATGTTGGAAAAGTGATGTTTTGTCCATATTGAACTAGTCTGAATGCCCTCAGCAACTCTGTACCTTGTTTGTCATTGTACTGGCCCTTTTAGCACTGATCTGCTTTTAATATCTCTGCATTATGGGAATTCATGTCTGACAGATTCTGTGTTATTTGAGAATATTGAAATTATTATCTGAAAAAATAAGTGCTATGAAGGTTTGTTGGTGTTGAATGAGTCTGTAAAAAAAATCTTAAAGAGTTCCTTCGAGAACAGAGAACACATTTGAAAGAAGGAACATGGGCCATACTTCGAAGTTTCGGCTATTCAAGCCTCAACAGTGACCCTGACAATATCTGGCCATGAAAGCCAGAGAAAAGCATACTGTAATTTCTAAATTTTAATAAGGCATTCGGTTGAAAGACTGATAAGTGTTGAAAGAAGTCCAAATGATTAAAAAGCAATGATCTAGAAAAAGAGTTTAAAGAAAAAATTTCTGATTTCTCAGAACATATCCTCCTGTCTCAAAGGACAAAAATAAGTATAATCTGTAAGCCTAAAGGGAACTGTTCAGAAGAAATGCTTCAAACCTCACTCTAAAAGACTACCTGTACTGGAAACTCATTTGGGAAGGTAAATCATTGATTAAACCAATGATTTACCTTCCCAAATGACAGTTTCCAATACAGGTAGAACCAATGATTTACCTTCCCAAAGGACACTTCCCAGTACAGGTAGAACCAATGATTTACCTTCCCAAATGACAGTTTCCAGTACAGGTAGAACCAATGATTTACCTTCCCAAATGACAGTTTCCAGTACAGGTAGAACCAATGATTTACCTTCCCAACTTCCCAGTTCAGGTAGAACCAATGATTTATCTTCCCAAATGACAGTTTCCAGTACAGGTAGAACTAATGATTTACCTTCCCAAACGACACTTCCCAGTACAGGTAGAACCAATGATTTACCTTCCCAAATGACAGTTCCCAGTACAGGTAGTCTTTTAATGAAGTCACAAATTATGTTTTGCAACAACATATTAGCAGAGTAGTAAAATGAAATTTACGACCACAAAACTGACAATATAAGCAGTTGAGAATATTAACAGCCTTCAATATCCCCTTTGGTCGCCTTGGAAAAAAATGTCAGATATCCACAATCCAGATGAGATGATTGGCTCATAATGAGCCATCTCATCTGGATGTACACTGTTTTCCCACTGATCTTTGAGTTCTCGGTACGATAAAACTTGTTGAGACATTTTCTAAAATTTTGCAGACAAAAATTTTGTTGTCTGCTTTTTGGGCTTTTATGCAGAAGTAGCGTATGAGCGCTGACACAGATTGCAATTCTAGAATGACTGCTAAACCTCTTCTGTACTTTTGTACAGGCGCTCTAAAAATTTAAGTTTAGAAATAAACATTTTAAGTGAGACCTTATTGAAATAAGCATTTACAGTGAGTAGATGTGACAAAAATCATGTATTATTCATCATACCTGCCTAGATTGTAACAAGTTTCTATCAAGATTACATCTTCTGTAATTAAGAAACCAGACTGATAGTGACATGGGAGTAGATTAATTTCATGATCATGAGAAGTCGTTGCAATAAAACTCATCTTCAGAGATGGTGAACTTTGGCAAGACAGAATTGTCAGGACCAGTCTGATCATTTGAAATTTTACAGGGTACGATTATTAGTCTTGATAAGCCAGACATGCCATGTATTTTGCTGTTGAGCTGAACACTCGGGTATCAGCTCCACAGGCAGGCTTTTAGGTGGCATTTGCCGTAAAATAGGTTTTGTTGCAAAGCGCGTATTATGATTTAAAATAAAAGGAGATAATTACTCCCACTGGTAGTATTTAATATATCTGGCATATCAATTGTTTTGAGTTATGTACCTTGGGGAAAGATGCCTTGTGGCACGTCAAACAGTTAAGCCACTGATCAGGCTGTGCCTTTGCACAGTCTGATCAGTGGCTTAACTGTTCACATTAACTACCATAGAGCCAAGAAAATTGTGATCGGTCTGCATAGATTCACAGGCTGATCAGAGTCTCTGCTATTCTCAACTCCTATTTTGCACTTTCTGTCATCGACACTCTCGATTTGACTGAATAAATAAGGTTTGGAAAACAAAAGAGCCGGGTGTTGAAGTTAATGACTTGTAGCGGTTATCTTTAAACCATGCCTTATGAACAAACTGCCTTTCTCTGATTTTTGTGTCTGCCCTGAGGTATGATTATGATATTTGAGATATGAGAGATACTTTTGCTCTCTCAAAATGTCATCACAGGGTAAACATGTAAACATGCATTGTTGTCACAGATCAAGGAAAAGATGCTAAATGTTTGTTATTTGTTTTAGTTGAACTTTCATGTGCATGATCATAATCAGTATACATATTATTTCAAATGTGCCGTTAACATGACAAAACCAACAAAGTGGCATGTGAATCACACAAAGACTCAAATTAACCTGGGCATCTGATAGTGAAGACTCTGATCAGATCCAGGACGGCTGTTTAAGCTTATGTGAGTCTTCGCTGGGCACACATGCCACTTTGTTTGCTTTATCTTGTCGTGGCTGAAATGTTTTATGAATGCAAACCAAGTTTGAAGAATTTACCATGGCGCATGATAGTGTTTCTCTGAAGTAAAAAATTTTTTCCAATAAATGCCCCCTTTCTAATAACAACCGCTCACCTTTCCTGCAAAAAAAAAAAAAAAAAAAAAATTCCAAGACTGGCTCTTGGCCACCAACATTTGTTAAATATTTATCCAAAAGTGCTATCTAGGGTCTGTGAATTGCAACACTCTTGGGGCATTTATGAAAAGAAATGTGATAGTTTGTAATATGCCCAATAGTTGCTTTGCTCTTGATATTGTTCTCCCAGCTGTTGCAAACAAAGCCCTCGTCTTATATGTAACTGAAGAAATACATAAGCATATCATGATGTATGTCTCTTACTTTCTCTTTTCATATGCTGATTTCCAACTGATATGCTGATTTCCAACTGAATTAGGTAAGTTCATAAATCTTTATAGATGACTTGGAGCCATGTGATGTCCAAAACCAGTCTTTAGCTACACGGTAATGAAACCAGTCTTTTTGACAACAAAACCAGTCTTTAGCTACATGGTAAAGAAACCAATCTTTGTAACAACAACACCCGTCTTAAGCTTCCTTTAGCTGCATGGTAAAGAAACCAGTCTTTGTGACAACAAAACCAGTCTTTAGCTTTCTTCAGCTGCGTGGTAAAGAAACCAGTCTTTGTGACAACAAAACCAGTCTTTAGCTTTCTTAGCTGCATGGTAAAGAAACACAGTCTTTGTGACAACAAAACCAGTCTTTGGCTGCATGATAAAGAAACCAGTATTTGTGACAACAAAACCAGTCTTTAGCTTTCTAGAGCTGCATGATAAAGAAACCAGTATTTGTGACAACAAAACCAGTCTTTAGCTTTCTAGAGCTGCATGATAAAGAAACCAGTCTTTGTGACAACAAAACCAGTCTTTAGCTTTCTAGAGCTGCATGATAAAGAAACCAGTCTTTGTGACAACAAAACCAGTCTTTAGCTTTCTAGAGCTGCATGATAAAGAAACCAGTCTTTGTGACAACAAAACCAGTCTTTAGCTTTCTAGAGCTGCATGATAAAGAAACCAGTATTTGTGACAACAAAATCAGTCTTTAGCTTTCTAGAGCTGCATGATAAAGAAACCAGTCTTTGTGATAACAAAACCAGTCTTTGGCTGCATGGTAAAGAAACCAGTATTTGTGACAACAAAACCAGTCTTTAGCTACATGGTAAGATAAACCAGTCTGTTTGACAACAAAACCAGACTTTAGCTGCATTTGGTAAAGAGACCAGTCTTTATGACAACAAAACCAGTCTTTAGTTTTCTTTAGCTGCATAGTTAAGAAGCCAGTCTTTGTGACAACAAAACAAGTCTTTAGCATTCTTTAGCTGCATGGTAAAGAAACCAGTCTGTTTGACAACAAAACCAGTCTTTAGCTGCATGGTACAGAAACCAGTATTTGTGACAACAAAACCAGTCTTTAGCTTTCTTTAGCTGCATGGTAAAGAAACCAGTCTTTGTGAGAACAAAACCAGTCTTAAGCTTTCTTAGCTGCATGGTAAAGAAACACAGTCTTTGTGACAACAAAACCAGTCTATGGCTGCATGGTAAGTGCCTAGCTTTGTGACAACAAAATCAGTCTTTAGCTTTCTTGAGCTGCATGATAAAGAAACCAGTCTTTGTGATAACAAAACCAGTCTTTAGCTACATGGTAAAGAAACCAGTCTTTTTGACAACAAAACCAATCTTTAGCTGCATTTGGTAAAGTGGCCAGTCTTTGTGACAACAAAACCAGTCTTTGGTTTCTTTACCATGCAGCTAAAGAAAGCTAGTCTTTTTGACAACCAAACAAGTCTTTTGCTCTCTTTAGCTGCATGATAAAGAAACCAGTCTTTGTGACAACAAAATCGGTCTTTAGCTTTCTTTAGCTGCATGGTAAAGAAACCAGTCTTTATGACAACAAAACCAGTCTTTAGCATTCATTAGCTGCATGGTAAAGAAACCAGTCTTTTTGACAACCAAACCAGTCTTTAGCTACATGGTAAAGAAACCAGTCTTTTTGACAAAAAAAACAACAGTCTTTAGCTGCATTTGGTAAAGAGACCAGTCTTTTTGACACTTCAACCAGTCTTTAGTTTTCTTTATGTGCATAGTAAAGAAACCAGTCTTTGTGACAACAAAACCAGATTTTAGCTTTCTTAGCTGCATGGTAAAGAAACCAGTCTTTGTGAGAACAAAACCAGTCTTAAGCTTTCTTAACTGCATGGTAAAGAAGCACAGTCTTTGTGACAACAAAACCAGTCTTTGGCTGCATGGTAAGTACCCGGCTTTGTGACAACAAAACCAGTCTTTAGCTTTCTTGAGCTGCATGATTAAGAAACCAGTCTTTGTGATAACAAAACCAGTCTTTAGCTACATGGTAAGGAAACCAGTCTTTGTGACAACAAAACCAGTCTTTAGTTGTCTTCAGCTGCATAGTTAAGAAACCAGTCTTTGTTACAACAAAACCAGTCTTTAGCTTTCTCTAGCTGCATGGTAAAGAAACCAGTCTTTGTGACAACAAAACCAGTCTTTAGCTGCATGGTAAAGAAACCAGTCTGTGTGACAACAAAACCAGTCTTTAGCTTTCTTTAGCTTCATGGTAAAGAAACCAGTCTTTGTGACAACAAAACCAGTCTTTAGCTTCCTTTAGCTGCATGGTAAAGAAACCAGTCTTTGTGACAACAAAACCAGTCTTTAGCTTTCTTTAGCTGCATGGTAAAGAAACCAGTCTTTTTGACAACCAAACCAGTCTTTAGCTACATGGTAAAGAAACCAGTCTTTCTGACAACAAAACCAGTCTTTAGCTGCATTTGGTAAAGAGACCAGTCTTTGTGACATCAAAACCAGTCTTTAGTTTTCTTTATGTGCATAGTAAAGAAACCAGTCTTTGTGACAACAAAACCAGTCTTTAGCTTTCTTTAGCTGCATGGTAAAGAAACCAGTCTTTGTGACAACAAAACCAGTCTTTAGCTGCATGGTAAAGAAACCAGTCTGTGTGACAACAAAACCAGTCTTTAGCTTTCTTTAGCTTCATGGTAAAGAAACCAGTCTTTGTGACAACAAAACCAGTCTTTAGCTTCCTTTAGCTGCATGGTAAAGAAACCAGTCTTTGTGACAACAAAACCAGTCTTTAGCTTTCTTTAGCTGCATGGTAAAGAAACCAGTCTTTTTGACAACCAAACCAGTCTTTAGCTACATGGTAAAGAAACCAGTCTTTCTGACAACAAAACCAGTCTTTAGCTGCATTTGGTAAAGAGACCAGTCTTTGTGACATCAAAACCAGTCTTTAGTTTTCTTTATGTGCATAGTAAAGAAACCAGTCTTTGTGACAACAAAACCAGTCTTTAGCTGCATGGTTATGAAAACAGTCTTTGTGATAACACAGCCAGTTTTTAGCTGTATGATTATTAAACCAGTCTTTGTGATAACAAAACCAGTCTTTAGCTGTGTGGTTATGAAATCAGTCTTTACTGACCGTCCCAAGGTGGTACTTTCGTTGGGGTTGCATTTGTGTTATGATCGGTGCTGTTTAATTTATTGTGTTCTCATTTTAACCCTTCTATAATAAAAATAGAAAATAGGTAAAAATAGTTGTTAAATGTTTTTTGTATAATTTGCTTAATCTGTTGTAACCCTTCTGTTGGTCTAAATTATTATCCCCCGACCGAAAGGTTCGGGGGATATAGCGATGAGCCTGGCGTCCATCCGTCCGTCCGTCCGTCCGTAAACATTTTCTTGTCCGCTCTATATCTTGAATACCCTTTGGAATATTTTCATGCTACTTCACAGTAATGTAGAACAGGTCATGACAATGTGTCGCGAACAAGAATGGTAACTCTTGCTATTTTACTTTTTGAATTATCTCCCCTTTGGTGATTTTTTGGCAGATTCGTGTCCGCTCTGTAACTTGAATACCCTTTTGAATATTTTCATGATACTTCACAGAAATGTAGAACAGGTCATGACAATGTGTCGCGAACAAGAATGACAACTCTTGCTTTCTTACTTTTTGAGTTATTTCCCCTTGATAGTTTTAGGTGTGATTTTTTGGCAGATTCGTGTCCGCTCTGTAACTTGCATACCTTTTGGAATATTTTCATGATACTTCACAGATATGTAGAACAGGTCATGACGATGTGTCGCGAACAAGAATGACAACTCTTGCTTTCTTACTTTTTGAGTTATTTCCCCTTGATCATTTTAGGTATGATTTCGTGTTCGCTCTATAACTTGAATGCCTTTTGGAATATTTTCATGATACTTCACAGATGTGTAGAACAGGTCATGACGATGTGTCGCGAACAAGAATGACAACTCCTGCTTTCTTACTTTTTGAGTTATTTCCCCTTGATGGTTTAAGGTGTGATTTCGTGTCCGCTCTATAACTTGGATACCTTTTGGAATATTTTCATGAAACTTCACAGATATGTAGAACAGGTCATGATGATGTGTCACGAACAAGAATGACAACTCTTGCTTTCTTACTTTTGGAGTTACTTCCCTTTGATGATTTTAGGTGTCCACTCCATAGCTTGAATACCTTTTGAAATATTTTCATGATACTTCACAGATATGCAGAACAGGTCATAACAATTGATCTCATACATGAATAACTCTTGCTTTATACTATGTGAGTTATTTCCCTTTGGTATTTTGAGCTGCTGTTTGAGTCTCTGCTCCATATCTGTATAACCCTGGCCAGCTCCAGAATTTGAATAACCGTGTACCTTTTAGAATATTGATGATCATGCTGTGATATCTTATCAGTGTTCCTAACTTTCTCTAACCCCTCCACATTCCCGTGCCCACTCCCGCACCCCCCCCCCCCTCCCAAAAAAAAAAAAAAAAAAAAAAAAAAAAAAAATTTTCCAGATTTGGATTCTTTGTCCAAATTCACTTACTAAAGAGCTCAAAATTAGGTTTGTAGGGCTTGTACTTTAGAAGTTATTCACACATTTTGAAAATTGAGTGTATCATATGCTATACATTTGTTTATATGGTGGTTGTTTGTGATATTACCTCTTTTTAGCAGTCAAGCATACTGTTTTAGTCTGAGTGTTAGATTATCATGCATATGTTAACAGTTAATGTCAATCAGAAGCATAAAAGAACGACAATATATTTCTAATATGTGTTTTGAAGTGCACCCTTTTTACCAAGGCCCATGGGGGTCTTAGGTCCGGGGATTTGCCATCTCCTCTGATGGCTATTTTTTAGTTCAGTAAAGATAGCTGAGTTGCCACCTATTTGGGAAAGAGCTGCTGACTCGGCTTATCATTTGTAATTTATTGTTTGTTAGGATGTCTTTGTCAATCTTTCCCTTTGATGTTGGGGATAGGGTTTGGGATCTGATTCAGCCAGTTCCTGAAGTGTAGTTACTCTTTAAATTTATGATGACAAAACCAGTCTTTATCTACATGGTAACAAAACCAGTCTTTATGACAACAAAACCAGTCTTTAGCTATATGGTTACATGAAACCAGTCTTTAGCTGCATGGAAATGAAACTAGTCTTTGGTTTAAAATTGTCTATATATGGTACATTCAAAGTATTTGGTCGAAAGCTCATAGCTTGTATAGACCATTTCCAAACAGCATAATTTATTTAACTTAAATGAACGTAAACTAGTCTTTGCGATGACAAAACTAGTCTACAGCTGCATGGTTGTGAAACCAGTCTTTGTGACGACAAAATTAGTCTTTAGCTGCATGGTAAAGAAACAATGAAGGTCAAAATAAAGGTCTTTAAGGTGTATGGTGAAAAAAACAACAACAACAATCTATGTGGCAACTATACCAGTCTTTAACTGCCTGGTAACAAAACCAGTCTATATAGCAACAAAACAGGTCTTTAGCTGCATGGTGACAAAACCAGTCTATATAGCAACAAAACAGGTCTTTAGCTGCATGGTGACAAAACCAGTCTATATGGCAACAAAACAGGTCTTTAGCTGCATGGTGACAAAACCAGTCTATATAGCAACAAAACAGGTCTTTAGCTGCATGGTGACAAAACCAGTCTATATAGCAACAAAACAGGTCTTTAGCTGCATGGTGACAGAGCCAGTCTCTATTGCAACAAAACCTGTATGTAGCTTTATGGGGATGAAACCAGTCTTTGTGGCAACAGAACCGATTGTGAAAGCATCACTTAAGCTGTGTGGCAACAAAACTGGGCCTTGAAGTGCTTAGAAGTGACACAACTGGTCATTAGCAGTGTGTCCACAAAACTTGTCTGTAGTACTGTGATGTAGAACTATATACTGCATGTCTGAATCGAGATCTGGAACATCCATTTTAGGAAAAGGGACAGAACACCAAAGATGGCAGACTGATTTACACAGTGACACTAGGTAGGTGCTTCTTTTTATCAAACTTTCTTACTACATGTATATATTGTACACATCAGTCAAACAAGCCAAATCACCGATCTTAGAATACGTATCTCCATATCACGCAGTACAATCTTTAATCCCAAAACGTAAAGGTGAGGTAGAAGCACGGTCGTTTTTTTCGACGGAGTTTCCCAATTTGCATCAGAAAACCACATAAGAATATACGTTTGCAGTTATTATTTTAGATTAAACTAAGTGCAGTCTTTACTTCGTATAAAATAGACAAGAATTTAATAATCATTATGGTAATCTCGTGTCTCGTGCAAACGGTGAGTCTGTTACAAGTTAGTAAGTGTCACAAGTCTCGTGTGAGCGACCGACACTAGTACCGTTATTTTCGATTGAAAAGTTTGAAAAGCTGGACGTTGTCTAACAGCAAGGTAAGTTTTGCTTAGTTTGGATATTTTCTAGAAATGTATAGTGGAATTTTCCCCAAAAAAATCAAATGCCTCAGAAAGGATATAAGGCAAACATTGCTAGGGCAAATCTTGGTCGGTGAGGCTATAGCTAGGCCAAAATTTACGGAGTTGAAATTCGTGTCAGTGGTTAAAGAGTTGTGACTAAAGAACTCCTCATAAATAGTAAAACGGTGCACTATATAGAGGCAATACTTAAAAAAATAGCATTTTTATATGAAAATTAAGATATGCCATGGTCAAATAATAAAGTGAAAACACATGTTCACGTCATGACCAGATAAACTGCCACGGTTCAATGAACCAGGTCTGTTTAAGCTTAACCCAGTGGCAAACTAACCACAGAAAGCTTCTAATGTTACGCTTCTTAATATGTAAGAAAATTGTAATAATGTTCAGACGTGTAAAACAACATGTGAGCCGCGACACGAGAAAACCAACAAACTGGTTGTGCGCCCAGCGCAGACTCAGACCAACCTGGGCATTCGCCCAGTCTGATCAGTCTTTGCTGTCCGCATGGAGGTAGCTTAGACCTTTACTACATTTAAAGCTAACTGCAAAGAATCTGATCTGCTGAATCTGCTCTATGCGCACAACCACTTTATTGGTTTTCTCGTGTCGCGGCTCATATACTCTTACAATTGTCACAAGATTCTAAACTTCAACACTTGATTGATCCAAAATGATGTGTGTTTTTTTCTTAGCTCACCTGAGCCGAATGCTCTGGGGAGCTTCTAGTATGGCCAGTCTTCGTTCTATTCTATTCAATCGTCTGTCATCGTCCGTCCACAATTTCAAATGAGTTCTTCTCTGAAACCATTGGGCCAACTGTAACCAAATTTCATATGTGGCTTCCTGGGGTTGGAGGAACGATAAATTGTTCAAATGGTCTGGGTCACATGATAAACATAGCCGCCTTGCCCATATATGGTAAAAACCTAAAAAAAAATTCTTCTCCAGAACCAATAGGCCGATGGCCTTGAAACTTGATATGAAGCATTGGGTACGCAAATACTACCAAGATTGTTCAAATTATAACCTTGGGTTGACCTTGACTTTTTTTACGGTACCGTCAAATTTGCTTCCTTGTGCTTTTATATTGCAAAATACTAGAACATAAGATATCTTGGAAACTGTTGAAGATTTTGGGCTAAAAATTGGTATCTACAGTCATCTTAATGAGTACATGAAGATTAATGAGAACAAGAGGTCAAGGTCATTATTTGACCTTTGACCCAGAACTCGTTTTTTTGACAATTTCAAACAATTTCCTCAAAAGCCCCTTTGCCAATTGAAACCAAATTTCATACAGAGCCTCCAGGGGTTGAGGAAACAAAAATTCATTCATACGGTCCAGGTCACATGACCAACATGGCCACCATACCCATATATGGCAAAAACCTTTAAAAATCTTCTTCTCCAGAACCAATTGACTGATGGGCTTGAAACTTGGTATGTAGCATTAGGTACTCGAGTACTATCAAGATTGTTCAAATTATGACCTTGAGTTGACCTTGACCTTTTTACGGCAATGTCAAATATGGGAAAATGCTAGAACTTAAGAAGTCTTGGAAAGTTTTGAAGATAAAGGCCAAAAAATTGGTATATGCAGTCATCTTAATGAGTACATGAAGATTTTTTATTACAAGAGGTCAAAGTCATTCTTTGTCCTTTGACCCAGAACTCAGCATATTTTGACAATTTCAAACAATCTCCTCAAAAACCACTGGGCGAACTGTAATCAAATTTCATATAGAGCCTCCAGGGGTTGAGGGAATGAAAATTTGTTCAAACGGTCCAGGTCAGGACGATGGATAGGTGATAATGGAATGCTGTGTGCAATGGAACCTTGTTTACGATTGAAAAGATTCCCGCCTACAGCGAGGCCCGAACCCGGAACCGCTAGATCAGTAGGCCAGCGCTTAACCTACCGAGCTAACGGGGCTCCTAGTTGTTTCAGAGGTTTCAGTCGTTAAAATTTTCACGGATGACGACGGAGCTTGCATATTTTATAATTTTCCCTGGATCTCGGCGAAGGTGAGCAAAAATACTCATGCTGGCCAATATCCAGTTAAAGTATTTTGTTGTTGTTGTTGTTTCAGTAAAGGCTGTTAGAAACCTATTTGAAACAAAGAATGACGTTAGCCAACAAATTTTTAAATGAAATTGTTATAAAAATTGAGCTTTGTGATGACAAAAGGAGAGAGTAGCTCTCATTCTTTTATTTAAAAGTCACTGTATTTTGTCCTATAATCACTGCATAACTTAAAGTATCGACCACTAATGGCATCTCTAGCTAACGATGTTTTGAACAACTGTACCCAGAATGTCTGCTGACATCTGGGACATTCTAAGCAACCTCCGCTTAAACTATGTCGTACAGCATTCATCACCGTGCATAAAATCGCTTATACCAAAATAATATTGACGGCACTGTATTTTATAAAGTCACTTCATGTTTGTTTACTGCTTATTGCACAAAACTGATAACGCATTAAGAATGTAGAACATAGGGAATACAGAAAATTGGAATTCGTCATATCTTTATGTCACTTGACAGGAGAGGCGACAACCACGGCTTCGACTCAATTTTTTTGACAGCAAACACAATAAACCTGTGGAGTCTTATACTCTCTCATTGACTTCATTGACAAGTCACATCAATTTACTTTAGACTGCACACACGAACATGCCATGGTTCTCCTAAATAATGTGTAAAATATAAGTTTTACCTGGCAGCTAAATCAATCCTCGAGTTGTTTACATAAATTTTGTAGCCTCACTTACCCGGAAGTTCGCCTAATTTGTTCAACGCCGGTAAATTTCGGGCCTAAAGATTGTACTGCGTGCATATAAAACAGGTAGTAAACATGTGGCTAAAAATATAGACATTTTCTTTTATCTGCAAATTTCAAGTCTGTTATTGTGCAGTTTAATTTTTTAGTGGTGACCCAAATATTTTTTTTTGCTTTCCTATGAAATGTCATATATATATCCTTTATAAAATATGATGCCCAAGTCAAGTTAGCCCTAGACCCCGAAAACTGTTTTAAAATCTCTTGGCTTGTTTTTGAGAAATACTCATTTCTATTAATCTGTAATTTGCATTTGTCACTTGAAAATACTTGCTAGTTCAACACAAAATGTCAACGAACATCTTGGGAGTATGTTCGGGTGACAAATGCAAATTACATGGCTATTAATAATGAATATTTCTCATAAATCAGCCAAGAGATTTAAACATGGTTTTCAGGTCTGGGACTGACTTGGATTGGGCATCATATTTTATAAAAAATAGTAAGTAAATATAAATGATGTTTCATAGAGAAGTCAAGAAAATATTTGGGTCACCACTAAAAATTAAAACTGCACAATAACAGGCTTGAAAATATGCCAATACAAGCAAATGTTTATACATTTTGCCACATTGCTGCCTGTTTTATATGGAGAAATGTATTCTTGGTTCGCTAATATGATGCATACGACATATAGTCAGAAAATTTGATAAAATGAACCACCTACCTAGTGTATGTAAACCAGTCTGTATAACTTTGGTGATATGTTCCATTTCCTAAAAAACGATGTCCCAGATCTTGATTGAGACAGTGAGAACTAATGATGACAAATCTCTGGTGACAATTAAACAGGTCCTTTAATAAGCTACAGGGTGATGAAACTCTAGTCCATGAAAATCAGGAAAAGTACAGATCATTAGGATACTGATGGCTTCATTGCACCTCCTGACCATTAACTGCTGCAACTGAAAGTACTAGAATACCGTATATGTGGTAATTTTCCCGGGTTTAAATCTTCGCTGTTTATGGGCAAAATCAGAAACATTAATTTTCGCGATTTTTAATTTTCACGGTTAGCAACATGCGCAAAAAGCAAAATCGCTTCATTTTTCATTTGAGCAAACTCTGTCATTAACCTGCAGCAGGGCTGCAGGCTAATGAAAGAATTGGCTCAAATGAAAAGTACCAGAATTTACCGAAACAAACAGAAACAAAATACAATGTATATGGACGCTGTGTGTACTGATGATCTTTGTAAGAAACAGGAAATTATTTCGCGATTTTAATATTTGCAGTTTCTAGGTGACCGCAAAATATCGCAAAAAATTGAACACCGCGAAAATTATCGTGTATATGGTATTCAAGAGTTAGTCCCTGCTTCTTTTCCATAATGACGTTATATTGACTTGCCAACCTCCTTTTTTTATCATTTTTAGAGAGGGGAGCCTTCAACAACGTGAATTCCTATTTGCTGCTCTGGAGGACTTAGCTCTTCTCAGTGGGGTCCACTGTTCGAAGAAAGATTTAATTACCCCATAGAGGAGCAAATTCTTTCCTTTAAGAGCTGACCCCTATTGAGAAGAGAGGCAAAAAGAAGGAAATTTGTAGAATTACTACCAGCATCTGAATGTATTTCATTTCACCTTAATACATGTACTGTTTATTATTAGAATTTAACTACTCTTAGGGCTCAAAATAATGCCCCACTTTCTTGAAAAGGCTGTTTAAAAGAGGAATACACTGGGAAATAGACAGTAGTCATTGCTTTTATGTTTTGTTTTTATTTTGATTTGGATGTTTATGTATTATAGTTTTTGACCTAATGTTGATCATAAACTTGTTTTTCCAACCTAAAGTCTGTGTACTTACAATTATTAGCACCTATCTAAATTTAGTCACTCTTTCAGACAAAAATCTGCTTTTTGATAAAGTCTTCTGTCTATAGAACAAGCATGTATACTTAAAAATTGTTTTCACTTCAAGAATTGCAAATTAAGTCTAACAACTTTAATTCATGCTGCTGTTTTAGGTAAAACAGCTGCAGGTAGGCGTCATTTGAGGATTTATATGAGGAATGGCTATTTAGCACTATACTTGGTCATTCAGTGCTTTTCCACATGCAGTTGGTTTTATTATACCCCGCCACACGTTGGTGGCGGGGTATTATGTTTTCACGTTGGCCGTCTGTGTGTCTGTCCATCTGTCTGACTGTAGTATGTACGTCCGTCCATCTGTCTGTCCGTCTGCACTTCGTTTCCGTTTGATAACTTAAGCATTTATCAACGGATTCCCTTCAAATTTTGCATATGCATTTGTATCAAAAATGTCTCGCTTGGGATTGTTAATGGGCAAATTTCGTTAATTTCTGACAGAGTTATGGCACTTGTCAATGTACAAAAAATGGTTTCTGGCCTCTAGTTCCTTTACTACATGGAGTATCATGATGAAACTTCACAAACATGATCGAAGTAACTAAAGCTTTGTATGAGCACAGAAATTTTATCATCAGGGGTTATCTGCCCCTGCCCTGGGGCTATATACATGTATAAAATTATGAAAAATTCCATATAAAAACAAAGTTTGAAGCAGTTTTTCCAAAACTTACAGCAAATGATCAGAGTGATGAAAGCCTCCAGTGATGCTCAAATTTACCTCATGGGAGTTTTCTCCCCCTGTCCCCGGGCTATATACATGCATAAAATGATGATAAAATCAATATAAATTCATGTGGAACAGATTTTCAGAAATTTACATCTGATGATAGAAGTACCATAATAAAAGCTTCTTGTGATGATTAAAATTTGACCCTTAGGGGTTATCTGCCCCTGCCCTATGGCCACATGTTTAAAATCTGTGTTCAGTGGGGTTAGGCTGCCCCTGCCCTGGGGCTATACAGAGAAAAAATTTAATGTGGAAAAATCAGTGTGTAAAAAAAGGTTTGCAGTGGTGGGGTATCACGCAGTCATTTGCGATGCTCTTATTTTCCTATTTACAAAAACGTATTTACTGATGGCATCTCATTTCTATTTTGGCTTGAAACTGATAAATTTTGTTTACCATAAAATTTTGAGCCACAACATAAGAAAACGAACAAAGTGGCATGTGCGCCCAGTGAAGACTCAGATCAGCCTTGGCATCCACCAGTCTGATCAAAGCCTTTACTTTGCTCTTAAAGGATAGCTAAGGGTCTAAGCTAGCTCCGTGTAGACAGCAAAGACTCTAATCAGACTGGGCAGATGCCAAGGCTGATCTGAGTGTTTGCTGGGTACAGAGGCCACTTTGTTTGTTATGTCATGTTGCGGCTCAAATGATTTAACTATGGTAGTGTATCATACCATTTAGAATACCAATGTTCCATACAAAAATAGTGTGTTCATAAACACAGGGTATAATTGATTCCGCTTATTTTCGCATCCTGCAGAGACTGTACATCATATTTGGCTTCTGCGGAGACTCTCGTGAACTCTTGCTTTCTGCAGGGACTACTGTCCTCGAACATTGGCTTCCTGCCCAGACTGTCCGCATGATTCTGCTTCCTCTGCAGAATCATGCGGACAGTCTCTGCAGGAAGCCATTTATCATGTACATAAGTCTCGGCAGGAAGCAAGAGTTCGGTTCGCAGACAGTCTCGGTGGAAGCCAAATATGATGTAAGTCTCTGCAGGAAGCGAAAATTAGCGGAATCGATTATACTCTGTGATAAATTAGTACAACCATATGAAAAGATATCAGAGAAAAACATTTGGTAAAATTTATGGCTTTTCTTCAAAGTCAGGGAAATGGTCAGACAAACTTGGAAATGTGAGAGAAAAGTCAGGGAAATGGAAAATATACTACCATATTAATCCTATTAAATGCCCCAGGGCTGTTACTTTTTATGAAATGAGGGGCGTTAAGTTGATATTTATGAAATGAGGGTCATTAATAAGAACCTTAAAAGTAGTAAATCTCCCCCTGTCAAAATATTTGTGATAAACAGTATGAAGGTGAATGGGTATGCTTTTAGATGAAGCAACTCGGTTTTTCAGCTCCCCTGAACGAAAGTTCAGGAAGAGCTATTGTTGTCACCCTGGCATCGGCGTCCGTGTCCGCGTTCCTGTCTGTGTCAGCGTTCCCGTCGGCGTCCGGATTGGATGTTTTGGTATAAGGTTTTCAAATACCTATATCTGGATGGATTCTTTTAAAACTTGCACTGTAGTTAGATATTGGTCCAAAGTTTAACAAGGTACCACCCCCACCCCACTCAGTGACCTTGATGTCAAGGTCATGGACTTAGAAAATTGTCTTTTATTGATTGGATGTTTTGTGAAAGTATCTTAAAGACATATATACCCATGGATGGATTCTTTTGATACTTGCTCTGTAGTTAGATATTAGTCCAAAGTTTTACAGACTACTCTCCCAGCCCCGCTCAGTGACCTTGATGTCAAGGTCATGGACTTAGGAAATTTTGGTTTTTATTAAAGATTTACACCCTCAATATTTCTATTAATTTTAAAATTTCTCACAAAACATTATATCCTAGGCATGATAATGATTGCTATTAAAAGTACATTTATCAGCCAAATTTACGATTTGTGATGGTCATTGAAAATAGGAGAATTTAAGAAAATAAACAAAAAGAGCGGCAATAGCAGGTCGCCATTCCCGCCAAAAATGATGACTGGATACGCCCAGCAATCATAGTTAATCAGGTTAAAGTTATATCATGAATAATCTTAAGCCCTTTCTTTAATCGTCTTCATACAGTTATTGGCTGAAAAGAACTCACGTGCACAGATTAGAGTTAATGCTATTGTAAAGTTATTTACTCCACCAATCATAAAATTCAAAACATGCTTTCAGAAACGCCTGTGGGAGTCAATCAATTTATGACAACAAAATAGTCGTGAATATTCAAGAAGGGTATGCATTGATATATCGTCTCTGCCTCCGTAACAAAGAGGTTTTCGCTGAAGATTTTTTGAACAAATCTTAATTATGTTGCATACAACTAACCAGTTTCATAATTTTGTGATTACTTCGTAATGAAATACGAGGGAGTATACCTTTAAAGTTTTGTAATTGTGTTTATTAAAGTTTTGTAATTGCATACTGATTCATAATGCTTGGCATAGATTTAGTTTACACTTAAATTGATGTTAGACAATTGTTTGAGTTTTTACAAAACACTGTATACTTACCCCACTGGATGACCTTGAAGTCAAGGTCGTCATCTTAGAATTTCATCTTAGAAATTTTGGTTAATGTTTTATATTTATGCAGACATAATTTCACAATGCCACGATGGAGTCAGTTGATACGAGGGTCATCCAAAAAGTTCTGTCACTGGCTTATATCTCGAAAAAGAAAAGTGCTATTCACCTAAAATAAAAACTATTCAGAGACCCTGTTTTTTATCACAATGCTGTAAAAAACTGATTCTTGTATCAATGACATAACATTTACAATCTGCATCAAAAGAAGGGTACCCTCACCCTACTGGCAAATTTGCAGATGCAACTCCGGCAATAATCAATGCAGGTATGTCTATTATCGCTGCCCGGTGCCTACGATATCTCAGGTGCTAATAAATACAACGAAAAAATCTCCAAGTGATTCTGTCCATTTTGAGGAGTTTATAGCATTTCGTAACCTCAACTTTATGCAAACAACGCCATAGGAAAATCGACTAGGTCATGTTCTAAGTTCAAAAGCTTCATAAACGTATAATATTTCAAATTCTGAAGCATATCTTTACTGCAGTAGATCATGACAATGTGTTCTCAATCAAAATTTCAGAAAAGATCCCTAAAATGAAGGCACAGTGGGTCCTTGAAAATCACGTGACTGTGAATTTCACCATATTTCATATATCAATATTTTGCATCGCATATAATTGACAGAAGTCGCTGATTTTTATGTAGTGTCCCACAAAATGCAAAAGACAGTAACCCTGAAAATTTCAGAATCCTGCGATATGTAATTGACGAGATATGCAGCATGAAGCAAGCCAGCAGAAAAACAAAATTCGTGAAAATAGGACAGTGTCAAATATAAGGTCTGTATCTGAGCTTATAACTTAATCAGATGGCATGTTTTCACCATTTACCTGCTATCAGTATTAAGATAAAAGATTGTTCTTTTGATTGTTGCAAACCGTGGTAAGCTATCACGTCTGTGAGCAAAGTTATGAGTCCAGTGACAGAACTTTTTGGACGATCCTCGTACTAATACTTGGACTGATGTTAGATAATGGCTCAGGGTTTGGATACATCCTGCTTCCCCCTACCCCTCAGTTCTTTGATCTCAAGGTCATGGACTTTCCTGTGGATTTTTTTTACTTTTATTTTATTATAAAACTTACATCTGTGATAGCTTTTGTTTATAAAATTTAATGTGTTGTCATTATGGACATGCTTGCTTGAAGTTTTATGCATAGCAAGCCACACTTCCATAGCGATTGTGCGATGGGTAAGCACCAATTCAGGCGAGCTATGCTGTCAGGGGACAGCTCTTGTTTTGCCTCTCTTTTCAGTAGTGGTCGACTCTTAAAGGAAAAAATTTGCTCCTCTAGGAGCAAATTCTTTCCATTATGATTAGACCATATCTGAAGAGCTACGTCCCAAGAAGCAAACAGGAATTCATGCAAGTTACTGTGACATTATTTTTGGAAAAGAGGCAGGGGCGTTTATAAGAGCAGGGGCATTTATTAGGATTTCTAGGGTATTCTGCTATAAGGGAAAGGAAATTTTTTTTTTTCAGGAAAATTACCCATGCACAGAAGTATTTACCTCTTCATTGAGGGCCACTCCTACAGAAAAGAATTTGCTTCCCTTAGGAACAAGTTATTTTCTGTATTACCCTGTTTAGACTAGTGTTTTAATCCGAATCGAATCCGAATTCGCTTCGAATTAACTGTTTACACTAGCAAATCTAATTCGAAGTAAAAACTAATTCGGAGTAAACTAATCCTACAGAATGATACTAATGATATACTTGAAACATGGACAGACCTTTTCTTAGAAACTGTTGATAAAAATGTACCCATTAAACAACATAGAGTAAAGCATAAAATTCAGCCCCAATGGATAACACCAGATATACTTGATGCCATTAAATTCAGAGATAGACATAAGTCACTTGGTAATGACAATGAATATAAATACTGGCGAAATAAAGTCACTAAATTAATTAAAGAATCTAAAAAAGTTCAGTACCAAACGTACATAGATAATAATAGGAACAATCCAGGGAGTATCTTTTAGCTATTTCAAGAAGTAGGTGCCGGCAAAGGTTGTAAGAAACCATCTAATATAACAAGTATCATTAACAATGGTTCACACATAGAGGATCCTACTGAAATTGCCAATACATTTAATGATTTCTTTGTCAATGTCGCTTCAAGAATTAAAGAACCCATCACAAGTTCTAATCATGACAGGTTAAAGGAATTCTGTCAAAGTAAGCTTCCAGCAATTGCCAAGTTTAACATCTCCACCATTGATAAACATAAAGTACTAAAGTATCTTTCAAATATTGATGTAAGTAAAGCTACTGGAACAGACAATATTGGACCCCGACTTATTAAACTTGCAGCCCCATATATAGCTGATGATATTACTTTCATTTGCAATCACAGCATAAACAACTCTACCTTTCCAAACAAATGGAAGGAAGCTAAGGTTTCACCACTTTATAAGAATGGTTCACATGATGATGTTAATAATTATCGTCCTATATCAATTTTACCTATCCTATCAAAAGTCCTTGAAAAGCATGTACATGATTGTCTTTCAAACTTTCTTTATGAACACAGTCTATTACATAAAACCCAGTCTGGGTTTCAATCACAACATTCATGTGAGACAGCTCTAATTCATATGATTGATTCATGGTTAGATGCAATGGACAATGGAAATATGGTAGGTGTTGTCCTTATTGACTTTAAGAAGGCCTTTGATCTTGTTGATCATCAAATTCTTTTATCAAAATTAGAATTATATGGATTTGATAGTAAAACTCTTTTGTGGTTTAACACCTATCTTACACACAGACAACAGCAAGTTACTGTCAACAACTGCAAGTCCGACTTTGAGCCAGTCTCTTGTGGAGTTCCACAAGGCTCTATATTAGGGCCCCTTCTGTTTTTACTTTTCATTAATGATTTACCATTATTCACAGCAAATATTTATACTGACATGTATGCTGATGATACGACTCTATATGATATTCAAAGTTCTCAGCAAATGATTGAACAAAATCTTCAGATAGCGCTTTATCAACTTCATATTTGGTGCAAAAATAATGGAATGCTTTTAAATGCAGCAAAAACAAAAGTTATGCTGGTTACGACTAATCAAAAACGTCAAAGATTAAACACTGCCAGTCTTAAACTTGACTATATGGATGAATCTTTGCAGATGATTTCAAGTGATAAAATTTTAGGTGTCTTTGTAGATAATAATCTCATGTGGTCAGATCATATTAAGCACATAACTAGGAAAATTTCATCAAATATATGGCTGCTGTCAAAAATCAAGCATTTCTTATCTCAAGCTCACCGTATTCAGTTTTACAAATCATATGTTCAACCACATATAGATTTTTGTAATATGGTCTGGGATAACACCTGTGAATCTAATAAACTGAAAATCTTCAGGCTTCAGAAACGGGCATGTCGGGTTATTCTCGATTATAATGTTGAAGATTCCCATGAAGCTATGAGTTCCTTAAAAATTTTATCCATATATGACCGATTGCTTCTTAGAAAAGCTAAGTTCATGTTTAAAGTATATAATAATCTTACACCTCAATACATCTCTGAAAATTTCACTTTAAGAAATGAAGTCAATACCTCTGTTATTTTACGATCATCAGCATCTGGGTGTTTTGTGCCTCCCCAGCCTAAAAAGGAATGCTTTAAACATAGTATGAGATATTCAGGGTGTTTGATTTGGAATAGCCTACCTAATGAGGTTAAATGTGCACAAACCCTTGAAACTTTTCATGGCAGATGTTTGAAGTGGCTGACGCAATAGACTAAATACTGTGCTGGCCATTTCAAACATCAGCACGCTAAAAATGCATAATAAGATGGATGCATAAAGTACTTCTGAAAATGGTTGCACAGTTCCACAATGGATATCTATTATGTATATACATCTGTTTCTATAATTATAATTTTGTGTGTAAGGTGTGCATGTGTGCATTTGTGTGTGTGTTTTCCATTGCGATCTATACTGTCAAAATCCATTTATTTATTGCGATTCTTTTTCAGTAGGATTATTGTTGTGTACAAATCAATGTAAATACTTCATTACTCAATACTGCTTCTTTGATTAATTTCTTGACATGAAGAAGCCTCAGAGCTGTAATATATTATATTTTTTGGGGTATCATTTTGCTTATTTCATATTTCACCTGTTCTTATCCTGTTCTTATTCTCATAGCATTGTACAGTATGTATCATAATTGTGCTTAAACATTTGTCTTATGTGTACACTTGTATTATACTTTGAGGGCCTCATGGAAGATTAGCTATATTATATGCTAAATGTTGTCACCCTCGTTAAATAAAGTCTTTACTTACTTACTTACTTACTTACTAGTACCTTGGATCGAAACTGAATTAACTTTTACTTCGAATTAAAAGTCGTGTCTAAACAGCAAACCGAAGCGAATCCACATTAAAATTTATTTTTGTACTGACCTCGGGCATGTTTAGGTCATGTTAACATTTGAGCATGTTGCATTTACTTTCCCGCGAAGTAACATGCACCGAATCGAAAACCGTATAGTCTAAACAGACAAGTGGGTTCGCTTCGGATTACCTTATTGCGGAGCAATCTGTTCCGAATGGAAACAGGTATCGTCTAAACAGAGTATATGAGTATCCCACAGTTTTCAAGTGATAACGTTGCCGCTGTTAAAAGTAAAGAGTATAATCTACTTTTGGATGGAAAAATCAGGGAAAAGTTCGGGGGAAATTCGAAGTGGAAGATGAGTGGCAAAGATATGAATATTGAGTGGTTGGCCATGTGCGGAGAGGCAATTTTATTTCACCACAGCCAGTTTATTCTCAGGATTTGTCAAATTTGCCGTGAAGTGTATAACAGGTTAAAAAACCAAAGAAGCTGTTTAAACATTTATTGCCACTTTGTTTGTCAGGGGTAAGAACATTAAGTTAAACAGCCATTGATCTCCATCATTCAGCAGGGTAATGGACCATTTACTTACCAAAATCAATGAATACATAAAGCTCCTATGGGATATGTTACTAGATTTGGTACATATAACAGCCTGTAATGAGTCTCTGAAGCAATGTCTATCACTTGCTACTGTCATTGCCATAAAAATTCTAAGATTTTGGTAAGATGTACTAAGTCTGACTTTGGGGCGCAATATTTGACACCATATTGTCCTAATTTTGGACAAGTTGATATTGTTGGTGCCCATTTATGGTAAGTGCACTAAGCTCGGTGTTAGTTCATAGATTCTGATGATAGTTTCTTGAAAATTACGTACAGACGGATGGATGGGTGGACAACTTGAGATTTTATATGTCCTTTTTAACAGTACATGTATTATGGTCATATCAGTATGATGGATAGATGATAACGAAAGGCTGTGTGCAGTGGAACCCTGCTGTTTATGGTTAGAAAGATTTCCTCCTCAAGCAGGTCTTGAGCCCAGGACCACTAGATCAGCAGGCCAGAGCTTAATCTACTGAGCTACCAGGGCTCACCAGTGCTTTGGGTGGAATGTGCTTTTTGTGGAATGTGCTTTGTGATGGTGGCCTTTCCTGCAATTTTTAGCATAGATTCAATGACACGACAAAACCAACAAAGTGGCATGTGCACCCAGCGAAGACTCAGATTAGCCTGGGCATCCACCCAGTCTAATTACAGTCTTTGCTGCCCACATGTAGCTAGCTTAGACCCTTAGCTACCCTTTAAGTGCAAAGCAAAGACTCTGATCAGACTGGGCGGATGCCCAGGCTGATCTGAGTCTTAGCTGGTGCACATGCCACTTTGATGGTTTTGTCGTGTCAGGTCTCAAATTTATTCAGCTTTAAGACAGGGCTTTCTCTCTTGTCAAAAGAACCCCAAATATGTAAATCAGTCGAGTGTTATTTGGCTGTCCATCCCAGATATCAAGATTGGGCTTGTAAGATGGACCTAGATTTTAGGGATTGTTTTTGGAAGGGGAAAAAATTGTCAAACAACCAAATAATTAAGGTAGTTAGATGTTACTTATGGTATTCCTTGATGCCAGCAAACTGGGCTTTAATCAGCAAGACAGCCGACTGTTATAAATACATTTCAATTATCGGTTGTTGTTTTTTATACGCCCGTTTTGAAAAAACGGACGTATTATTGCATGGCGCTGTCCGTCCGTCCGTCCGTCTGTCCGTCTCTCCGTCCATCCGTCAACATTCTTGTGCGCACCATATCTCAGTTACTGTTTGAGATATCTTCATGAAATTTTGTAAGCATATTTATTAGGATGGGGCAAAGTGCTGCGTACAGTAATGGTTGTTCCCCCTTTCTTAGTTTTCAAGTTATGCCCCTTTGATTATTTTTTACCCTACAAGTCTTGTGCGCGCCATAACTAGATAACCGTTCGGGGTATTTTGATGAAACTTCATAGCAATGTCTATGAGGCTCCAACGATGTGTCGCGTACGACAATGGTTGCTCTCATTTCTTTGTTTTGGAGTTGCATCCCTTTGATTAGATTTTGTGGGCTATTTTCGTGTATACTAATCTTGTGCATTCAATAACTTAGTAACCATTTTGAATATCTTGATGAAACTTTATAGCAGTGTGCATGATCACAAGACAGGGTGTCACATATAAGAATGGTTGTTTCCCTTCCTTAATTTTGGAGTAACCTCCCTTTGATTAGTTTTGTAGGCTAGCCCCATTCCCCCATTCACTCCGTAACTCCATAACTCTTTGAAATATTTTAATGAAACTTTGTAGGAATGTGTATAATAATGGGGCAATATATCATGAGCATGAACCACAACTCTGGCTTACTTCTGGATTATCTGCCCTTGCATCAATTTCAGTTTTACTCTGTAACTCCTTAACCGTTGGAAATATTTTGACAAACTTTATGGCAGGGCTACAGAAATCCGATTTTTTGTCGGTCCGGACCGATTTTGAGTTCGAAAAACCGATTCAGTTGGCAAAAGGCACATTTTTTTCGGTCCGGAAAAACACGATTTGCGATGTATGATGACATAATTACCTGGATTTTAGCCATGTGTCATATTATTAATCCAATAATTATCACGCACTGCTGTCAAAAGTTATCACAGATAAACAAAGTGTTGTAGTCTTGCCAAGGTGTGAACAGAAATCTTCGATAATTAGCATGTGTCACAATTTTGGCCAGCGGCGAAGGTTTTGCAAAACTCGTAATTACCACACATGCCGATGCACGGAAAAAGGCTGTGCAACGTAAAGTTACTGACTCTTGTATACTTTCAAAGATAGCATAAGGAAAGAATTTGACTAGCAAAAAGAAAATTTAAACCGTACTTGATTATGTGCAGTCTGGTCAGGTTTTTTTTAGCCGACGTCATTTCTCGCGCAGAATTTTTTTTTCTTCGTCCGAAGGCACCTTTTTGCAAGTATATTCATATTTCAAGGGGATTAACTCGAATACAGTAAAATACGTCAATCGTAATACTTCGGCCAATTCCGTAAATGAAGATCGACGAGGATGTCCGATTGTACCAATGTATGTGTACTTTCACTTTCGGTCTGACTGTCTCTGCTTTTTAAAGCGCATTTTTCACGATAAGTAAGAACAGGTGGACTAAATCGCTACTTCAGCGATGACATCCGCCCTATAACGGCGCTCCAGTGTAGTCATTAGTTTTCGTGACTTTTTTGGATTGTGGAATACACAGTGTAGTCATTAGTTTTCGTGTCTATTTTGGATTCGTATGACGTCGTCGGCCCTCCGGACCGATTTGGATTTCAAAATTTCTGTAGCCCTGCTTTATGGTGATGTGTATATTATCAAGGAATTGTATTACATGTATGACTAAGAATGGTACTCTTGTTTTCTTAGTTTATGAATTATTTCCCTTGTTTGACTTTGGCTTTTCTCAACTTCTTAGCTGGTTCATCTTTGTGGCTGATTTTTGGCATACTTATAGTATTTGATGTGTTAGATGTTTTAATATCATTGCAGTCATTAATTACAGACTTGCTTCCCCTGTTTTTCTGCCTGTCCATTCTTCTATTAACAATGTTGTTCATTCCGTAACTCCTTCATGACACTGAATCGGGCATATTATGCGCCGCTTGCGAAGCTCGTTTCAGTTATCAGATGGTGTGTTTGTTAATTCCTTCCAAAACATCCTACGGATTTGGGTTTTTGGAATATTGTTTTGAAAATGAGACTGATGTGATAGCCAAATTTACGTATTTGGGGTACTAATTGAAGAGAGAAAGTCTTATAGCAGAATTAATATGGCCATATATAATGGGTGTGGTCTGATTTTAGTGTACGTAAACAGTTAATAATTAACAATGTGCCTGATACTGACCGGTCACAATTTATTTGTCCAGGAGAACATTAAGTTCATTTATAAAGGGTATTTGGAATATTTTCAATGATTTTGTCTAATACTGGATGAAAAGTTTGTCTATCTTTTTTGTTGAAAATTATGCCCTAGGCAAGGTGATTTTTATCTGATCCCACTGCATATGACTTTATAGAGAAAACAAGAAAAAAAACACAATTTTTATTCCTAAAATGTCGGCTTTTCAAACACAAATCATTATTATCCCTTCAGGACTTATTATTTCAGAGGAAAAGAGTAGGTGGTTGAAAAGACAGTCAAGATTATCCTGTCTTCCTTTAATTCCATTTGAGTCATATCAGGTGAAAATCGTACTTGCGTGCATGTTGGAGACTCAACTGTTCAGATCAGCCCCTACAGCTGTATAGACTAATCAAAGTCTTTGCTTTTGACTATAACGGGTTCTTCAAGAACAAGAGATTTTTATGCAAACAGGAAAATCTCTGATCAGACTGCACAGATGTGCAGTCTGATCCGAGTCTCTCCTGTTTGCACTGGAAAAGTGGTCTTGCGACATCATGGCATTTTCATTTGTTTACTATCATGAATTCTGTGACAGAGTCTGAGACGCTGTCTTGTTTTGAAATGGTATTCATAATGCCAGAAGGTGTTACGTGTAACCGAGCTGACAGTAAACAAAATGCTTCGTTCATTGGCACGTTCATTAGATTTACCCACATTTATATTTTCTACATTGTTTAAAAGTCATTTAATACCAATCAAAATGCATATTTCCATCAGATTCTTCGGTATTTACACAAGATGTCATAGCTTTTCCATCACATTTTTTCAGACTGATTTCTACCAGATATCTAATTATCTATTTGTTTTTTCAAATGTGTCGAAACAGAGCCTGAGAATGAATGCATATCAGGTACTACCTGGGATCCACAGTTTGTCAACTAGGTTTCTTCTCAGACAGTCTTGGTCATAGGGACTTTAAGGCTGGAATACAAATTCCATGGCTAAAGGAGTTTTCAAAAACTACCTTCTTTAGACATTTTAGATTGAGGTCAGACTATCACATACATATCTCATCTTCACCAGTTAGAAATATTTAATGGTACAGTTGCTGCTTCAAACCCTTCAAACAGACTTGGTGAGTGAACTTGGGTTTAACTTCCAACCAACACATAGGTCATACAGAGATTGGACCTCAGTTGAAAGTCTCAACTTAAAGACAGCAAGAGTGGGGGTGGGGGGGGAGTCCATACCTGCAACCCCTGCATTGGTAATCTAACACCTGAACCACTGTACTACAGCTGCTTCTTCAAAAACTTGGACACAAATCTACAATAGCAACTCCATAGCATACATGTCAGTGGCTTTGGACTACAACTAGTGTTGGGAATCGGACTGGAAAATCACAATCGATTATCGGAAGAGTTAAACCGATTGATTATCGATTGTACAATCGGATATCCTGTCAGCCAAGTCAACCAATATATAATGATAGCTAATGCTCCATAAAAGTCTAAATCTGTACTTATCCACCAAAATAAAGAGCATAATGCACAGAAAAGAGCATTAGACATCATTACTCCTTTAGCACCAACTAATTTTTGTGCCAGACATATTTCATAGGCAGATAGAAAGCAGTGAATGTGATCATACTGGCTAGCAGCTGAATCTTGTGACAGATGAGGGCAACATACCTATGCACTATAATGCTATCTTAGATGGCCATATCAGTACTGTATATATATATTTTTCTTTTGTTTCTGCCAGCACTGACTGACAATAACAAGGCATACAGTTGCCATTGTTGGTAAAATCTTTCTTCTCAAAGTATTCACCTTTTCAGATAGGTCCTTATGCAGTATACATTGAGACAACTAAGAAGTCACTAAACCTGCCCCTCTTAGAGGCCTTATAGATGACCAAAAATTGAAAGTGTAACCATCTGTACTTTTTTAAAATCAGTAAAAGCTAAGGACTATTTGGAATCAGGGTCTATATATGTTATTAACAGCAATCTCAAACTTTTAGCCAAAGGTTGTAATGGTCAGAGTCTCAAAACGCTTGTTTCGTTTTCATATAATCCAGAGTGGGTGGGGGGTATCAATACACAACTTTTATTTGCGTATGTTTTTTGCATAAAATGCATATGACAGATGTCATAAGCAGGTTAAATTTTGTGTCTGGTCCCTCTTTTATCTTTCTGAAGCAAAAATAAACCCCAAATCGGGATCTGCTCTTCCCTGTATAGGGAAAAAGCTCCATGTCCGGCTCTGATTCTTATTAGGACGCCATGACAGTCGTGTTTGGATTACTTCCCTTTAAATGCACAAAACAACCAGAAATGAACCGAAACTCACCAAACGGTCTGTGCGAAGTTTTTGACCTAATGACTTTGTTTACAATCGATAGTCACAAAATTACAATCGATTGTCGCCGACGTGAGCCTGAACGATTAGTTTTCGATGTTCAGCGACTATCGGGACAACACTAACTACAACCTGTGAAACCTGATAAATTTTAACCGTATTTATTCAGCTTTAAGACTGGGAGTTCCAAAAGTCCCGTATTTCTGTAAACCTATCTTGCCTAATTCAGCTATAATATGGGGATTTAACTTCCAAAACAATTTCAAAGATCTAGATCCATCTTACAAGATGGATCTAGATCTTTGAGATTGTTTTTGGAAGGAGAAAACATACAGTAAGTGAGATTTTATAATAAAGTGAAAATCTTACAAACATCTATCCCAAGCTCAGTAAGTTTTAAACCATTTATTTTGTGTTTTCAGGTTAGAGACAAGCCTATTTTTGAAATGCAGTTCTTGTTTATTTGTTCTTAGAATTTGAAACTGAATGCAGCAAAAATTAAGTGAATTTGAAAATGATATGGGTCTTTTGGGATTTGGCATCGAGAAAAACAAAATGAAGGTTTTGTGTCACTTAATTAATCTCGGCATGTATGCCACAGAAAAGTGCAAAGAAACCTCTCAATTTTGTCTTAAAATGGAATCGCTTCTTAAATCCGTCTTGATCTCTTTTATAGGCATTAGCATTTTTCAGATCAACTAAAGTGCCTTTTTATGCTTTCCTCAACCTTTTTGTTGTTTCCTAATAGCACATCAATCTGTTTATCAGTGAATGTGGAATTTCAGATTGACTAGAGAAAGACTATAGCAGTTACTCTGGCTGGATTTCTGTTTCAAATCATAAGGGGTGACAGGAATAATTCAAGGATAATTTTCCTTATTTGTCCATAAAAACATTTCAAGCCTGAACTTAAACTGTGGCTATTGATAATTAAAAACTAAAACAATCATTTCACAATGAATGGATGGATGACTTGGTTTTACAGCCATTCTGACAGTATTTCAGTCATACTGAGCTGATGGAAGAGTGCTAAATGAAAGACTGTGTGCAATGGAACCCTGTTTATGGTTTGAAAGGATTCCACCTCCAGTGGGATTTAAAACCCTGACCACTATCTTAGCAGGCCAGCATGTAACCCACTGAGCTATCAGGGCACAAAGACTCAGGTGAGAGATAGAGGACCATCATGGCCCTCTTGTTTACAGACATTTCAGGATAAGAAAAGGTAAGAAGGGGTAACAGGGATAATTTTGAGATAATTTTATTCATTTCTCAATTAAAATACAATGTTGTGGCCCCTCATTAGATCTGTCTCATTTAGATGGTTCTAATGAGGGGTCATAACTTTTGGTTCAATGGAGAAATACAAAAAATTAACTCATGATTATCCCTGTTACCCTTTCTTATCTGCTTGAAGCTCTGAGTACAGTTGAGCCATGTCACATGACTTCTAACAACGTGGCAATTTTGTCATGTGATATTCCGATTATCCTTCTCATTTATAACGGGTAATCAGGGACCTCACTGTTGGCTCTATGGCTTGGGCAAATTCCATAGAAGACTGAAGTGACAAGCAAAAGCTCTGATCAGACTGCACTTTTGTGCAGTCTGATCAGAGCCTTTGCTTGTCACCAGTCCCACATTGTTGGAAGTCACATGACGTGGCTCAATGATGTCCACTTAATACACCAAGACGATAGCTCGTGAAGTATTAGCTGTTGATGTAGATATCTCCTTTTGACACTCGGGAGACTTGTTGAAACGTCACGTAGACTTTGACGCAAAATGTAAATTTGCACAGCTTCGGGGCACTTACATCTTCACATTAATGGAAGAAATTGCATCTCGGACACTCAACCAAATTCATTAAATACAGAATAATAACTTGAGGTCTGATGAATTAGCCAAGTTTTCCCGGCAAACAGAAAAGAAACAGATTTAATAAGAACTGTGATTGTGCATCCTTTGATGCCCATTTAATGTCAGTGCGGAAAAAATGTCACGAATCTGAAAATAGTCATCTCCGCATTACGACAGACAGGAAATAGGTTGCAAATTTTATTACGCATTGATACAGACATGTCTGACCAAATAGTGTGGACCCAGATCTGGTTGTTCCTAAAAGAGCTGTCTATTCAGGGTAAAAGAGCTGTCTATTCAGGGAATTCACTGTTCAGGGTTGCCACAGTCAGAGAAAACCTCTAAAAATTGAATTTTTTATCTGGACTAGGGAAAAGTAAGGGGATTTCATGGCTTAATTGTCAGGGAAATTAGGAAAGGACTTGAGAGGTCATGAAATTTGAAAATTGATGGCTGAAAATACACTTACTCCATTCAAGGGGAAAGGCACTACTTCCTCCTCCTTGGAGGCTACTCTTAACTCTTTCAGTACCAAAAAGCAGACGACAAAATTTACGTCTGCAAAAATTTTAAAAAATGCCTTGTCCAAGACTTTTTATATTGAGAATTCAAAGACTAGAGGGCAAACAGTGTAGATCTAGATGAGGCGGCTCATTATGAGCCGCCTCATCAGGATCTACACTGTTTTCAAATTTCGCTAATTGCGTCTCTTGGGCTTAAAGGAAAACACTCACTTAAATATGAACAGACTTCAAATTATAAATTTTGATAAGCAATTAAATTTGATGAAAATTTCATAAAAATCAGACTTAAAATAAGAAAGATATGAAGATTAAAAAAATCAAAATGGCGGTCTTGGAGGCCGCCATTTTGGAAGTTCCTGTCACGTGATAAATATTTAAATCTAGAATAAGAGCATATATTTCTTACTTTTACAGCATTATTTGATTTTAATTGTTTCTTTATGAAGTAAAATATAGATTTATGTATTTCATTTATCTACAGTTTATTTCTAACTAAAGTTATTTAGGATTTTCATTTTTGGCTGTGAGTTTATGACGTCATTAACTCACAGATTTGCTGGTTCCCAGCTAAACATTTTAATATCTTTAAACTGTCATATCTTTCTTATTTTAAGTCTGATTTTCATAAAATTTCCGTCAAATTTCGTGTTCAATTAGAATCTTTAATTTGAGTCCAACATGCATTTTAGTGAGTGTTTTCCTTTAAAGAGTTAAAGGAAAGAATTTGCTGCCTGGAGAGGAAGAAGCATATTCTTCCAAGAGTAACCCCCAATTTCTATACTGTTGAAGAAAAGAGTAAAATTAACTTTTGGGATCCGTAAAAAGGCTATAGCAAAATAAATTGTTTATGTCAGGATAATCATGAAAATCTGTTATCATGTTTCAATACTTTGGGTAATAGAACTCTGGAAAATACTGGCTGTACCATTTTTTGCATCAGACATTCTGTTTAAAGTTATAGCCTTTTATAGCATATCAACAACTACTGGTACAAATGAAGCAGTTTTATGTAAAAGCTTCAAAATGTCAAAAGGGCAGCGCATAATTTTCTGCTGCTGTAAGCATGAATTAACCAATTTTAGCAAGTTGTTACACTTTGCAGTGATGTAGTTAATTGAAGTTGAGGCCTTAGAGCTCAAAACTTCAAATACATACAGTTCTTTGACCGTTTAGAGAACTTTTCTGTGAATAGCGTTTGTTGTCATTGTACTGAATTCACAATTAATACATGTATGGTGTGATTTTTGTAGAAAATGCTTTGAACAATCAATCCTTCAAAGTGCAAATAACCATTGTTTGCAAAATTAGCATTCTGCTTGGTACATTACATTATGGTCCATGATAAGCATACTCAAGTAACTGATTTGATTATTGCACTCTTTAAAAAGGGCAACCTACACCTCAGCCAGAACTACAGAACCATCAACCTCATTCAGTCATTCTTGCAAAGTCATGCTGAAAGTCATCTTCAACAGTCTTAAACCCCAAGCCAGAGAGATAATCAGTGAAGAACAGGCTGGGTTCAGAACTGGAAGGAACACCACCGAACAGATCTTTAACCTTAGAATCCTGTGAAAGTATCTCCATCATCAGCAAAATCTGTACCATTTCTTCATTGATTTCAAAAAAGCCTTTGACAGATTGAGTAGCTTTATGGGCCACCATGCAGAAGTACAATATCAGTGCAAATCTAGTTTACACCATTGAGCAGCTATAAGACAAGGCTACAAGTGCAGTCCTTATGAATGATAGCATTGGAGAATGGTTAAGGATGTCTTCTATCACACATCCTCTTCAACGTTTTTCTCAAAGGGATCATGTCTGATGCTCTGGAAGAACATGACGGGAAGGTTAGCATAGTCGGCAGAAATATTACCAATCTGTTGTTTGCCGATGACATAGATGCTCCTGCTGAGGAAGAACATGAACTGAAAGCCCTAATTGAAAGTCTGAACAAAACCTGCACAAGGTATGATATGGAGATCAGTGCTGAAAAGACCAAACTGATGACGAATAGTGCCAATGGCATCGAGGGAGATCAAGGTAAAAGGACAGACGCTGGGTACAGTAACAAGCTTCAAACACCTTGTAGCAGTTGTCTCAGACGATGGCTCAAATCTAGAGGTTCTCTCGAGTCACACTCCACTTCAGCTCTTACCAAGCTGAATCCACTTTGGAGAGACAACTTACCTCTTGGATCAAAGGTGAAACAGATGCACTGCCTTAATTGTCATTTCAGTATTTCTGTATGCCTGTGAATCATGGACCTAGACAGCAGAGTTAGAGAAAAGAAACCAGGCCTTTGGGATGCTACCAAAGGTTATTAATGAACATCATTGCAGGTATTAATGATGGAAACAAGGCAAACATTTCCAGAAAACTTTGATAAAGAGTTAATTGCTGTCACCAAGTGGTAATATAATAGTTTACAATAATTTCTATTGCAACAGTCAAACCTTTCTTAAAGGCCACCTCTGTTAACCAAAGACCTGTCTTAAAAGGCCAAGATCTCATATTCTAAGGTAGCATGTTAAGTAGCAGTTGACCCATACACATTAAGCAAGCACCTGTCTTAACCAAGCAATTTTGGTTCTCCCTTGGGTGCTTGTTTAAGACAGCTTTGACTGTGTATAAAGTGAGTCAGTATTCTGTTAGGAAAATTGTCTTTGCAATTTTTCAGTTTTGCCTCCCTGATCTTTGGGGTCAACCCTCAAAGGAAAGAATTTATTCCTTTAATGCTTTCCATTTAGGATCCCCCTTTAGGGGTATTTGAACAAACAGTTTGGATCCAGTCATGCAGGCCCCACAAAGATGGGGCCTGATCTGAGATTCAAAGTGTTTGTTGCTTAGACATCATTTCTACAAGAGTTAGTTAGGCCAATATTGTCAGAATTTTCATGATTTTTGATGCAGACAACAATTTAGGCATACAGCAAAAAATACCCAGAATGCAATAGGTTAACAGTGGACCCCATGTTGAACAGGCGTGAATAGGTTTCAGGAGATGTTCCCCTTTGCAAAAATGGTGGAAAAAGTATGAAGACGCATCAATACACCTAAAGAGAGGTAAGGAAAACAAATGGATAAAAAAAGTAGTTTCTTTCCTTATAATGACAGAATCGGTTTGCATACATTGACCTTGATCTAACATCATTTGCATATTCATGTCAGTCTAAACTTGGTGATATTTGTACAGTTTGTGATGCCATCTTACAGACAGTCTGACAATTAATCTTTTAGATGGGAATTATAAGCAAATTGATTGGCCATTAGGCTTAACAGACTGCTTTGAGTGTTGTACTTTGGCTGTTGGATGGATACCTTTAATGCACTTTGAATAAGATTGCCACTTTTCAGAGTTGTTTCCCTCAAAATTTTATGTCTTTCCAAGAGGGAGTTCAATCATCAATTTAACTGTGGTTAAACCAAAGTTGATCAAACTTACTCTGGTTTGGTTTCACTAGTTCACTATCTGAACTGTTTCGAAGGACTTTCGAACTCTTTCGAAGGACTAGACAAACTAACTATTCATTTTGGTTGAACCAAGGTTGTAACTCATTTCCATTGCTTGGAAAATTCCTTAAAAAAAATCAAAGAACCAGTATTTGTTTCGATGGTTTCGATTGGCTGTTAATTTACCAGGGGAGTAACAAGTGACAAAAAGAACAGCAACTAAACCAGATTAGTTGATGATCGAACTGGCACCAAGTAAGATTGTATCACAGAGAAAAAGAAGCAAGAAATCCTGAACCTTGAGCAGCGCTTGATCCAGGATTTCAGTGAGTTTAGGGAAGGGTTTAAAAAATGGATTTTTGAGGGAAGAGATATTTTATATTTCTGCATAACTACCCCTTTGCTTATTTCAGGATTGAAAGACAATGTTCGGGAGATGATTAACCAGAGTCAGCTCTAGCCTTAACACCCCTGGTTAATTATGTTTTCAAGGATATTACGAAATGAAAAAGAGCTGTTATGAAATGAAAAAAAGCCATAATTACCAAATGACCTGATGGTCATTTGGTAATTATGGCTTTTTTTTCATTTCATAGCAGCTCTTTTTCATTTCGTAATCAGGTCATTTGGTAACTATGACTCTTTTTCGTTTTTTAACAGCTCTTTTTCGTTTCATAACAGCCCTTGTATATGATAGTTAACCAGGGGTGCTTACAGCAGCATCAGGGTCTAATGGCCCTGCATTCACTATTTCACACAAAAATAAGTCCATGGGAAAACATCAGTGAGCTGGTGTAATGGTGAAGCCATTCTGACATACCGGGTAATATGACATGAAGGTGCAAGGCAAGGTCAGTAAGATACAATAAAGTAGCTCACTTTTTAGATGAGTTGGAATAATTCAGATATATGAGTAAGATGGAATAATGCTCATCCTGTAGCAAGATGACATCACACACAACTTGGCTTTTTGATGGCATAATGCTTACACATTGTGATAAGATAACATAATGCACCCTCATCAGTAAGATTGCATAATGCTCACACATCAGTAAGGTGACATAATGTTCACACCAAAGTAATATGGCATCCCACGCAACTTCCATCTGTATACAGAGAGAAACTTTTCATTACGTTTTCTTTATTGTCATATGCTAATGTTGTATAAGAAAATTACCAGGTTCATTGGCTGCTGAATCTCTTTGACATGATTTCCCCTTTCAACTGGCATTATCATTAGTACAAAACCCATGGAAACTATTTCCGAAGCAGATCAATTTACCATGGCTGCCCTAACTATTCAGACAAATAAGCTGCGACATTTTCAAACCAACAAAGTGGCATGTGCGCCCAGCAAAGACACAGATCAGCCTGGGCATTCCCCTAGGCTGATCAGTGTCTTTGCTGTCAGAATAGAGGTGCTTAGACTCAGAGCTACCCTGTAAGTGCACAGCAAAGACTCTGATGCCCAGGCTGATCTGAGTCTTTGCTGGGTGCACATACGCCACATTTTTGGTTTTGTCATGTCACAGCAGTTGCCTCAATTTATTGTCTTCCTTAGATTTGGGCTAGTCCATTCTCTCTACTGTTTACCCATAGATGATGAATGAATTCTTCTGCCTGGCTTTTTGGATTGGTCCATTTCCAATGTAAGGGGTGTCAGGTTTATATTATTTTTTACTGATTTACTTTTTAGCTCACCTGAGCTGAAGGCTCACAGGTGAGCTTATAGTATAGGCAGGCATCCGTCGTCCGTCCATCCGTCTGTCTGTCCATCCGTCAACATTTTCAAATGACATCTCCTCTGAAACTACAAGACTCATTGATACCAAATTTCGTACATAGCATCTATAGGCAGGGGGAACCAATAATACTGTTTTTTTATCCAAATCGCTTCAGAACTTTGGTTGCTATGGCAACTTAAAGTTTCCATTGACTTGTATGGGAAAATTTGAAAATTTGCATTTATTGCTATTTCTCTGCAGATAATTTGATAAATCTTTTACAGAAATGTTCCTTGAGTAGCTCTCTATCAGCCACATGAAATTTATGTTAATTGCACAAGTTGGCTGGTTGCCATTACAACCGAATGGTTAAAAATAGAAAAAATATTCAAAAATCATCTCCTCAGAAACTATGCAACCAATAAAGCTCAAACTTCACAGAAAGGATATTGGTACTTAACCCTCTATAAAAATACTGTTTTTCTTGGCAATTGCGCCAGCAGTTTGGTTGCAATGGCAACTTAAAGGTAGGTTCCTGTACTTTGGAATGCATCATAATTTTGATCATCTTACATCCAAACATCCAAGTTGTTGGAAAGCACTTATAAAAAGGGCTTCACTTAAAAGAGTAAATCAAAATATTATTAGAAAAGTTGTTTTGCAAGGGATTTCCTAACTCTGCTTCGCACACCAGTTAGTGCTATTTTTAGTTCGCGCCCAAAATAGATAACCTTAGCCGACGTCATGCTGCATTGCATTTTGGGATAGTTTTAACCCATCTGCCATGCCAGGACCTCTAGGAGAGCTCATGGCAAGAGAAAATTTACCTTTTGAGAATGGCATCAGAAATCGCGCACTTATAGACATATAACACATCTATTTTTAGAACTGGAATTCCAAAGGAAGAAAATAAACTAAAAGGGAAAACAACTATTTTCTTCAACATCTGACGATTTTCTCAGTAGCAACAGATTCAGAAAAATAAGAGAATTCTATACTACCCAGAAAAAGGCTAAATTATTTTGCGAACATAATTATTATCGCTAGTCCAGGAACCTACCTTTAAAGTTGCCATTGACTTATAATGGGAAAATGGAAAATTTGCATTTATTGCTATGTCACTGCAGATATTTTGACAAAACTTTCATAGAAATGTTCCTTGAGTAGTCCCCAACCAGCCATATCAAATTTATGCAAATTGAGCTATTTGGCTGATTGCCATTGCAACCGAATGGTTAAAAATAGAAAGAATATTCAAAAATCATCTCCTCAGAAACTATGCAACCAATAAAGCTCAAACTTGTTTTTCTTGGCAATTGCCCCAGCAGTTTGGTTGCTATGGCAACTTAAAGTTGCCATTGGCTTATAATGGGAAAAATGGAAATCCACAAGTTTTGCTATCTCACTGCAGTTATTTGGATTTTTTTCCTACAGAAATGTTTCTTGAGTAGTCCTTCATATTCATATTAATTTTGTCCAAATCACCGAATTTGATTAGTTGCCATGATGGCAACATAAAGAAAAAAAAAATTGAAAAAATATTCAAAAATCTTTTCCTCAAAAACTATATAGGGGGGTGAAGCTGATTCTTTGCATACATGTTCATGACATTAGCCACTACATATTATCGTTGCCCACGTGGTTTCATTGCTATGGCATTTTAAAGTTTCCATAGACTAACAAACTCAGTAGATGTTGAAATTTTGGCCACATTGTACAATTTACTTTAGAGTTACCTACCCTTGAGTGCTGAGGATGAATGGACTCAGGTGAGCTACAGGACCAATGGTCCTCTGGTTTAAATTCCAGTATGTGTAGACACTGTGTAGTCAAACTGTGTAGGCACTGATCAGATGCTACTTCTGTGGCATCTGATATGGGTCTACACTATTTGCCAGTGTCCCTTTTATGGGTTTCCAGACATTAGTGAGTTAAAGGACTAGCTGTTTTATAAAGCTGATGGCAGATAGTGCAGTCTGAGAGCAGTCCATCTGGGTCTGAAATGTTTGCCTAGCCTTACAACAAACATTTATGGTCCGAATATTCAGAGTAAATTCGATAATTATGGTGGTGGTAATTCCTTAATCCTTCCTGATTTTGAATCAATGATGGGCAGAAAAATAATCTATACATGTCTTTAAAGTTATTACATTATGGAATAGAGGAGCCCAGTATTCAGTAGGTTAAGCGATGGCTATCCGATCTGATGTTCCCGTGTTGGAGCGTTGCTGGAGTTGGAAATTGTTCTAACCCTAAACAATGTTTCATTACACACAGGTATTCATTATCTCTATCGGATATGACTGAAATACTGATGAAAATGACGTAAAATCTCATGTCATCCATCTATCCATTATGGAATAGAAAAGGGCAATTGCTTGAACGGTATCTTTCTCCTACTAGTGTTTTTATAGATGAGATTGGAGTCATACTGAGAAACAACAACAACAAAACCAGTCAGAATTGACAGATTTTTCGTATGTTAAATTGTGTCAATTGTAAACTTGGGAATAGTAAATACAAAACAGAATCTGGCTGATGGAATTATAGCTCTCACAAGTAAAGAGAAAATATCTAATACAGCGATTTTTTGGTCTGCACACAAAGAATTGCCGGGAAATTTGCGAACTGATTACCCACGAGATTGTTCCCCAATCTAGAAAACATGGTTGTAATCAAAGAAAATCATGTAAGACTTTCTCAGAAGTATTTGCCGTCTATTCAGCTGCTGTGTTTAATTATACGCTGATTAAATGATAACATGAAAAGAGTATTGCTAAAAAAGGACTTTTAATATCCTGTAGAAGAATCTTATAGTTAAGTGCAAAAAGTTCAGAGATATCAATTGACACAGGGCTTTTGTCCAAGAGATGGTACTGGAAAGCTGCCATCTACTTACAGCTGACATAAGTTCACATGGACTTTCCGCTGTAACCATGAGCAGAATGAAAAAATAAAAATAAAAAAAGCTCTAATATCAGCTCTCATTTTGTGATCTCTATGGATGCTGCTATCTAAAGATCGATTGCATGAAAACAAAAATGAAATTATGTTGTTACGGCCCGATTTGACGTCGAACCAAATACATGGATTAGCATTTGGAAGACGTAACTTTTACATTGTACCATCTGAGTTATAACAGTGACACAAAATCAGGCCCCAAGGCCTGATTTCACGTCACAGTTATTACTCAGATTAACAAGTCCGTGGTCTATTTTACCATAAGGTGCAATGTAAAATTTTGGTGTTCCAAAATGCTAATCGGTGTTATGAGCTATACTTTCTGTTATTGTATCAGAAACATGGCCAAAACACTGTAAACAGTGATGAATATTCTGTTCTTATTTTGTCCAATCAAAATACTAGTTTACCTCACATGGAAATCTTTACAATCAAGTTCAACAGCAGTGCTTGTTCTTCTGTATCAACTCTTAGTTTTGTCAGTGATGCAGAGGTTTTAACCTGTTTTGCATCAGAAAAATGTAGGAAAGTTATTGTTTCATATGGTCATTGTTATGATAGAATGAATTAATATTGTGGTTTTCCTTCATCTTTTGGTCCTATGGTGTTGCCATGTTATGGTAAACATTTAAGTAAGCATGTTCTGGTTTACCTTACTTTCTTTTCATTTGAAATGATTGGTTAGCCATCACAAATGGTAGTGGATATCCAGAAGTCTCAGACTGATACAGGAGACTTGTGTGTTAACTCTTTAAGCACAAGAGACGCGATTAGCAAAATCTGCAAACAGCGTAGATCCTGATGAGGCGGCTCATGATGAGCCGCCTCATCTAGATCTACACTGTTTGCCCTCTAGTCTTTGAGTTCTCAATATAAAAAGTCTTGGACAAGGAATTTTTTTAATTTTTGCATATGTACATTTTGTCGTCTGCTTTTTGGTACTGAAAGAGTTAAGAATGTGCTGTTAAACAAAATTAATGAGCTCTGTTCTGAACAATGTGGTTAAAATGCGGATAATTATACAACTTTCTGTCTTCAGAGGAAAATATTTATATAAAAAGTCTTGCAAATTTGTTTGATCATTTCTAATAAGCCGTGCAATTCGAATTACTCCCACTCTCAACAGAGTTTTCAGATGGTTTGACTTAACTGTGGAGGTTTTTTATTCAAAGATAATATTGTTTGCTTTAAAAACTTATCACGTCTATACATCTCAGATAGCCTTTTATGCATTTCACATAGCTGTATTATAGTTGTTAATTGATTCTCAGGAGAATCTGATTGCCGCTTTCCACTTCATTACTCTCTTACTTATCAAAGAATGGTTTTAACAGTGCTGGGCCAAAATGCACCTTACCGCGTGTGCAAGCAGTGAACATCTAGTTTGGCATCATGTCAACATTGGCTATTCAGGGTATGTCAATTTTCTCAGGATCCATTATGCCAAATGAGGAAAGATCATGGATATTGTAAAAATTCTAATAATTGGGAGAACTTAGATAAATACTGTAATTGCCCTAAAATGGATTACAGTGTGGTTTTACAATGTAGTACATGTATGATAATGTGTCCAAGAGATGCAGATGGAATGTCAAACAGTGTAGGCTCTGATCACACTGCTCCTTCTGATCTGGTTCTACATTGTTTGCTCAAACCTGTCTGTCCCATTATACTTATCTGAGCCTTTGCTATTTCCAGTGTGATGTCACTTTTTGTCATAGTGCATGTGGTATGTTTTCAGTGCATGTGGTATGTTTTCAGTGCATGTGGTATCTTTTCGGTAGGACAGCTGGAAAACAGGACCAGTTGGAATGTGATTTTTGCAGTCATCTGTGATGACCCAGCAACCTTGCAAGATTAAGGGATAGACTGAACTGGGCTAGATGTTATCATTGGCAGAAAGACTTCCTCTATATCAATTTTCCTATGGGTGTGAAGGCTGCATGGATCCATTTATTCAGTGTTGTTCATTTGGAAGATAAACTGTTAACATTAAAGCTGTTTCAACAATAGCTCTTTAAAGGTCTTACAGATTCTATTGGCTATGCCATGAGAAAATCAGTCTTCAAGCATTTCCTGATCTGTCTGGTGAGAATTTGTGCTGTTTGTCTGAAATCTGTATCTATTTGGTTTAGTCATGCTCAAATACCATATTAGAAACTGCTCCTGCCAAAACAAGAAAGGTCTCATGGAACATGTGACCTTTCTTATTTTGGCAGGGACAGTCTCCATTTTGATTAAATGTAAGGTTTCTTGGTATGTGGCTTGTGTCATAATAATATGCTGAGAGCTTCTATAAGCTGCTTCTCAATCTGTTTTATAAATTAAGATTAATGAGTCTTTTGGGATGGTTTTGGTTTCTATGTCATTATATTGGTGGCATTTCCTCATGGTGTTTCCTCATGACATTTCCTCATACAATGTTGCTCTTGCAGAATTATTATCATTTGAGCGGTGTCATGAAAAACATCTTTTGTTTATTAAAAGAAAGAGGATCTTAAAACAAGTGGTTGTTTTATATGAAATTTATGAAACAAGCCTTTTGTGTGTTTCATAAATGTCAAATCAAAAGACAAGAGTGGAAGATTCTGTTTATGATATGACTGGTTTTGAAGCTGGCAGTATTATGTCCTCCCACCATGGTGGGGATATATTGTTTTTGGTGTGGATCTCGTCGGCATCGGCGTCTGAGTAGCTTCTTGTATGCACTCTATCACTCTTTATCTATGGTGTCTTCAGTTATATTTTTTCTATGTCATGTGCTATGTCATGTAGGCCTCTAAACTGATGGAGATACCATTATTGCTCTATTAATTATTTGAACACCATAAGTTTCTGTTATCTTAAAATTCAATCCAGTTATTTCATGTTCTATAATATAGAAGTGTGTCAAAAACTTACTTTCAGAATTGCAAACAGTGCAGACCCAGATCAGACTGCTCCTTAGGAGCAGTCTGATCTTGGTCTGCACTGTTTGCTCAGGCATCTCCGCCCAAATATTTAGAACCATTACTGTTCAAAACAATTTTAGTTGGAACTATTTCTGTGTTCCTCTGTCAGCTGCTCATGGCATCAGTGACAGGTTTAGTTACATTTTCTGTGATTTGAATTTAAAAGCTGGCCTAGAATTGTATCACATCCCAGTGGGGAACATAAGTCCAAGTTTTGTCTTTAGTTAATGGTCTTGTAAACAAATTATTTCTAAACTGCTGGTTCTTAAGATCTTTTTATAGGGAGTTCTTGAAGAAGATGGCCATTGAAGTCTTATCCAGACTGAGACTTTAATTATCAACTCTTTTTAAGTCAGAGCTAAATTTATCTCGTGTAAAATGGTTTAAAACAGTGCTGAAAGTTGGCAGAGACATACGGTACATTATTGAAAACAAAACAAATATATATAAATGAATAAATGAATAAATGATATAAATAAAAGAATGACAAATTATTCCTCAACGGAAACTTGATTAGTATATATTAAATATTGTTGCAAATATTCACCATTTTTGTGAGTTAGTGAATTCAGATTTAACATCTGAAAAACATGAATTTGAGGTTGAAAAACTTTATTTTTTTCTCATTCAAAAGATCAGTTGAGCAGGGGGTTGAACATGCAGCTCCTGGATTGGTAGTCTAGCATGAACCACACTAGTCCACACCAACTTCAACCATTATAGAATATTATTTTTGCGTATAGGGTCAAGTCAGCTAAATTCGGACAGCAGGTAAATTCGGACAGTGACATTGTTTCCTTTATATGTCAGTTGTTTGGAATTAAAACAAAATTAAGTGGGCAAACAGTGAAAATCCTGATGAGACGGCTCATTATGAGCCGTCTCATCTGGATTTTTACTGTTTGCAAAAGTATGTCTGAATTTACCTGCTGTCCGAATTTACATAACTTGACCCGAGTCATCTTTTTCTTCATTGACAATAATGGCAAAGGCAATGTGTGCAATAAATTTACAAAAATGTTACTTTAAAATCAAGTCAGTATTCTTTTCAGTGAGTTAGGAAGAAGATCATGTCTTAAATCATACTTACTGTCTAGCCTCAGGTCAGTATGCTGAATATGAAGTGAAAACTGGAAGAGTTATGATGGATTTTATTGACATTTATATGTGCAGTACTGATTAAGAACAGAAGCAAACTAGAGCTAGTTCATTTAGTTCCAATCCAGAGCAAATTCATTGAGTCCATTTTGTACACCTTACACACACCTATCAATTGCTTGCATGTGAAACTGCTGTTCAGAAAGCGATTCCATGCCAGGAGTTTCCTGTTTTGCAGAAGGGGAATCGAAAAGATAAACAAATTTGACATTTGAAATTTAACAGGAACTTTGTGATATATCATTATTTTCACTTCAGCTAAACACCCTTTCTTCCTGTAAAGCATATTTGAACGGTGTATGTCTTGAATATCATACAAAAATCCAGCAGAAGGGAGATCTGTTTCAAAGAGCTATGTCATTCAAATTCATACAAGTTAATATTAAATTATTTTCAGAAAAGAAGCAGGGATGTTTGTTAGAGCAGGGGCATTTATCAGGATTAATGCAGTATGTAGAAAAAATGTGCTGTATAACAAATAGACTTGTCCAAATTAGGAAGTGGAAGATTATTATTGAACTTTATTTGGTTTGGTTAAGGTGTCCAAAAAGGCATGGTTGTCATCATAATTAGCAAGAAAATTGAATCCTTATATAGTCAGCAGTGTTTCAGGCTATTAGGCAGGGGCAAAAGTTCAGATATCCCCCATTTAGTATCTTACAGCCCACTGCTCACCAAGTCACAAGGGAACAATTAATTCATACAACTGTCTTTTTGTGCCTTAATTCCAAATTGAAAGCATTACTTATTGTGACAGTTTCATTAGGGTAGGAAGTCTCCATGCTGAGTGCCAGCAGTTATTGCTAGTTTGGTTCCATTAGAAGTCAAACTGATTACTGAGCTGACATACCATATTTTCTTAATTTTCGGAAAGTTCCCTTATTTGCTTAGATATTGGGACACCTAAAAACTATTAATTTTCCATTTGGGACAAATGGAAAATTTATGGTTTCAGGTGTCCCAATTAGAGGAATGCTTGAAAAATGGGGTGGACCCTAGTGCAGACCAGACAGGATGCATGTCTATCAGCCTTCCTGACATGATAGAGGAATTGTCAAAACTGAAATATGGAAGAGGGGTCTTTAAAGAAAGAGCTGATGTGTCAGTGACTTTCTTTAATTTAGAGAGTGTGGTCTTGTGACTGGAGAGCTGCTATGAGTCCTTTTAGACCAAGTAGCACATCAGGTTTGTGATAAGCTCTTGTTGCAGACATATACTAATTCTGTTATGAGTCATTTTAGACATAAAACTTGTTCTTATTCTGCAATGAGTCCTTTCAGATATATACTAATTCTGTAATAGGTCCTTTCAGATAATTATACTTATTCTGCAAGGTGTCCTTTCTGACATATACTACTTCTCCTTTGAGTTCTTTCAGACATATACTAATTCTGCTATGAGTCCTTTCAGATGTAAACTAATTCTGCTATGAGTCCGTTCAAACATACACTAATCCTGCTGTGAGTCCTTTCAGATATATACTAATTCTGCTGTGAGTCCTTTCATACATATACTAATTCTGCTATGAGTCCTTTCATACGTATACTAATTCTGCAATTTGTCCTTTCAGATATATACTAATTCTGCGATAGGGTCCTTTCAGACATATACCAATTTGCTATGAGTCCTTTCAGATACATACTAATTCTGCTATTAGTCATTTCAGACATATACTAATTTTGCTATAAGTCCTTTCAGACATATACTAATTCTGCTTTGAGTCCTTGCAGACATATACTAATTCTCCTATGAATCCTTCAGACATATACTAATTCTGCAATGTGTCCTTTCAGATATATACTAATTCTGCGATAGGGTCCTTTCAGACATATACCAATTCTGCAATGGGTCCCTCAGATATATTCTAATTCCGCTATGAGTCCTTTCAGACATATACTAAATCTGCTATGAGTCCATTCAGATATATACTAATTCTGCTATAAGTCCTTTCAGACATATACTAATTCTGCTATTAGTCCTTTCAGACATATACAGTACTAATTCTGCAATGTGTCAACATATACTAAAACTGCTATGAGTCCTTTCAGACATATACTAATTCTTCTTTGAGACCTTTTACATATATACTTATTCTGCCATGATGCCTTGTAGATGTATACTTATTCTGCAATGGGTCCTTTCAGACATATACTTATTCTGCACTGGGTCTTTTAAGATATATACTAATTCTGCAATGAGGCCTTTCAGATATATACTAATTCTGCAATAACTCCTTTCAGACATATACTAATTCTGCACTGAGGCCTTTCAGACATGCACTCAATCGGCTATGAGTCCTTTCAGATATATACTAAGTCTGCTGTGACTCCTTTCAGACATTTACTAATTCTTCTATGAGTCCTTTCAGATATATAAATATTCTGCAATGACTCCTTTCAGACATACACTTATTCTGCAATGGGTGCTTTCAGACATATCCTAATTGTGCTATGACTCCTTTCTATATTCTTATAATTATCATGCAAAGATCCTTTCAGACGAAGTACTAATTCTGCTGTGAGTCCTGTCAGACATTTACTTATTCTGCATTAAGTCTAATTCTGCAATGCATCCTTTGTATATAATTAAAACTGCTAAAGAAGACAGGCTTTCAAATTATGTCACCGTCAAAGAATACAGGCTTTCCATGAATGATGTAGTGAGTGAGTGAGTGAACTCGGGTTGAACGTCCCACCAACAACTAGGTCATATGGAAACAGGACCTAGGATTAAAGTCTCATCTGAAAGACAGGAAAAGCGGGGGATCAATCTTGCGACCCCTGGATTGGTAGTCCAGCCCGTTATCCACTACACTACCGCTGCTCCATGAATGCTGTATGATGATACTTTCTGCACTCTGGATGGATATGACACAACAAAATGAATGTCACATCAAATATTGATGTCATTGTTCTAAAAAATTAATGCTAGACATGATGCAAAATCCATTTATCTTGATTCGGATAGCGTTAAACAAATAAAAAGATCGTTATTCTGATTCTGTTGTAAATTGATTGTTGAATCTGGGTATTAGATTGAGTGTTTTATAACTGAAAATATGAATATTAAATTAGATAAATGATTAGATCGAAGATTAATATATAAAGTAGCTGGGAGACTGGAACTCTGAATAAAATGGAAGAGTTTTGTGGCTTCTCATATGGTGGGATGAGACATGTAGAGGCAGACCTAAGATCATACAGAGACATACATTTTAGGGAGAGACAATTATGATTTAAGCATTTGACATGCTGGGAAGATTTGCTACATATGGTCATTTAAACCTGTCTATCTTTGTGCTGATTTATGCAGATTATGGATGCCTAGGCAAACATGTGCACATTTAGTTTGACTATATATATAGGGCATTTGCAAACCAGGCTTGCCCTGACCAGACTGTGTATATGAGTGCAGGTCGGTTTGTACATGCCCAGTTGACATATACTTTAGCATATGGGTACCCCTCTTCAGTTTTTCTGTCATTTTTGCAGAGGGGAACAACTTTTGTGGATTCCTTTTTAGCTCGCCTGAACGAAGTTTAGGAAGAGCTATTGTACTACCCCCGGCGTTGGCGTTAGCGTTAGCGGGGGCGTTGGCGTTAGCAAAATGTTAAAGTTTTACGTTAAAGTTTTTTATGTGATGGGCAAGGCGCTCAGGCGAGCTATCCTGTCCCTGTGACAGGTCTTGTAGCTTCCCTGGTCAAGATAGCCCTTCCAAAATGGGGTCTACTTTTAAAGGAAAGAATTTGCTCCTTGGGAGCAAATTCTTTCCTTTAAGAGTTGACCCCCACAGAGAAAGGAGGCAAAAATGAAAATCCTGAGTAGCTTCCCTAAAAGTGTACCCTTTCACATTAAGGCATGATTTCAAGTTGAACTTTAGCCTGGCTTCCAGGCTAAATGGGTTATATGTTTTCAAATGGTATAAGTCTGAACGTGGCTCATTTTAATCTGACGGCCAACCATTCAAAACCAAAAAATAAAACAAAGGGACTGGGAGCCAGTCTAGTGGAACTTATACAGGGATTAGCATTCAGAACACCAAAACTTAACATTTTGTTACTGGAGTTATAGCTGTGACATGAAGTGGGACCTAAGACAGACAGCTTACAACATGTCTGGTATAGCAGAATGAAAACATTGTAACCTGATTGGAATCAGAGACCCATGTTTCACGGCCCTCTTGGGTGCCATTACATCAAGGAATAAAAAAGATTAAGGTTCTGTTAACTAGATTCTTATTGATCTACTAGAATTACTGCTTTATATGGGGTTCACAGGAGTTGTACAATGAGAATGATGTCTTGCTGCATCAGCAAACTGGGAAGACATAGATCAGCCTGTGCACCTGCAGGTAAACTGGGAAGACATAGATCAGCCTGTGCACCTGCAGGTGCACAGGCTGATCTGAGTCTTCCCAGTTTGCATCAGCTGTCTACGACTCACTCATAAGACTCTTTAAAATGAGCATGAAGTCTTTGATTAGGCTGCACAGAAAAATAGGCTGATCAGTGTCATTGTTGCGTGCACTGGCTGTGAGCCACTCATTCTTGTTTAAGGACTTGCCAGTTGGCAAATGACCTGTACAAAAATTATCTTTTAGCACAGGTCATTGACAAATTGTACAAATTTTTTTCTAGTTTATAATATAGTTTTACTGATGCAAGATCATGCAAGAATCAGAATGTTATTTCATGGTATATGACAGCAAAATTGCATACAATCACAATCACTGGAATTTCTGGAATAAAGTGGAATATTGATATTAATAGGACTGAACGTTTTTTCAATCAAAGCTGTGTCAAAGGCCACCACAGTTAAACACAGTGTTGAAAGGTCAAAATAACTTATCCCTAATGTACATTTTCTGTTCAATCTGCTGTTCAGTCTGACACTCGTGTGTCTTACGCAAACAACTTTTGCCCTTCCCTTGGGTGCTTGCTTAAGACAGGTTAAATGACTCTATATAAAATCATTTTCTAAAATTTCAGGTGTAACCATAGGTTCAGAAATAAATGGTTTTGAAAGAGAGTTCTGAATAATATGCCTTAAGAGAGCTCTGAATAAATAAGCCTTATTATATATTTACTAGAAAATACATTCTTTTTACATTATGTGATAAGCAGGACTACATATCTCAAGGGCGGTATCACTCCAAAAATAGCCAAAACCCATATCACTCCCTTGGGAGAAAAAACCCATATCATCCATATCACACCCCATGTGACCCATATCATCCCTAGCGTGTATCAGGGTTGCATTTCTCAAAGGCCATATATCACTCCAAAAATAGCCAAAACTCACATCACTCCCTAGGGAGAAAAAACCATATCATCCGTAGCACACCCCATAGGGTGAAAAATATATAAATAGATTATGATATGGCAATTTTCATATGATATCATACCCCGTATCAGCCGTTGACTCCCATATCAGCTCCAGGGCTAATACAGGGTATGATATGAAAATTGCTATTTATTTCAGGACTAATTTAAGGAAATATAGAACAGCTGTCTACTTTGAGACTGTAGTTAGGGGAGTTTTGTGGCTTTATTGTAAGATTTTAATATGCCTTGAAACTGATATATCAGATGTCAACCCATACATCCTTCTGACATCTTTTCTGAGAAATCAGAGCTGAGCATGTTATAATAAATATTAAGGCATTATCAAGGAAGAAAACAACTTCATGTCTACTGGGGTCAATAAATTACCATTGAGAGTCTTTTCCCTATTTGGCTTTGTTTACTGTGTAATGAGGTTTTGTAAGAAAACATCGTTTTGACAGATGGAAGCAAAGAACTCTCATTTTGGTACAGAATGTTGCAATAATTTTATGGAAAAATGAAGATGTGTCCAACATCTGTTCAGTTTCCAGTTCAGCATGGTGAAGGAAGGGACACAACTTTTTATTTCAGTTTCCTGGGTGACATAGCCCATTGGGGTGGTCAGGTTGGGTAATGGTGCTGAGGTAACTTTCAGTGCAGGGGCGTCCTACTGATTTGGATAATAGTAGGACAGGGGCTGGCTGTGCTTGCAGCAGGTGCAGGATAGGGGTGGTTTTTGTCTATCCTATCTTACTGTTTTATTCTCCTTCTGTTTGGGAGATGGCTTGCATTCGGATGTAGGGTGAAATACTTTCTCAAAGAGCCGTTAAACCCAAATCAACCAAGTAACCAATGACATATATCATCCAAAAGGGGGTCTACTCTTATAGGAAAGAATTTGCTCTTCTTTCTTTTAAGAGTTGACCCTCATTGTGAAGGGAGACAAAATGAAAATAACAGAATTGCTTACCCTGAAAGTGTATTTGTACACCTTAATTGTCAGTATATGACAAATCTGAATAACATTTTCTTGTATCTTGTACATTTTTTGTCGCACCTGCTTTAGCAAGGTGCGATATAGGAGTTCACTTTTCCGTCCGTCCGTCAGTCATTCCGTACGTCCGTCCGTCAACAATTACGTCGACCCTAGGCTCTCTAGCATTTATGTCCATTTCTCGCAAAGTATGATACCTACAATCATCAAACCTGGCATAAAGCTTCTTCTTAGAATGTTCTCGAGAGCTGTTGCTCTTATTTTTACCCTTACATTATATTTTATGCTCTGCTGACTTTGTAAAACAGGCTAGCACAATTACGTCGACCCTAGCGTCAACCCTAGCATTTAAGTCCATTTATCGCAAACTATGATACATACAATCATCAACATTGGCATAAAGCTTCTTCTTAGAGTGTTTTCGAGGACTGTTGCTCTTATTTTTACCTTGACCATTATTTTATGCTCTGCTGACTTTGTAAATTCGTCCCTCAACAATTACGTCAACCCTAGCGTTTAAGTAGATTTCTCACAAACTATGATACCTACAATCATCAAACCTGGCATAAAGCTTCTTCAAAGAATGTTTTCGAGGGCTGTTGCTCTTATTTGTACCTTGACCTATATTTTGTGCTTTGCGGTCTTAGTAAAATTTTATATTCAAAATTACACCTACTTCAGCATTTAAGTCCATTTCTCACGAACTATGATACCTAAAATCATCAAACATTGCATCAAGTTTCTTCTTAGAATGTTCTTTAGGGCTGATGCAGTTAATTTACCCTTGACATTTATTACATGCTCTGCTGACTTAGCAAAAGTTTAAACCTCAATCGGCCCTAGGGTTTTAGTCCTTTCGTCTGAAAGTATGATACCTGTAGTCATCACACCTGGCATAAAGTTTCTTCTTAAAATGTTCACGAGGGATGTTGCAGTTACCTACCCTTGGCCTGTATTTCATGCTCTTCTTAGTAAAATTTTACATCCAAAATTGTGTTGACCATAGCATTTTTGTCCATTTTTCATACAACTTCTTTTTACTATAGTCTTTACCACTGTGGATGCATAATGCAGGTGCGACATAGCATTCCGCGGAATTCTTGTCTGAAGAAGGATTTCACATTCCACTTTATAGAGTACATTCTACAACTGATGGCAGCCCTAGGACATCATACTTCCAAATGATCTTGTCCATGTGGTAATTATGGAATCAAATTAAGCTCATCCAATCTTATTTCTGTGCTAAACATGATATCTAACATGTTTATGATAGGAAATCTCAGCTTTGGTGACAAACCAATTGCTGCTGGCTTTAGCCTTTTGATGACCTTTCTGATGTAAAACAAACAATAAGTCAGAAAATGCTCCGAAGAAATGACAATAAAACATAAGCATCATTAGCTCTGGACTGGATTCAGTGAGATCTGATGACGTTTTAATGAGATCTGATCAAATTACTACATAGCATCCATCAACCATTGCAACATTGCATTGTTGGAGCTGGTTCAGAAATGCTCCCTTATTACAGCGTTTGTGTTCATGTCCCCCTTTGCATCCTCATTTGGATGTGCATCTGTGAGCAGTTTTACCTACGTAATGAAACCTGGTACACACTAACTTGTTTCCTTTCCTAATAAGCCCCAACGAGCGTATATTGCCCTGCTCAGCTGAGCTCTTGTTTTCAGTTGCGTTTAGTTTACACAGAAAGTCATTTCTTCACCAGGATACCGATTCCATTATTGCACACCTTTGGGGAGCATCCATCGATTCCATCGATAGTCTTCTTTTCTGATCTTTATATTAAGGTCCGAGGTACAATGTACTTTTAGAACAAATTAAGGAAACAAAGAAATTATACCATTATGTTTAAGTCAACGTGACATTGTGAGCAATAAAAAATGTGAATCTTAAATGTAAAAGTTTAATTCATTTATTTTGTTTTTCCATTTGAACTGATATGGAATAAAGTCTGTACTTTACCTAAGTGATCTTCAATTACAAAAAACAAAGCAGGTTTATAATGCTTGTGCAAGTTTAAAAGGCTCTTATCAAATTTATTCTATTAAATGCCTAGGAGCTGTGGTAGTATAGTGGATAACGTGCTGGACTACACGTCCAAGGGTTGCAAGATCAATCCCCCACTTCTCCCATCTCTCTGATGAGACTTTAAACTGAGGTCCCATCTCTGTATGACCTAGATGCTGGTGGGACGTTAAACACGAGCTCACTCACTCACTATTAAATGCCCCTTGAGCATTGCATTTTCAGACGGTAGGAGGCATTTATTGGGTATGAAGGGGCCCACCAGGTGTTTTCAATAAGCACTATATGACCTGTAACTCACTCACAGTAAGAATAAGGCGTGATTTTGCATCGTAGTTAACATTTTACCGTAAGGCACAACGTAAAAGTCTGGTGTTCGGTATGCTAATCTATGTACTTGTGCAACATGAAATTGGGCCTAAGAGTTGCTCTTTATCACATAACGCTGAAATTAACTTAAAATAATGCTGAACAAGAGAAGTTGACATATGACCATTTGTCACATAAAGCTTGGGAAACAAAGCCTCAGATATAGTAGACGCAGAATATGCATTTTGCATAATGTATTTGGGGTCTAATATATATCTGAGGAGTTTTGCCCAGATCTGTTTAATAAATGTCAGTTAGCCACCTATTTAAACAAAAAACAATGGGGTGGGGGGCATGGGGGGAGGGTGTGTGGTATTTATTAGAGCTGGGGCACTTATATTGATATGGTATGTTTTATCAGGATTCATTGATCGGATGCAAACAGATCAGGCTGCAAGTAGATTACCTGTAGCGAGATTTAACCCATTCCATTCGGGATACCCCTTTAGGAGTATCTGGGCAAACAGTTTGGATCCAGATCAGGCCCCACAAACGTGGGGCCTGATCTGAGATCCAAACTGTTTGCTGCCTTGACATCATTTCTACAAGAGTTAGTTAGACCAATATTGTCAAAATATTCTTGATTTTTGATGCAGATGACAATTTCAGCAGAAGACAAAAAAATACCCAGAATGCAATGGGTTAATTCTCTCCAAGTCTGTTATTTAATACTTGTGTAGAATCATGTGACCTGTGGGTTGCCCACCATGATATTTAACGCACCTGGTTATCTATGTTTCCATGGCTGTTTCGAAACAAAAAAGGGGCTGTTACAAAACAAAAAGGGTCATAGTTCCAAAACTACTTGGTCATCATGGCTGAACAAACTTGTTTAGCTACGATGACCAAGTTGTATGGGAACTAGGACTCTTTTTCGTTTAGTAACTGCCCTTGTATATACATATTTAACCAGGGGTGTTTAAAAAAGTATTGTTTTGAAAGCTGATCTGATTAGTAGTTTCTGAAAATTTGTGTATATTCAATTTTGGGAACATGCTGACATTAACTTTGGTTAAGAAAGTGCTTGCAAAAAGTTGAAACACTAAGAAAACGTTTGTTTACAGACAGAGAAGAAAAAAAACTTATCATACAATTTATTCTGAGAACTTTTAAATTTAATTTGATTTGTTGGAAATAATTCAAATGGGTGTGTGCTTTTTGTGAAATGACAATTTATTGTTCCACCAGACAGATCTATAAAGACTTTCTTCCTTCTAAAGCAATTATGTAGTGAGATGCTCAGTAGAAAATGATTGTATTCTAAATAAAATTATAGGAAAAGGATTGGTAATTTAATGCTGACTTCCATTTACTTTTGGAACCAAAAAAAAAAATGTCTTGCAGCAGCGCTATTGTGTGTTTGTTAAGCATCGTACAGTAGCTGTTATAGAAATTGATGAGTTCAATATTGACAAAAGGTGTATGGAAGCGATTCTTGCATTGTCAGTTTTGCCTCCCTTCTCATCAGTTGGGGTCAGCTCTTAAAGAATAGAATTTGCCCCAAAATTCTTTCTTTTAAGAGTAGATCCCATTTTTGAAGGGCCCTTTTACCCAGAAAAGCAAACAGGAAGTCACACAAGTTGTTTCCCTTTTGAAGAAACTCCCATTTTTCAAATGATACAGTTAGCACTGTTGAAGTAAAGAGTAAAATAACTTTTGGATTGGTAAAAGGGTATGGAAAACTGTAAAATGTCATGGAAAAATCAGGGAAAAGTCAGGGAATTTTGAAGTGAAGGAGTGGCAACCCTGTAATGTAATGTTACGATTGTGATCACAATTGCCTTATCATGATTATTTGACTGTGTAGAAATAAAATTTAAGTATTATAGTTTTGCTCATTTTCAGGGTAATACCAATTTGGCTACTTTTGCTTTCAGAAAGTCTGTATTGTACAAAGTGGCTTTTGACTGAGAATGCGATCGTAAGCATTACCAATAATGGTAAATGGTACTATTGTTAATGACTGTCGACCGAGCTGATACTGCTGTTGATTGTCTCAGTCGACAGCCACTTTTTGCATGTATAGTAATTGACTGACTCAGTTGAAAGCACAGGTAGCCAAACTGGTATTGCCCCCATGAGCATAGTGTGTCATCACTAGGCATGAGAATTCTGCCATCAATCTCAGACCTTGATCTTATTTATTTGTGGTCCACTTACTTTGTCAGATTCAGATGTTTGAAGCAAATATAAGCCCAATCCAAGGTGATTCTTTGCAGTTTCTCATTAGTCTATTCCATGCAGCCCTTTTTGTCCTCTTTGATCTGTTAGCCTGTGTTGATGTATATACTCTGTTTTTGATCTGTTAGCCTGTGTTGTACATATACTGTACAGTTTGTTAGTCTGTATTGTTTTACATAGTCTTACATTTTTGTCCTTTTTGATCTGCTAGACTGTAGGGTTTGTTAGTCTGTGTTGTTGTACATATACTGTACAGTATGTTAGTCTGTGTTGTTGTTCATTATACTGTACAGTTTGCCAGTCTGTGTTGTATGTATACTGTACAGTTTGTTTTTGTCATCTTTATATGTTGGTCTGTGTTGTTGTACATTTTCAGTACAGTTTGTCTGAGTTGTTGTACACATACTGTACAGTTTGTTTTGTTATCTTTGACTGTTGTTGTACATATACTGTATATACTGTGCAGTTTGTTTTGTTATCTTTGACTATTGTTTTACATATACTGTACAGTTTGTTTTGTCCTTTTTGATGTGTTAGTTTGTGATGTTACTCATAACTTGTACTTTACAGTTTGCTTTGTACTTGTGTAAGCAGGAATGGATGGAAGACTTGCAATTTTACATCTTTTTCAACAGTATATCAGTCATATGATGGCAGGGTGATAATGAAAGGCTATGTGCAATGGAAGCCCATTTATGGTTGAAAAAAATTCCGCCTCCAGTGGGAATCGTACTGTACCAGGGGGAGGGCTGTAACTAATGTTGTGAGAACTTGTAGCCGACCCCTTTGCTATTTTATTTAGGCAATAAAATATGTTTAAACTAAACTATCATACCAGTGGGGACTGCTAGAATAAGTAGATAATAGGCCAGCGCTTTATCCACTGAGCTGTGGGGGGTCTGTTTGTGTAAGAGAGACTACATGTACTAAGGGAGCTTGTTTGGATAAAAAAATAATGGTGATGTTTACAAGTTGACACTTTGGAACCAAAGCCTGGGACTTTTATAACATATCTGCTTAGACTGGCTTGCTATTGGGGACATATTTTTCCAATTCTGCTGTCTTAGAGAAGAAAATTGACAGAATATTGTTTTCTACTTCTTTTGGTGATGCAGCTATGCATATGCTCAAAGGCTTATATTGAATGACATTTGGTATGAAGATTGACAGTAGGCAGTGTCGTTATGCAAGCTCAGCTATTGAGAGAGTACTATGTTTTACCCGAAATAATCTGGACAGTTCAACCATGAACTTCAATCACTATGCACAAATTTGGTTAGGCCAAAACTTGATTCAGGGGTTGATTAATGTCACTCTTGGCAAAGAATGCACACCCAGCTTGGAGTGCTCCTTATAAGGAGCAGACTGATCTGGGTCTTCACTGTTTGCTTTGATCAGTTCCCTGAAAATTTAGGGTTAATACGGCATGATATTATGGAATTCAAGGTCCAAGAAACCTCAAACCTAATAAAGATGGGTGTATAACAAACCTGAGAATAGAGTTTGGTACAAGAAATGGAGGATCTTACACGAGTGCTCATGTATTATTGAATTTATTAAACGAGTTGGGGAAAAAGATAAGATGCGAGGCTGTGCCGAGCATCTTATAGTTTTCCTCAACGAGTTTAATAAATTCAATAATACATGAGCACGAATGCAAGATACTATTTATCATATGACACTAAAATCGCATTTTATCAGCAGAATTTGCACTAAAACGTAACGATTTCGTCATTAGAAAACGCGACGTTTTATGGACGTCAACGTATAACGTTACGACGTAATTTGCATATTTAATCCACTAGTGGATTATCGCATTTAATGCATGGCTTTATTACACTCTCAGATGCGACGTCATATGATAAAGACACATTCCATGTAAGTTCAGCAATGAGTACCCTCAAGTGTTTTAGTATTGGGACAGCTAAAACTGTTGATTTTCCATTTGTCCCAAATGGAAAATTGTTTTTTGGTGTCCCAATATTAAAGTACATTAATATCAGTTTCTGTCATAGAGCCTGTGGTTGCTGATTTGAATTTCTATATTATATTTCCTGACTGATTGAAAAGTATGGATAGCTATCACGTTGGTTTTACAACCTTTTCAAAGTATTTCAGTCATATCTGGAAGATAGGAGGGTGAATAATGAAGGGCTGTGTGCAAGGCGACACCATTTTGGTTCGGACAGGATATTGCCTCCAGTCTTTCTCATCCCACAACCCCCACAGGGTATAACGGATTCCACCAATTTTCGCTTCCTGCAGAGACTGTCCGTCATATTGGCTTCTGCCGAGACTGTCTGCGACCTCTTGCTTCCTGCAGAGACTACTGTCCTCGTTAAATGGCTTCCTGCAGAGACTGTTCGTGTGAATCTGCTTCCTGCCGAGAGGAAGCAGAATCACGCTGACAGTCTCTGCAGGAAGCCATTTATCATGTACAGAAGTCTCGGCAGGAAGCAAAAGATCGCGGACAGTCTCGGCAGAAGCCAAATATGATGTACAGTCTCTGCAGGAAGCGAAAATTAGCGGAATCGATTATACCCTGTGAGGTTTGTGGGATGAGAAAGACTGGTGGCATTCTGAAAATTAATAGCCTTGAAAATAAATAGAATTATAAGAGAAGTGTTTGACAGGCAAAAAAAGAAAAACAAACAAATAAATTGCAATAACTGTTTTGAAAAGTACATCTGGCTTAGATTCAAAGAAAGGTTTCTTGTTTTGTCACATAAAGTCTTATAAGGAGGTAGAATATTCTCCTGAGCTCCGGAATCCGTTGACAGAACCTCGTTGTTTATGGTGTGTGCACTCAGCTAGCTGAGGTCTGTACCGCCAGATCGGAGACTTCTCAGAGAAAAGTGCACGTTGACAATTAATAAGTCATACCTATAGACAGCTTATAATTGGAAAAAACAAGTGATATATCTGTCTGCTTAAGAAGTTTTCTTAATATTTGTCACAAATAATTGCTGACAGAGCATCTGTCACCAGACATGATCAGTCTGAAACTAAGTTAACTAAGGATGGCAACGAGCAGAGGTAGATTTTGTCTCGCATGAGACTAGCAGAAGCGAGCCTTATGTATTACTTTTCCATCGGTGTCGGCAACATGAATTTTTGTCAAGTTTTCAGGTTTAGCTGTGTTTTGTGACAAATGCACTGACAGGTGAGACACCGTTTTCCATGGAATTCTTGTTATGGTAGCAACAGTTACAAAAAAATTTGGCTAAATTTGATTTTGCATATAAGTCTATGGGTAAATCATTATATTATTCTGCCATTTTTGCAAAGGGAAGCAGCTTTTGTGACTTCCTGCTTGCTTCCCTGAAAGACCAAACCCTTCCGAAAAGGGTCTACCTTAAAAAGAAAGAATTTTCTCTTTTCTATTAGAGTTTACCCTCACTGAGAAGGGAGGCAAATAGGATAAAGTTGCTTCCCCTGAAAGTGTATTTATTTACCTTCAGTGCAGCAATTAAAAGAGACAAATAGAGCAAAGTAACAGTATCAATCCTATTAAACACCCTGTGTGTTGTGGTATGGTGTGGTGTGTTGGAGTGGGGAGGGGGAGGGGGGCAAGGGGGATGTGGTAAGGGTGTTGTATTTTACAAACAGGGGCGTAATGTACTGTATTAAAGCAGGGGCATTTATTACAATTAATATGGTATGTCGTTTAGAAATATTTAAATGTACTTTATGTCAGGATTCTTGAGAGGGGGTGGGGGGAAGCAAGGGGAATGTGGTGAGGGTGTTGCATTTTACAAACAGGGGCGTCATTAACAGGGTAGTTCATTAGAGCAGGGGCATTTATTAGAATTAATATGGTATGTACATGTAGTTTGGAAATATTTAAATGAACCACGACACGAGAAAACCAACAAAGTGGTTGTGCGCCCAGCGCACTCAGATCAGCCTGGGCATCCGCCCAGTCTAATCAGACGCTTCGCTAAGTGCTTAAAGGATAGCTAAAGGTCTAAGCTACCTCCATGCGGACAGCGAAGACTCTGATCAGACTGGGCGGATGCCCAGGCTGATCTGAGACTGCGCTGGTCGCACAACCACTTTGTTGGTTTTCTTGTGTCACGGCTCAAATATACTTTATGTCAGGATAATTTTCAGGGATGCTCAATGGGTTAAGCGCTGGCCTGCTGATCTAGTGGTCTCGAGTTCGATTTCCGGAAACGGAAATTTTTTCAGTCGTAAACAGGGTTGCATTGCTCACAGCCTTTCATTACCACCCTTCCATCTTACAGATATAACTGAAATATTGTTGAACAAGTCAGCCATCCATCCATCTTTCAGGGTAATTTAGAAAAAAAGTTGAAAACTCCAAGCCTACCATTCACAGAATGGGGCTAATATGGTAATGGCTTTGGTCATGGCCATGGAAATATCGTCTAAAAGCCTCTCCAGACACATCCTGGAAATTCTAAGAACGGATGCTATTTCCTGGCCCTGATGATATCTTTCACCTTCTCTCATTAATAAATAGGAAGAACGTATAGACGAGAGAAACTGTCCTTGGAAACTTTTAATTTGGATTACACAAATGAGCTTTCTGAACTCATGAATATGCATTAATGAGGTAGACATCATTTACATTCTATTTTGGTCCAATTGTTCATGAATTTGTAAAATGATCATCAGTCAAGGCTTGTTAATGTGTCTTAGAAATAAAGGAAACCTAGTAACAGCATCAGTGGGTAGCAGCAGTGGTTTATAGATCAACAGTGTTGATAAATTTGCTGCCAGAATTTGTGGTGATCTTCAGCATCACCAAGTGGTTAACTGACCAAACTTCAGATCACGCGGTTGGAGTCCCGCTAGAAGCCAGACTGTCAGAACCAGAGCAGCGCATCATTGCAAAGAGCCCTTCATAATCACCTTCCCATCATCCTGATATTACTGAAATAATGTTGAAAGGGTTTGAAACCGCCTAACCATCCATCAATCCATCTTAATCATTTCTGTAATTAAATCTTATTACCAGTGAATTATTAATATTATAAATTGCCCTCTCTACAACTGACCAACCCCATATCAGCTTGAAGGGTAGCATTTTGTTGTTTTTTGTCATTTTATTCGATCAAATTGTTTTCAACCAATTGATGTGCATTGCTTCATTTGTGACCTAGAAATGACATCAGTTATGAGTGCTTATAGTGTGATAACCTAGAATTTTTAATCGGTCATGAAACTTCAAAGCGCTATCAAGGTTGACATTAATGGTGTTGGAAATGCAAAATCTGATTCTACAGTAATTCTTTCTGACTTTATGACATTATCTGATGTTCTATGGAAGTTTCTGCTGTTGTTTATGATGCGTACATCCATATAGGACATAAAAAGGTATTAAAAAGACGGCTCAGATAATCTTTTAAAAATGTCTCGACGGCTTCCTGTAGGAGGATGTCATTAATCTAATTGTTCACGGTTCATACCATTTTAATGCTGTTTATTGAGACAAATGAACCATCCAGCATCTAGATACCAAGATACTACAATGAGTGAGTTAGTGAGTGATCCCACCACTAGATTATCATAGATTATCAATCCAGCCCTCCCTCCCTCCAAACTCCTTTATCCTTTATCCAGTCTTAAGACTTTAAACAAAGGTCCCATCTCCATAATCTCCATATACCTATGTGTCAGTGAGACCCACTCACTCACTTAGTTACTCGGCATCCCACCAACAGGTAGGTGATACTGAGACAGGACCTTGATTTAAGGTAGCATCCAAAAGACTGTATGGTTGAGCCTGCCACTCATGGAATGGTATGTCTGGTATGCAGTGCTGCTGCTCCTCAGTTACTACCTTATTTATTTGGCTTTAAGATGGGTTTTACTCCTTTAGAATTACCCAAATTCAAAATATGTTTCGGCATCTGAACATAAAGACATAAAGACAATTGTGTTAATTTCAATGAAATTTCATATGCAGCCTTCAGGCAAAGGGGGGAAGGAAATTTATGTATTTGGTCCAGGTCACATGACCCAGAATGCCACCATGCCCATATATAAAAAAAAACTTAAAAAATCTTCTTCTTCAGAACCACTAGGCTGATTTCCTTGAAACTTGGTATATAGCATTAGGGACTCTAGTCCTGTAAAGAATATATAAATGATAATCCAGGGTTGACCTTGACCTATGTTATGGCAAGGTCAAATTTGGTCCCCTGGGCTTTTGAATGGGAAAAGCTGAAAAAGTGCATTTTTCTGTTGCTTTTATGCTCTATGATATGGAAATGCAGTCAGATTTAGTATGTATGAATTCTAGAGGTCATGGTCTTTAGTGACCTTGGGCAAAGGTCACCCGTCCATCAACTGTCCAATCTATAAAGAACTTCTCTGAAACTACTGGGCCAACTTCAGTTTCATTTCAAATGCAGCCTTCAAGCAAAGGGGATAGTAAAGTTTATATAACTGGTCTAGGTCACATGACCAAGATAATGCCCCCATGACCATATATGGTAAAAACCTTAAAATTTCTCCAGCACCAGTGGGCAGGTTGCCTTGAAACTTGGTATGTAGCATCTAGGACTCTAGTACTACAGAGGTTATATAAATGTATAAATGATGATCCTGGGTTGACCTAGACCTATTTTTAGGGCAAGGTCAAATTTACACCCTTAGGCTCTTGGATGGGAAAAAGCTGAAAAAGAGCATTTTAATGTTGTTATTAGACTCTATGATGTGGAAGTACAGTTGACGAATTCAAGAGGTCAAGGTCATTTAGTTAACTTGCCAAAGGTCAGTTTTGTTGAATATTTTAAAGTCCTTTCTCTCAGAAACTAATAGGCTGATGACAATTACTTGATCCAGATAACCAGGACATGCATAAACAAATTTGGCCATCCTTGTGTAGTTACTTGCTCTTGAGTGCTTAAAAGCCTGTATTTGACCTTGTCCCGCACATAGGGACTTTGATTTTTTACCAAAGCTGATAACTAGGACAAGCATAAAATCTCAGATTCATTCAAAATTTAACCATAGTGTACAATTCGCCTTACAGTTTCTTACGCTTGAGTGCTGAGCATGAATAGACGCAGGTGAGCTACAGGACCAATGGACCTCTGGTTTCTGGACCTAAACCTTTCACTGTCAGTTAATTTGGAAGGAATGCACCAGGTTTCAAGTCATTCGAACTATGATGGCAAGACCTGACATTTGTAACTGTGCTAATATCGGATTCATTTTTTTTGGATTCATTTTTTTGTCTGAATATTGGAACTTTTCCTTTTGTGTCTAAGTAATTGGAGCATGCTAATTTATCATCTCTCATCATTATACCCTAATTATGTAACTGATGATAGATGTGTCTGAAAATATCAATAATAATCTTAGAAACAAGAATAATGGAAACAGAGATTATTATTATATGTATTCTCTCTTGTAAGTTAAGTAAAAGTTATGACTGTCGGCAAAGATGTCATTAAATCAGTGGTTCCTTGGGAGAAATCGGCTTATTGCAAGTGCAAACAGGGAAGACACTGATCAGACTGCACATCCGTGCAGTCTGGTCAGATTCTTTCCTGTTTGCATCTGTGGAGGATCTAACCACACAAATTCCATATAGTGATATACAGAATCCTCTGAGATGCCCAGGCATTTCCGAGGCAGTGTTGTTTGCATATTGTATATGATGGCTTTTCTTTTGACATTGGCTCGCTTTGGGCTTTCTTTTAATCATATTCGTATGAAAAAAAGATTATTTGAAAAATGCTGGAAAGAATCATGTAACACAAAATATAATGCTCTGAAAATAAAAACAATATTTTCAAATGTATAAAAAAGAGAAAATTGAGATCAAAATGAACAAGAGGCTCTAAAATACTCCTGGAATTACCTTTTCATGGGCTGGGCTCTGAAATTTTCCTGGAATAGGAGGTCTAAGCCTGCCCAGGAATAGTATTGTTTGGTTTACTGGCCATCTGGACATGACCATAGCTGTCTATACCTTGATTCAAATGAAATGTCAGGGCGGTGACAAATATGCGCTGCCAATATCTGTCAAATTCGATCAGTCCACCAGGAGATTCGGTAGAATAAGTTTTGCACGCTTGTTCAAGCTCACTAAGCATAACGTATTGGTATTTTATCTCATGTCACCACATTTACTGTCATATATGAGAGACTATATATGTTAAGGTGGTGATAATCACTGATTTGGGACAAAGACAAAAATCTGCATAAAATACTCAAAATAACACTGATCTTTCCAAAACTTAGCAGATGCCTTCTTTATGTTGTTTCTCATAATTCAGAATCCCAAAATGCAACATTTGTTAATGTTAAAAAGTGTTTTTATAAGAGAAGATCAAAGGCTAATTTTCTGCGAATAAATCTGAAAAAATAATATCATTATTGAAAATATAGTTAGTGCTTAGAGAACCTTGTTGCATAATGGAGAGCGTCCTAGCAATTATTTTTTCAAACTCTTTCACACATTATCAGGCTGAGCAGATGAAAAAAGATGCAATCTGTGTCTAAATTTTTTTGTCAAAACACACAGGTGAGACAGGTTAGACTATTTTAACAAGGTTGAACAATTTCATCTACACACCACTGATCATGTCAGTAATGTATTATTTATATTGTAGGTGTTAACATAGGTATGCTTGCCTACCCTATATTTAATAAATGCGTCCAGTGTACATTTACTTTGTACATGGTTGAACATTTGAGAAAAAGCTACCGTTTTCATCTGGTCTACATTACAATTTGAGAAAGAGTTGGAATAAATAATTGCTAGGACGCTCTTCATTATGCAATAATGCACCTTTAGCACTATGTAAATTTTCAATAACGATATTATTTTTTCAGATTTATTCGCAGAAAATTACCCTTTGATCTTTCCTTATAAAAAACACTTTTTTAAGCAGCATGCACGTCTATTTTGTATTCTAAAGTGTCAAGAACAACAAAAATAAGAAGTCTGCTAACTTTCAGGGAGATACGTTACTTTTTATCCCCCGACCGAAAGGTTCGGGGGATATAGCGATGAGCCTGGCGTCCGTCCGTCCGTCCGTCTGTCCGTCCGTCCGTCCGTCCGTAAACACTTTCTTGTCCGCTCTATATCTTGAATACCCTTTGGAATATTTTCATGATACTTCACAGTTATGTAGAACAGGTCATGACGATGTGTCGCGTACAAGAATGGTAACTCTTGCTATTGTACTTTTTGAATTATCTCCCCTTTGGTGATTTTTTGGCAGATTCGTGTCCGCTCTGTAACTTGAATACCCTTTGGAATATTTTCATGATACTTCACAGATATGTAGAACAGGTCATGACGATGTGTCGCGAACAAGAATGACAACTCTTGCTTTCTTACTTTTTGGGTTATTTCCCCTTGATAGTTTTAGGTGTGATTTTTTGGCAGATTCGTGTCCGCTCTATAACTAGAATACCCTTTGGAATACTCTCATGATACTTCACAGATATGTAGAACAGGTCATGATGGTGTGTTGCGAAAAAGAATGACAACTCTTGCTTTCTTACTTTTTGAGTTATTTCCCCTTGATCATTTTAGGTATGATTTTGTGTCTGCTCTATAACTTGAATACCTTTTGGAATATTTTCATGATACTTCACAGATATGTAGAACAGGTCATGACGATGTGTCGCGAACAAGAATGACAACTCCTGCTTTCTTACTTTTTGAGTTATTTCCCCTTGATGGTTTTAGGTCTGATTTCGTGTCCGCTCTATAACTTGAATACCTTTTGGAATATTTTCATGATACTTCACAGATATGTAGAACAGATCATGATGATGTGTCGCGAATAAGAATGACAACTCTTGCTTTCTTACTTTTGGAGTTATTTCCCTTTGATGATTTTAGGTGTCCGCTCCATAGCTTGAATACCTTTTGAAATATTTTCATGATACATCACAGATATGCAGAACAGGTCATGACAATTTGTCTCATACATGAATGATAACTCTTGCTTTTAGACTCAGTGAATTATTTCCCTTTGGTAGTTTGAGCTGCTGTTTGAGTCTCTGCTCCATAACTGTATAACCCTGGCCAGCTCCAGAATTTGAATAACCGTGTACCTTTTAGAATATTGATGCTCATGCTGTGATATCTTATCAGTGTTCCTAACTCTCTCTTACCCCTCCACATTCCCGTGACCCCCCCCCCCCTCCCCCCCCAAAAAAAAAAAAAATTCCAGATTTGGATTCTTTGTCCAAATTCACTTACTAGAGAGCTCAAAATTAGATTTGTAGGGCTTGTACTTTAGAAGTTATTCACACATTTTGAAAGTTGAATGTATCGTATGCTATACATTTGTGTATATGGTGGCTGTTTGAGATATTACCTCTTTTAGCAGTCAAGCATACTGTTTTAGTCTGAGTGTTAGATAATCATGCATCTGTTAACAGTAAATGTCAATCAGAAGCATAAAAGAACGACAATATATTACTAATATGTGTTTTGAAGTGCACCCTTTTTACCAAGGCCCATGGGGGTCTTCGGTCGGGGGATTTGCCATCTCCTCTGATGGCTATTTTTTATGGTTTTATGCAGATTTTTACATTTAACATAAATCACCACCTTAATACAAGAAAGACGGTGCAAAAAGCCCATTGGGTACATGGGTACATACATTTATGCACTGTTAGAACATCATGTATGCAAAAGCTTAAAATAAGAGTCAGCGTAATGCAAAAGTCGGACACAGGCTACTAGTAAATACCCACGACATTTTATTTTCGCTTATATTTACGAATCTCTGTTGGCTCGCAAAATGAGACATTTCACGAATATTAAAACTTAGCTGTACTCTTAAGATGTATACTGCCAAGAGCAGGGTTGAAAAACGTCGTATCAACGTCTAGGCATAAGCTTGAAAACAATGTTATGTCAACGTAAAACACGACGTTGTTTCAGCTTGTCGGATGTTCTGCTGCGAATTTCTGGATCACACTGTAGTAATTAAGACACACCAAAATAATGCCATTCATAGAATGTGCAGATTATCGATCGGTGTAACAGCGAAGACTCAGATCATCCTGCGCATCCTCCCAGTATAATCATCAGCTTTTTTATCCCCCGACCGAAAGGTTCGGGGGATATAGCGATGAGCCTGGCGTCCTTCCGTCCGTCCGTCTGTCCGTCCGTCCGTCCGTAAACACTTTCTTGTCCGCTCTATAGCTTGAATACCCTTTGGAATATTTTCATGATACTTCACAGTTATGTAGAACAGGTCATGACGATGTGTCGCGTACAAGAATGGTAACTCTTGCTATTGTACTTTTTGAATTATCTCCCCTTTGGTGATTTTTTGGCAGATTCGTGTCCGCTCTGTAACTTGAATACCCTTTGGAATATTTTCATGATACTTCACAGAAATGTAGAACAGGTCATGACGATGTGTCGCGAACAAGAATGACAACTCTTGCTGTCTTAATTTTTGAGTTATTTCCCCTTGATAGTTTTAGGTGTGATTTTTTGGCAGATTCGTGTCCGCTCTATAACTAGAATACCCTTTGGAATATTCTCATGATACTTCACAGATATGTAAAACAGGTCATGACGGTGTGTCGCGAACAAGAATGACAACTCTTGCTATCTTACTTTTTGAGTTATTTCCCCTTGATCATTTTAGGTATGATTTCGTGTCCGCTCTATAACTTGAATACCTTTTGGAATATTTTCATGATACTTCACAGATATGTAGAACAGGTCATGATGCTGTGTCTCGAACAAGAATGACAACTCTTGCTTTCTTACTTTTGGAGTTATTTCCCTTTGATGATTTTAAGTGTCCGCTCCATAACTTGAATACCTTTTGAAATATTTTCATGATACTTCACAGATATGCAGAACAGGTCATGACAATTTGTCTCATACATTAATGATAACTCTTGCTTTTAGACCTAGTGAATTATTTCCCTTTGGTAGTTTGAGCTGCTGTCTGAGTCTCTGCTCCATAACTGTATAACCCTGGCCAGCTCCAGAATTTGAATAACCGTGAACCTTTTAGAATATTGATGATCATGCTGTGATATCTTATCAGTGTTCCTAACTCTCTCTTACCCCTCCACATTCCCGTGCCCCCTTCCGCACCCCCCCCCCCCCCCCCCCAAAAAAAAAATAATTTTTTTTTTCAGATTTGGATTCTTTGTCCAAATTCACTTACTAGAGAGCTCAAAATTAGGTTTGTAGGGCTTGTAATTTAGAAGTTATTCACACATTTTGAAAGTTGAATGTATCGTATGCTATACATTTGTGTATATGGTGGCTGTTTGAGATATTACCTCTTTTTAGCAGTCAAGCATACTGTTTTAGTCTGAGTATTAGATAATCATGCATCTGTTAACAGTTAATGTCAAGCAGAAGCATAAAAGAATGACAATATATTACTAATATGTGTTTTGAAGTGCACCCTTTTTACCAAGGCCCATGGGGGTCTTCGGTCGGGGGATTTGCCATCTCCTCTGATGGCTATTTTTCTGTTATGTAGGAGATGGATTCAGGCATATCACGTTATGTCAGCTTAAAAAGCCTCTTCTTTTTGTATGTTCAAATAGGGACTCATTGGATCATGGGAACAGTCGTTTCCGTTCAAATAGACAAGTATTGGATCCTGAGGAATAGTGAATTTGGTCACAGGGGCATAATCATCATGATCAGGAGTTGGGCTGTACATATGCCAAGAGAAAAGGCACGTATAGCATGTGCCAATGGCGAATACTCAGATCAGCCTGTGCATTCTACTCATCCGATTGGGTTTCGCAATATATCCCAACGTTTTGCGGTTTTTAGCTCACCTGGCCCGAAGGGCCATAGTGAGCTATGGTCATACCAATGCGTCCGGCGTGCGTCGTGCGTAGTGCGTCGTGCGTCGTCACGGAATTTGTCCGTCAACACCTAAAAACAAATATTCAAACATCTTCTTCTGTAAAACTACTGGTCCCATGGTTCTCAAATTTCACATGGAGCATGACCTGACTCCAGGGTCTCAGAATTGTAAAATTGGGTCTGGTTGAAAATCCAAGATGGCCGCCATTACTAAAAATAGCAAAAACAACAAAATAAACTTCTTCTCCAGAACCACTGGGTATTTTTGTCTGAATTTTGGCATGGAACATCAGTGAAACCTTGGTATTCAAAATTGTAAAAATGAAAAAAATCTGTAGCGGAGTTTTGTCACAGTGACCTACTTTCTGTTTGCGTGTGTAATTTTGCTCAAATGCCAATGTCAAAAAATGACCTATTTAAACAACTTCAAACAACTTCTTCTCTAAAACCACTGAGCCCATGGATCTCAAATTTCACATGGAGCATGACCAAACTGCAGGGTTTCATAATTGTAAAATTGGGTCAGGTCAAGAATCCAAGATGGCTGCTGTTACTAAAAATAGCAAAAACAACAAAATCAACTTCTTCTCCAGAACCATTTGGTATATTTGGTTGAAAGTTTGCATGGAACATAAGTGGGACCTTGGTATTAAAAATTGTAAAAATAAAAAAAAATCTATAGCAGAATTAGGTCACAGTGACCTACTTAGCGTTAACAAGGCCGATTTTGCTCAAATGTCAATATCTAAAGAAAATGCAACCAATTCTGACCAGATTTGGTCAGAATTGGTTCTTGAATGTAATTATTTCAATTTTGTGCCAGTTGACTATCCAAGATGGCCACCATGGGGGCCGTTACTAAAAATAGCACAAACATAAAAATGACAATTACTCAAGAACCCTTGAATGGAATTGGACCAATTTTGTGTCAGAATGTTCCTTGCATGAAGCCGTTTCGATTAATTGCAATTTGGCATTCCAAGATGGCCGCCATCTGCCGTTACTAAAAATAGCACAAACATAAAAATGACAATTCAGTAACTCAAGAAGCCTTGAATGGAATTGGACCAATTTTGTGTCAGAATGTTCCTTGCATGAAGTCGTTTTGATTAACTGCAATTTGGCATCCAAGATGGCCGCCATCTGCCGTTACTAAAAATAGGACAAAACATGAAAATGACAATTTCTCAGTAACCACTGAATGGATTTTGACGAAATTTGTGTCAAAATGATTCTTGCATTGAGATGTTTCAAAAATATCTAACTGTAGACCATTCATATTGGCCTCTGTTACTAAAAACAGAAAATTGTGAAAATTAGAAAATCTCAATGGAGTTGGATTAATTTTGTGTCAGAATGGTCCTTTCATTAAGCTTTTTCGATTTTTTGCATTTTGGCATTCCAAGATGGCCGCCATTTGCCGTTACTAAAAATAGCACAAAACATAAAAATGACAATATCTCAGTAACCGCTGAATGGATTTTGACGAAATTTGTGTCAAAATGATTCTTGCATTGAGATGTTTCAAAAATATCTAACTGTAAGACCAGGCAAGTTGGCCTCTGTTACTAAAAATAGAAAAATGTGAAAATCAGAAAATCTCAATGGAATTGGACCAAATTTGTTTCAAAATGGTCCTTGCATGAAGGCTTTTTGATTTTTTGCATTTTAGCAATCCAAGATGGCCACGATCTGCCGTTACTAAAAATAGCACAAAACATGAAACTGGCAATATCTCAGTAACCCCTGAATGGATTTTAATGAAATTTGTGGCAAAATGATTCTTGCATTGAGATGTTTCAAAAGTAAATATATAAAGACCAGGCAAGTTGGCCTCTGTTACTAAAAGTAGCAAAATGTGAAAATGAGAAATTCTCAGTGGAATTGGACCAATTTTGTATCAGAATGGTTCCGTTGCACAATAGCCAGGTGAGCGATATCAGGCCCATTTGGGCCTCTTGTCTTCAAATTACATTTAAATATGTCTGAAGGAGTCATCCAAGAGAACTGAAAATGGTTTGTTCATATGACCTCTTAGCACATGTTCGTTTGCACTGAAGACCCCCAAAAAGGTGGCTCCTAAAGGCAGGTGACCCATAACAGAGGTGACCACATAAGCAGGTTTGACTGTATTTCGTTGCGGCAAAAAGGGTAACTTATGAGAAGTGTGAACAACCTTATTCTATGTGCCAAAAAGAAAAACTCAGATTAGCCTGCGCATCCGATCAGTCTTCCTTTTTGCTCGCTGTACTTGTACAGATAATATGGCTTGCCACGTGCGTCTATTGTTGGCTAAACCGCATGTCAAGGAGTTGCATAACATTACATTGGAATAGTACGTTTTGTTACGACAGAGTAATTTTTGCTATCGATGAGTGAGCAGCGGGTACGTCCCATGCTCCTTTTTGTACAATGGAAAAGTCAAGGGGAAGGTATAAAGATAGCCCCGCCCTGACATTTCTTTTGGATCAAGGTATACCATGGATGTTAAACAGTAACACAACAACACAATACAACCTTTTCATGGCACAACTCATTTCCTTCTTTGTACAGACGTGGAAAAAGAGCTATCATGTCGGCATCAGAACCTGCATTTTGAATATTGGTTATTACTGTATACCAACCTATATACCAATTAAATTTCACTGGCTATTTATTTTTGTGACTTTTACAACCAAATAGTCAAATTTTCATTTTTTGCATGCAAGTCCTCTAGGTGATGTTCTATTCTTTTCTGCTTTGTTAGTAAGGTTCACTGCACTTGAGAAGTGCTTAGATGATAATGCCATCTTTGAAGAAATGTTGCTGGACCCAAAATGTCCTATGCAACAATATTTATATGCCTGTATCGGAGGCCTCATAATGAATTTGTTAAAAAATGCCTAGAAATTGTTTTAAGGCATAGATGCACCTACTGCAACAGATAAAGAAATGTTTTATTCATTGCAACAGACTGGAATGTCACATTGTTTTTAGGGTAGTCATGGCGTCACTACAGGATTGAATAACTGTGCATTTGTGAAAATTTTCCTTTACAATAACAGTACCTTCCACCTTTGTATAAGACAAGGTCCTTTTCTGGAAAGTTGATACAGGCTAGATCTGTCCTGTATATCACACTATTTTGTGAAAAGTACATCATTTGCAGGAATATTTCTCATTTTACTGTACGAGCCACATCAGAGGACAATATACCTGATGGGATACCCAGCCATGCATCAATCTGTTTGCTCTCCAGATACTGCTCTAGATTAGAAGTGGTAACAGAAATAATTTAGGGATAAATTGAGAGATGGTTTTAGTGAAGGGTCACAACATATGTTTTCATTGAGTAATAAGAAAAATTATCTCTAAATTATCTTCAATTATATGGAGTTCTAGATTCCAGATCGATCCATCGACTGATGATTCGAAAAAGATCAACTTTTGATCAGACTGCCAAGATGTTCAGCTTAGTTGTTAATGCACATGCTACGTGGCATTTTTCACATGGTGTAGCTCTGTTTTATTGTGCAAACTTTGGCATGAAAGTCAGACAAACAGAAATACATCCTGGTCAAATTTCCAATTTGAGAATTCATTAGTATTTACAAAGACAATTCAACTCTCATTTTACAATTGTTATTAACACAAAATGTCAGTAATGTCTAGGATGTTACCGAATTACATCGTTTCTCTGCTTCTGCGGTCCAGTAAAGAGCAAGACTCATGAGAATTGGCAATATTAGTTTGCAAATTACCGCTATGGTTGCATTCTAAACTTTTATTAATTCAGATCTACCAGTCAGGCTTACACAGACATTGGTTGAGGATCAGCCAGTGTTTCCTTATGTGAGCTGCAACACGAGAAAACCAACAAAGTGGTTGTGCCCTTAGCCCAGACTCAGATAAGCCTGGGCATCCGACAATATGGATCACACTCTTCACTAAGCGCTTAAAGGGTAGCTAAGGGTCTAAGCTACCTCCATGCGGGCAGCGAAGACTCTGATCAGACTGGGCGGATGCCCAGGCTGATCTGAGTCTGCGCTGGGCGCACAACCACTTTGTTGGTTTTGTCGAGTCGTGGCTCATATTTTATGTCATTAGCTCATCTCTACAAAAGTACCATTCACCCCACTTAATGCTAAAGCTTTTATGGTATTAGACCTAATTACTGCACATGCCTTAATAAGCCTATGCTATTAGCATTTCTAAGAGATATGATTACAAGGGCACTGCTTAATTAGCTGCAGAAATTGTAAAGAAAAAATTGTTTCATTTGCAATTAAAGCTTTTGATTCTTTATGTGACAGTAAGAGACTTCATTCTAATGCTTTACAGTTAAATTCTGCTTGCTTTCATACGTAATTATTCTTTGAGATGTACGTTTGTTAGGCTGAATTTTATTTCGCTGCCATCTTTAAAAAGTTAAGCATACAGTGTGCTTATTAGGTTGAATATGGTACTTGAGTTTATATTTGATGGGGCAAGCAGGCCTGCATTTAGGAGAATGTGAGACATACCATGTTAATCCTATTAAACACTCCTGCTCTAATAAATGCCCCTGCTCCTTTTCCAAAAATAATGTTATATTGGATAAAGTCCTGTTTACTTCTCTGGATGAGGTGGCTTTTTGAAATGCGGGTCTGCTCTTAAAGGAAAGAATTTGCTCCTCTAGGAGCTAGAGGAGCAAATTCTTTCCTTTAAGAGTTTGACCCCACCCCTACTGAGATGGGAGGCAAAAAATAATAGAGTTACTTCCTCAAAAAGTATACCCATTTAGATTAATACTGTATATTAGAAGTGTTTTGGCAGTAGCTGATTCACTACAATTTAGGCTCAAAATAACACCCCCTCCCCACTTTCATAAACTGGAATGCCGAAGGGGGCATGTAATAGGATTATTACTGTAGGTAATACGTTTCTGGCATTGGCTGCATAAACTTCCATTGAATTTTCTGAGTTAGATACATTTTGTGACCAGTGCACAGACAGGTGAGATTATAGGTGTCAGGATAGAAAATTCTGTCTGACAAGGTTCACTGTTTGGCATCACGAGGCATAAGTGAATCCATTCACTTTAAAACTACCTTATCGGGACTTAATATTTTGTGTTGCTGCAGTCTCAGACAACAGAAAATAATGATCTATTTGTCTGTTATGACACAGAAATAAATATTACAGCAAGAGGGATCGTTTCTTTAATATGATTTCCAAACTTCAAAATATAGATATTTAAAGACAGAATCTCAGAATTGGAATCTTTTAAAATTTTATAGATACAAAATTATCTGTTACAGCTACCAGAAACAGGTTTACAGAAATCCTGAAATTGCTTATTTGCAGGATCCTACTTAATATCATTATCTTAGAAATGGCAAACTTTAGCACAAAGCATTTGAGCTGCCATTGGAGAAAACCAACAAAGTGGTTGTGTGCTCAGCGCAGATTCATATCAGCCTTGCCATCAGCCCAGTCCGATCAGACTCTTCACTTAGTGCTTAAAGGGTAGCTAAGGGTCTAAGCTACCTCCATGTGGACAGCAAAGACTCTGATCTGCCAGTCTGCGCTGGCCACACAATCACTTTATTATATGCAAGGTCTACACTACTAAGGTGGCGTAAAATAGTTATACATGTACATGTATCATGGTTTGTCTTCCTATATGGGAGATAATCCACTCACTAAAGCTCATGGATTATCTCCTCATACAGGTGGACAAGCCATGGTATAACTTTCTTCTAACATGTAAACCAAGGTAAGATCAAGGTAAAAGAACAGAAGTTGGAAATGTTACAAGCTTCAAATACCTTTGAGCAATAATGTCTCAGATGATGGCTCAGACCCGGAGACCTCTCTCAAGGCTTTCACAAGCCAGTACAGGTCTGACAGACCTTAAAGACAGGGATGGGGAAATATGGAGAAATAACAACATTACTCTTGGATCAAAGATAAAACCAATGCGCTGCCTTGTCATAGCAATATTTCTGTAACCCTGTAAGTCATGGTCCTTGACAGCAGTTAGAGAAAAGAATGCAGGCCTTTGAGATGAGATGCTACTGAAGGTTACTGAACATCTCTTATAAGGACCATGTCATTAATGAGGTTGTTTGTTACTAAGAAAGATCCAAGCAGCCATTGGAAAATATGACAAACTCATGACCTAGGTCAAGAAAAGGAAACTGAGTGGTTTGGCCACATCTCAAGGTCTACTGGCTAAGCAAAGAAGAAGAAGAGGTTGACAAAAGAAGTATGAAGGAGTGGAGAGGGATGGACTTTGCTAGCACAACTAGGACAGCTCAGAAGACAGGATTAGGGAGAAAGGGGTTGTTGTAAAGACATCTGTACTATGTGGTGCTTCATCAATGGATAGACTAGACTAGACTAACATGTAAAACAAACTGTATGTGAACAAACACAATCTGTACTTTTGACTGTATGCTGATCTACTCAGCACCATTCATGACACAGTTCATTCCAGTACAATTGAGCCTGGGCATCTGCCCTGTCTTATCAGAGTCTTCGCTGTCAGCATGGATGTAGCTTAGAGCCTTATCTACTGTTTTAGAGCACAGTGAAGGCTCTTATATGACTGGGAGAACACCCAGGGTGATCTGAGTCTTCATGTGGCACACATGCCACTTAGTTCAATTTTGTGGTGTCTTGGTTCATTTTAAGAAATATTTGTATGATTCATGCCAGTCAGCCCAATCATCAGACTCGCATGAATTATGTCAGTGCGAGAAAGACACAAGGATCATTTCAGAGCTTTCTTGTGAGGCACAAGAGTCTCAGCAAATTGCAAAAGTTTCTGCCATAAAAAAAATAAAATAAAAAAAAGGATTTTCAGTAATTTCTTTACTGGCTGTCCTAAGGTGGCACTTCTGTTTTGGTTTTTCTTGCTTGTTTTATATGTTGTATGTTGCTATGTCTGTTATTGATATATTGTTTGTGATGGTAACGCTACCCCGGTGACCACCTACATGGGATATGGCTGCCGCTGATGATGTCTTTGGTGGTGACTAATTTTGTGTTGTCTTTTTCCCAAAATGGTGTCTTGGATGGAGATGGGATTGAATTGTGTCAGTTCCTGAGAATTTTCCTATTTTCTTTTGTAGCGACCAAAATCTTTTCAATATTTATTTTTGCAAAAGTGAGGGCAAGAATTCTAACCACTTGTTTAGACATTACGGGTAACTCTTTAAGCACCAAAAAGCAGACGACAAAATTTACGTCTGCAAAAATTCAAAAAGTGCTATGTCCAAGACATTTCGTATTGAGAATTCAAAGACTAGAGGGTAAACAGTGTAGATCCACATGAGGCAGCTCATTATGAGCCTCCTCATCAGGATCTACGCTGTTTGCAAATTATGCTATTTTCGTCACTGGTGCCTAAAGAGTTAACAGGCTATTGAAAGCATTGGCCATTAAAGGATTGGGGACAGACGATAAAAGTCTTGATTTCTCAATAAAAAGAGGCTTACCAATCCTTTAAAGCCATCTGAAAAGGCTTCTTGTTGGTCAGATAAACAAGATTATGTACCTGTCTACAGTTTTATTGGAGATGAAAAGGTTATTTCTGGCAGTATTAGACCCAGCCTAATGAAATTCTAGACATTCAATGATTCTAGTAGCTTACAATGGACATAATCTATCAATCAGCAAATGAAACTGCTGAAAATGGTTTCAGCTTGGTTAAATTCAAAGTGTTTCTAACTTTGTTTTAATTACTGGCATATAAACGAGAGTTCTGTACTTTAAATGATTTCAGAAACCATGTATTCAGAATGCTGACTAACCCATTGCATTCTGAGTATTTTTTGTCGTCTGCTGAAATTGCTGTCTGCATCAAAAATCAAGATTGGTCTAACTAACTCCTGTAGAAATAATGTGTAGGCAGCAAACAGTTTGGATCTCAGATCAGGCCCCACGTTATGCAGATTTTTTTTATGGTGGGGGGGGGGGGGGGGGGCATTTTGATGGACTGAAGAAGTCAGATGATGAAAACCTCCATGTGGAACTCTCAGGAAACAGGATTGGCTGGCTAACTTTCACCGAAGCATAACCTCTACCAGGTGCATGGGACTTGGTGCATCATTATGATGTGGTGGGGTAAACGTGCTCCATTCCGTCTCAGACAACTGAGTAAGTGCTTCCATACACATGATTGGGTCTCAACAGTCAACTTGGATTCTCAACAGGTGTTGCTAGACATTCTGTCCACGCCAACTACATAGCTGCTCTAGGACATACCGAGAAGAGGAGGGTTTCTATGGTGAAGTTATCCAGTAGCCAGCCCGATGTACTCAGCCTGGAGGGCATGAACACATAGAACAATTTCTGATCGGGATACTACATCAACTTAGAGCTTCAGTGGTGTTGTCAGACATTCCGTCCACGTCTAACGTCCATTCCATGATATGCCGGGGAGACGAAGGTTTCTATGGTGAAGTCTTCCAGTAGCCAGCCTGTAGTACTCAACTTGGTGGCCGTGAAATCCGGAGAACTTCTAGGAGGATATCCAGATCTCTTTATCTTTTGGCTAGTTTATTGATTGGGGAAGGAGGTGAGGACGGAGCCATACGTCGAAAATTCAAGTCCCTGTAGCCCTAATAGAGGACGTTCGTTTGCTAAGGCAGAGTGAAGACTCTACATCGATGCATCCACACAGACACCAACAGCAAGATGAACGGGATCCACAACAGACGATTGACAGACGGACTTGGCACCATTTGTGTGCAACTATGGTTACATAGTAACCTGAGTATCAATAAACTTGAAACTTGATAAAATTTCCTTTTAAAAGGAAGGCTTGCACAGCTAAAACTGGAATTTTCACGAGTTGTTATTGAAGTGAACCCGATTGTTAGTGTACTTTCTGTTGCTTACTTTTAGTTAGCAAAGTATTTGATATCTAACTTCTTGAATGGTGGCATTATCCATGGGTGTTAAGTAAAAACAAGTGTAGAATTTATTTGAAAAACAAATTGAGGAAACACACACACACACACACACACACACACACACACACACACACACACACAGACAACAACAAAAAAAAAAACAGTTTTCCAACATTTTGGCCGGGCGTTAGTCATGTCTCATGGAAAATAACTATATAGACCTATTTCAAGTCTTTTCTTTACGGCTGTTGAGTCACATTTAGTCTGAATCAATATTTGAGAAAAGACTGTTCCAAACCCATGTCTATGGAATCTTGGCACATCTGAACTTGGCATCAAAAGAAGAAATAAATTAGTATTTACTGAAGTTTATTTTTGGTTTAAGTGGCATCAATGGCAGTGACTGGAACAAAATTTTGACACTCTGAGAAGAAAATGCATGCTGTTATTGTTTGAACAATAACTTGCTTTACACCATTTGGGAACAACAAAGCATGGAACCTATTGCGTTCGTATTTCCATGAACTCCCGACAAATGAAATTTATTTTTATATTTATGCAATATCTTTTCATCAATTTTGTTTACTCATTCGTGAAGTTCTGACTAATTTAACGCCAAGCAAAGGACGAAGAATAGTTATTAACCAACGTGTTTGGTAATGAAGTACAGCAGCCGTCACTATGACATGACGTATATCAAACGTTGCGTCGGCCAATCATCTATGATGTTGCTTACGCGTAAGATTGTATGAATGTGTGTTGTTCGTGGATGTATGAACATCGTCAGCCCAGTATAGGTTCATCTAAGGAAATCGTCGACGAGTGTAAATATTTCTCAGTACATTTGTATAGCTAAACGAGAGTGTTATAAAAGCAAGAAAAAATGTCCTCACACCCCAACGCGCACCTACTGCAAGCACAGTAGGCCCTTGTTCTACTATAATCCAAATAAGTAGAACGCCCCGGCCACGGCACTTGAAGTTATACCCAGCATCATCGCACCAACCAACCCCTCCGTTGTCATAAAGCTGTCAATCAATCCCTAACAGTTTCAAATTTTAACAATTCTGAGTTTCAAATGTTAACAATTCTGTATTGTCCCCTTTTTCTGTATCATTGTTCAGGCTATTCATGAACATGTTAATTCAGTTAATGTGATAATGGAAGAAAATCGCCAAAAGCGCTTGTTTCTAAATCTAAACAATAAATTTGAACTCTGCTCTTTCAGTTTTTGCAGATACACAGATCAGTCCACTCCGGCATAAGCGCAGTCTTATCAGTCTATCCTCAGCATAAAAGATGTTTTCATCATGGATCATCACGAAGAATATATATGCCGAAAAAGACTGATCAGATCCCATGAATGTACCGGCGCTGGACAGGGTGCCGGCTGCTCTGACCAGTCAGATTATGCGATGCCCTAAGGCCTATTTTTCGCGACGCCGCTGCGCGATTTTTGAAAAAGCTAATGCGTTGCGCTATTCCTATATATAAACACTGTTTCTTACACAGGTTTTTGGTATATTTCTTCGGATGCAAAGCCAAATACTTTGCATTAAATTCAGAGTTTCATTTTAATGCAATCAGTTTATAAAAAGCAAAAGAAATATGGCCAAGTTCAAGGCACTTTTAAAAGAAAAACCTGCTTTTTAACGGAAATATTAAAAAAGTACATGTACTATCAAAAATAAAAAAAAAGTTTCCATCTGTTATTTTTAGCAGATGAGGTAAATCGGATATGGATAAAAATAGACCAAATTGGACGAGGTCTTTGTTTCTCCAGGTATTTTCCGACTAAGTGTGACGTATCGTTTCTTCCGAAAATAACTCGGTATCACTAAACCACTTGAATACTGGCTTGCCGCCGAGACGGCAAGCCAAAAAGTAATAATCAGATTCCCCCGTTACAAAAAAGGACAAAAGCACTAAGACATGCCATGTATTGCTTTTATTTGTTCTTTATCAAATCTGTCATTTATGTCTTCGATAATTCAATCTTCACCAAGGATACTGTCCTCACTATAACTGCCTATTAGAAACCTTAGGAAAAAATCAGAAAATTAAGTATTTTTTGGAGTCCGAAGTTGTAAAATGAGAATTAAATTACTCCATGTGTCTTGGAAAATTAATAGCTTCCAACATCGAATGTTATTTGTTTATTTTTCTCCTTGATAAACAGTAAACAGGTCCTTGCGTTTAATTTAATTTCGGTAACGTTTGCAGCATATGGAATCATTAGCACTGGAGGCTAAATTTGTCTCTTTGAGAGTTTTATTTTCTATAGTTTTTCTTGAATTCCGACCCACTCAAACAAAACTTTAGAAGGTTTCCACTGAAAACAACTATGGTAGTGGTTGGTTGGTTGGTTGATTTGATGCTTAACGTCCACGGTAAACAACTCTATGGTAGTGAATTAAGGTTAATGGGAACACACTTCCAGGGGAAGCAACTCTTTGATTTTCATATTTACTTCCCTTTTAAATGGCTGTCAACTCTGAAAGGTAAGAATTTCCTCCCCTAGGAGCAAATTCTTTCTTTTAAGAGTAGACCCCATTTGGCAAGGGATTCTTCATCCAGGGAACCAAACAGGAAGTCACGAAGGTTTTGTCCCTTTGCAAAAATGGCAGAAAAACATGAATAAGTCTGATGATGCAATAATTATACCATTGTTCCTTATTGTGTCTGTCATTTCTAAGGTGCTGAAGAGCACCCAAATGCACTTAAGTACTGGGACACCTAAAAACATTAATTTTCCATTTGTCCCAAATGGAAAATTAATTGTTTTTAGGTGTCCCAAATGGAAAATTAATTGTTTTTAGGTGTCCCAAACACTTAAAACCTTTAATTTTCTATTTGTCCCAAATGGAAAATTAATTGTTTTTAGGTGTCCCAAACACTTTCCATTTGTCCCAAATGGAAAATTAATTGTTTTTAGGTGTCCCAAACTCTTAAAACCATTAATTTTCCATTTGTCTCAAAATGGAAACTTAATCGTTTTTAGGTGTCCCAATATTTAAGCATGTTAGGGTACATGCAATAATAAAATATAAAATCTTTGCCATCCTTTGAAATTGCCAAAGTTTGTATGTGCACATTTAGCGGCACTGAAGCAGTAAGGTGCTTTTGGTTTTTAGCTCACCTGAGCCAGCGGCTCCGGGGGAGCTTATAGGATGGTAAGGCTCCGTCGTCCGTCCGTCGTCCGTCCGTCGTCCGTCCACAATTTCAAACGACTTCTCCTCTGAAACCGCTGGGCCGATTGTAACCAAATTTCATATAGAGCCTCCTGGGACCTTAGGAACGAAAAGTTGTTCAAACGGTCCTGGTCACATGACCAACATGGCCGCCATGCCCATATATGGTAAAAACCTGAAAAAATCTTCTTCTCCAGAACCGATAGGTCTATGGTCTTGAAACTTGGTATGTAGCATCGGGTACGCGAGTACTACCAAGATTGTTCAAATTATGACCTTGGGTTGACCTTGACCTTTTTTACGGTAAGGTCAAATTTGCTTACTCATGCTTTTATATGGCAAATGCTGCAACATAAGATAATCTTGGAAACTGTTGAAGATTTTGGCCTAGAAATTGGTACATACAGTCATCTTAATGACTACATGAAGATTTATGAGTACAAGAGGTCAAGGTCATTCTTTGACCTTTGACCCAGAACTCTCATATTTTGACAATATCAAACAATCTCCTCAAAAACCACAAGGCCAATTGTAACCAAATTTCATATAGATCCTCCAGGGGTTGAGGGAATGAAAATTTGTGCATACGGTCCTGGTCACATGACCAACATGGCCACCACGCCCATATATGGTAAAAACCTTTAAAAATCTTCTTCTCCAGAACCAGTAGACCGATGGCCTTGAAACTCGGTATGTAGCATTGGGTACTCAAGTACTATCAAGATTGTTCAAATTATGACCCTGGGTTGACCTTGACCTTTTTTACGGCAAGGTCAAATATGGGAAAATGCTAGAACATGAGATTTCATGGAAAGTTTTGAAGATTTTGGCCTGAAAATTGGTACTTAGAATCATCTTAATGAGTACATGAAGATTTTTGAGTACAAGAGGTCAAGGTCATTCTTTGACCTTTGACCCAGAAATCTCAAATTTTGACAATTTCAAACAATCTGCTCTAAAACCACTGTGCCAATTGAAACCAAATTTCATATAGAGCCTCGAGGGGTTGATGGAATGAAAACATTTTCTAACGGTCCTGGACACATGACCAACATGGCCGCCATGCCCATATATGGTAAATACCTTTAAAAATCTTCTTCTCCGGAACCAATTGACCGATGGCCTTGAGACTTTGTAAGTAGCATCGGGTACTTGAGTACTATCAAGATTGTTCGAATTACGACCTTGTGTTGACCTTGACCTTTTGCAGCAAGGTCAAATATGGGAAAATGGTAGAACATAAGATTTCATGGAAAGTTTTGAAGATTTTGACCTAAAAAATTGGTATATACAGTTGTCTTAATGAGTTCATGAAGAATTATGAGTACAAGACTTAGAGGTCAAGGTCATTTTTTTACCTTTGATCCAGATTGCTCATATTTTGACATTTTCAACCATTTCCTCAAAAGCCAAAGGGCCAGTTGTGATCACATTTCATATAGAGCCTCCAGGGGTTGATTGAATGAAAATTTGTTCAAACGGTCCAGGTCACATGACCAACTTGGCCGCCATTACCGCTTACGGGATAAATCTTTAATATTTTTCTTCCCCAGAACCAATACACCTATGTTCCTGAAACTTGGTAAATAGCATGGAGTACTAAAGTACCACCAAGACTGTTCAAATGGTGACCTTGGGTTTACCTTTACCTTTTTTGCGGCATGGTCAAATATGGGAAAATGCTAGAACACAAGATTTCATGGAAAGTTTTGGAGATTTTGGCCTAAAAATGGTATATATGGTTGTCTAATGAGTACATGAAGATTTATGAGTACAAGTGGTCATGGTCATTCTTTGACTTTTGACCCAAAACTCATATTTTGACAATTTCAGACATGATAAGTATAAGCCACCTTGCCAATTGTTCAGGTGAGCGATTCAGGGCCTCATGGCCCTCTTGTTGTTATGTCTGAAATACTGTTTTAAGGTCGTAAAACTATGTCATCCATCCTCCAGCCCAGTAATTTGGACATTTATGGTAAATCTTATAGAAAGTGCAGCATTTATGGAAAGACTTAATAGTCATGTACATAGGACAGAATTAGCTCATTTTTGAATATATTTCTGCACAACAATACTCTAATCAGTGGCATTTAAAGCGACCATGGTAAGAATTGAATATTTGGTTCCGTTCTTTGGCAGGGAATGTCCAATATGAGATTAAATTGTCAGTAAATCTAAGCATCCTGATTTCCTCTGATTATAGGGCATGTCTTCATGACATACGAATTATCCTGATTAGGGATATATTTGGGATATATAAAAAAGAAAATGGTATAAGGATGCATAAAGATGAAGAAAAAAGAGAGAAAGGAAGTGCATAAAATCATGTAGCAAATAAATAGTTGAGTTGATACAGTTGTAAACTTATGTGGGCAGCATTATAACTCTTTCATAGACAGTTTTGAAATCTGTAATTCAAAGCAAATCCTTATGCATTTACAGAAATTGCTTTTAAATAGCATACAGTGTATAATCAAAATGAGCCGTGATACGAGAAAACCAACAATGAGGTCTTGCGCCCAACGGGGACTCAGATCAGCCTGGGCATCTGCCCAGTCTGCCCAGACTCTTGGCTAAGCGCTTAAAGGGTCGCTAAGGGTCTACTTTATGTCCATGTGGACAGCAAAGGCTCTGATCAGACTGGGTGGATGCCCAGGCTGATCTGAGTCTGCACTGGGTGCACAACCATTTTGTTGATTTTCTCGTGTCGTTGTTCAAATGCTTTTAAATGGCAATCTGTGCAGCATCAAATGAAAATTAAGTCAGATGAAAATTAAGGAAAAAAAAACTGAAAAAGCAGCAATGAATCAAAAAGACACAAAGACGTTTAGGTGTCAAATTAATGCCAGAGACTTTAAGTTGGTAAAGCAGCGTGACTCTAATTTAGTAAGGCTCTCTCTCTAGGGCCTTTGGATCTCAAATAGTCTCCAAATAATTTGACATAGAAAATCGTAAATCCAAATTGTAAGCAACAGGTTGACATTTCCTCCCATTTTCAATTCACAGGTGTGGTTCTTAATAAGGAAATGATCAATGTGTGCCTCCTTAAATGTTTTATTAGGTTTAAAAAAATATCTGTTGGGGATGAAAAAAGTCTTGTCTGAAGTTAATATTGAATTTAAGGGTGAAACAACACCTACTGATTCGTGAGTCAGAGTTCAATAAAAGGTAATGAACATTTATGCAACAGACAATTAAATGTGGAATTCAGTTAATTATTGGAATAAAAGTTATAAACCCATCTCAATGCTGTCAGAAGACTGAGCAGAGCCCATGCAGTACCATGATGCCGATCTTAACTCCTAGGCCCGATTTCAGGTCACAATTATAACTTAGATTATATAGTCTGTGGTTTATTTTACAGGAAGGCGCAATGTATAATTTTGGTGTTCCAAATGCTAATCTGTGTACTAAGTTTGACGTTAAGTCAGGGCATTGACTCCTGAATAAATAATTAACCTTACTCTTAAAATTGGAGAGTATGGCTACCTTAGAAGCCATTCCACATACTTTGATAGATTTTGCTTTCTCAGCCTTTTCTTGTATTAAAAATTACCATATTAATCCTGATAAATGCCCCTGCTCTAATAAATGCCCCCCTGCCTCTTCTCTGAAAATAATGTTAAATGAACTTGCATTAATTCCTGTTTGCTTCTCTGGATAAGGTAGCTCTTTGAAATGGGTCTACTCTTAAAGGGAAAAATTTGCTCCTGCAGGAGCAAATTCTTCCCTTTAAGGGTAGACCCCTACTGAAAAGGGTGCCAAAAATTGTAGAGTTGCTTCCTCTGAAAGTATACCCATCACCTTTAAATTGCTTATACAAGGTATTTTGGCAGTGGCTGATTTACTGTGCTTTAGGCCCTAAAATAACACCCCCTATGCCAAAAGGCATGCAAAATGCAACACCCCTGGGGTGTTCAATAGGATTACTACTGTTTACAAGCTACCATGCTACTGATGCATGCCTGTATGAATGATGAATTTCTAATTGCTTGGTGGAAAATTTCATAGAATTGTCTTTTAATTAAATGACTTCATTGATTCTGCACGAATTACATTGCCAAAGTTGCAGAATGCATGATGCAAAATTCATGAAATAGGCTTCAAGCAAGATTTTAATTAAAATAAGGTCTCAAATTCAGGCAGTAATTCATTCTTTCTGCACCTAATGATGTGCAATGATTTTTTGGTCTTGATTATTTTCATGAATGTTTGGTATTTGGAGAGGCGCCTTGGTCGAGTGGTTAGAGATGCCCTTTTATGGTGCAGAAAGTTGCCTGAAGGTCATGAGTTCGCGGCTCACTGTTGCCATCTGATGACTGGACAACTCTCTCTGTCAACCCAGCAGTAAATAGGTACCTTTTTTGAATCAGGGGAGGATTAGGCAGCAAAAGGAGAGGGATAGGCTTTGCCTTTCATTCTGCTGTGCCCAAGATACAGTGGGACTCTAACCCCCACTGCCCCTACGGCTATTAGGTTGTGGGAAACCTTTTACCTCGGTATTTGGAATAGTTCCATGGTTATTCAATGCTCCAGTTAAGAAGGGCTAACATATAACTTATAGATAATTTTAAAACATGTTATGACCCCTCATTAGAGCCGTTTCTGAGACAGTGCTAATGAGTATGTTGTAACCTCTCATTTAAATGTGGAATCACGTTTTCATTGAAAAAATATGAAAAATGAGCCGCGACACGACAAAACCAACAAAGTGGCATGTGCGCCCAGTGAAGTGGCATGTGCGCCCAGCAAGGACTTAGATCAGCCTGGGCATCCGCCCAGTCTGATCAGAGTCTTCGCTGTCCGCATGGAGCTAGCTTGGACCCTTAGCTACCCATTTAGCACATAGCAAAGACTCTGATCAGACCTGGTGGATGCCTAGGCTGATCTGAGTCTTTGTGGGTGCAGATGCCACTTTGTTGGTTTTGTCGTGTCGCGGCTCAAATTATCTCAGAACGATCCTCAAATACTTTCTTTATCTGGCATGCTGGAACTTAAAAGTTTTCAGAATATGCATAATGTTCTTTGCAGAATAAGCCAAGTGAAATAGTGACCATGGTTGACCATAGTTCTTGTCTTGCCTTTAAAGTAGAGGCAAGGCATGTGTACTGCTTTTTCCAGTGTGGACGTGGGCGTCATCGGGGTATACTTTTGTAGAGTCATTGCATTTAGCTCATTTTCTCAGAAACTATATGGGCTATAGCTATGTTTTTATGGTCATGGGTACATCTTGAAGAGTTGAGATTAAAGGTTTTGTCAATATTGAATCTTGACCTACATTTAACTGTTCGCCATCCTAGCAATTTTTAGCTGGCCTGAAAGAAGTTCAGGAAGAGCTATTGTACTAACCCCGGCGGTGACGTTAGCATTGGCATTGGCGGCGGGGGCATTAGCAAAATGTTAAAGTTTTACGTTAAAGTTTTTAGCTCACCTGGCCCGAAGGGCCATAGTGAGCTATTGTCATACCAATGCGTGCGTCGTGCCTCATCCCGAAATTTGTCCGTCAACACCTAAAAAAACTACTGGCCCATGGTTCTCAAATTTCACATGGAGTATTACCTGACTCCAGGGTCTCAGAATTGTAAAATTGGGTCAGGTTGAAAATCCAAGATGGCCGCCGTTACTAAAAATAGCACAGAATCACTGGGTATATTTGTCTGAATTTTGGCATGGAACATCAGTGAAACCTTTGTATTCAACATTGTAAAAATGAAAAAAATCTGTAGCGGAGTTTTGTCACAGTGACCTACTTTCTGTTTACGAGTGTAATTTTGCTCAACTGCCAATGTCAAAAAAACAACTTATTCAAACGACTTCAAACAACTTCTTCTCTAAAACCACTGCACCCATGGGTCTCAAATTTCACATGGAGCATGACCAGACTGCAGGGTTTCAAAATTATAAAAATGGGTCGGGTCAAGAATCCAAGATGGCCGCCATTACTAAAAATAGCAAAAACAACAAAATCAACTTCTTCTCCAGAACCATTTGGTATATTTGGTTGAAAGTTTGCGTGGAACATTAATGGGACCTTGGGATTAAAAATTGTAAAAATGAAAAAAATCTGTAGCGGAATTAGGTCACAGTGACCTACTTAGCGTTTACAAGACCGATTTTGCTCAAATGTCAGTATCTCAAGAAAACGCAATCAATTCTGGTCAGATTTGGTCAGAAATGGTCCTTGAAAGGAATTATTTCAATTTTGTGCCAGTTGACTATCCAAGATGGCCACCCTGGGGGCCGTTACTAAAAATAGCACAAACATAAAAATGACAATTACTCAAGAACCCTTGAATGGAATTTGACCAATTTTGTGTCAGAATGTTCCTTGCATGATGCTGTTTCGATTAATTGCAATTTGGCTTCCCAAGATGGCCGACATCTGCCGTTACTAAAAATAGCACAAACACAAAATGACAATTACTCAAGAACCCTTGAATGGAATTGGACTAATTTTGTGTCAGAATGTTCCTTACATGAAGCCATTTCGATTAATTGCAATTTGGCATTCCAAGATGGCCACCATCTGCCATTACTAAAAATAGCACAAAACATGAAAATTACAATATCTCAGTAACCGCTGAATAGATTTTGACGAAATTTGTGTCAAAATGATTTTTGCAATGAGATCTTTAATATGTGACTAAATATAGACAAGTCATAATGGCCTTTGTTACTAAAAATAGAAAAATGTGAAAATAAGAAAATCTCAGTGGAATTGGACTAATTTTCTGTCAGAATGGTCCTTTCATTAAGCTTTTTAGATTTTCCGCATTTTGGCATTCCAAGATGGCAGCCTTCTGCCATTACTAAAAATAGCACAAAACATGAAAATGACAACATCTAATTAACCGCTGAAGCGATTGAGACGAAATTTGTGGCAAAATGATTCTTGCTTTGACGTGTTTCAAAAATTAACAAGTATTGACCCGTCAAGTTGGCCTCTGTTACTTAAAATAGCAAAATATGAAAATTAGAAAATTACAATGGAACTGGACCAATTTTGTGTCAAAATGGTCCTTGCATGAAAGCTTTTCAATTTTTTGCAATTTGGCATTCTAAGATGGCCGCCATCTGCCGTAACTAAAAATAGCACAAAACATGAAACTGACAATATCTCAGTTACCCCTGAATGGATTTTGATGAAATTTGTGGCAAAATGATTCTTGCATTGAGATGTTTCAAAATGAAATATATAAAGACCAGACAATTAGGCCTCTGTTACTAAAAGTAGCAAAATGTGAAAATGAGAAAATCTCTGGAATTGGACCAATTTTGTATCAGAATGGTCCCGTTGCACAAAAGCCAGGTGAGCGATATCAGGCCCATTTGGGCCTCTTGTTTATGTGATGGGCAAGGTGCTGTCAGGGGAGCTATCCTGTAGGCCCTGTGACAGGTTTTGTTTGCAAGTTTTAGCATTTAGGCTTGTGTCTCAAGAACTGTAAGGGCTAGAGCCATGAAACTTGGATCATGTGTACATCTGGAAGAGCAAAGCTGAAAGCCATCATCAATATTGAGTCTTGACTTACATTTTACGGTTTACTGACTTTGCATTTTTTGCCGAGTTTTCACTTATAGCTCTGCTTCTCAAGAATTATAAGTGCTAGAGCCTTGAAACTTGGGTCATGCATACATCTGTGAAACACTATGCCCATGCTTGCCACTTAAGGTGTCAAACTTTAGAATGAGGAATTACCTAATGTTTACTAAAATATTTAACTCATCACTACATATTACACAAAAAATTCAGCTTCCTAGATCAAGCCATTCAGGAGTTGGAAAAATGGCAAATTCAAACAAGGCCCAAAATTTCATCAAAATTTTACAGAACTCCCAAAAAGTTAATCCCTGGGTGAGGGTGACAAAACACTTTCAAAAAGTGCTTAACTCTAACAGGAAAGAATTTGATGATAGGGGAGCAAATTCTTTCCTTTGAGAGTCATGTCCTAATATTTAATGTAATCTCAATAAATAGTCAAAAAAAAAAAAAAAAGAAAATAAGAAATTGCTGTATTGTATCACTCCTTTCTCATAACTACTGGTAGCTTTTTATAAATGTTTTTTTTCCTATTCCGATGTTCATAACTACTTATTATCATTATCCCCCGCAATTTTCTGAGAAAACAAAAACAGACTGTTATTATTGTATGGTAATCTTTCAATGTTTCTCTTACATTCTTACCTAAATTATTCCATCAGAATTGCCTGAGAAGGCAGTGTGTGTCCAAATCAGACTGCTTTAGAGGAAGCATAAGAGGGGCATTTATTAGAGAGGGGTTGTTTATTGGAAGAAATACAGTAGTTGCCCATGCAGTTTGTGTGCCCACACCGGATAGGCTAGACCAGAAACAGGAATTATTATGGCGAGGCTTGCCGAGCCAGTCCGACGTGTTTCTGGTTGAGCCTGATAAACTTGATATCAAAAGACACTATCATGGTTTTTAGCTCACCTGGTCCGAAGGGCCATAGTGAGCTATTGTCATATCAAAGCGTGCGTCGTGCGTCCGTGCGTCGTCCGTCAACACTTGAAAACAAATATTCAAACATCTTCTTCTGTAAAACTACTGTACCCATGGTTCTCAAATTTCACATGGAGCATGACCTGACTCCAGGGTCTCAGAATTGTAAAATTGGGTCAGGTTGAATATCCAAGATGGCCGCCATTACTAAAAATAGCAAAAATAACAAAATCATCTTCTTCTCCAGAACCACTGGGTATATTTGTCTTAATTTTTGCATGAAACATCAGTTCAACATTGGTATTCAGAATTGTAAAAATGAAAAAAATCTGTATCGTAGTTTTGTCGCAGTGACCTACTTTCTGTTTACGAGTGTAATTTTGTTCAAATGCCAATGTCGAAAAACAACTTATTTAAACAACTTCAAACAACTTCTTCTCTAAAACCACTGAACCCATGGGTCTCAAATTTCACATGGAGCATGACCAGACTGCAGGGTTTCAAATTTGTAAAAGTGGGTCAGGTTGAGAATCCAAGATGGCCGCCATTTCTAAAATAGCAAAAACAACAAAATCAACATCTCCATTAGAACCATTGGGTATATTTGGTTGAAAGTTTGCATGGAACATAAGTGGGTCCTTGCAATTAAATTTTATAAAACTCAAAAAAATCTGTAGCGGAATTAGGTCACAGTGACCTACTTAGTGTTTACAAGACCGAATTCGCTCAAAGTCAATATCTCAAGAAAACACAAAAAGATTCTGATAAGGTTTGGTCAGAAATGGTCCTTGAATTGAATTATTTCAAATTTGTGCCAACTGACTATCCAAGATGGCCACCAGGGGAGCTGTTACTAAAAATAGCACAAACATAAAAAATGACAATTTCTCAAGAACCCTTGAATGGAATTTGACTTATTTTGTTTCAGAATGTTCCTTGCATGAAGACGTTTTGATTAATTGCGATATGGCAATCCAAGATGGCCGCCATCTGCCGTTACTAAAAATAGCACAAAACATGAAAATGGCAATATCTCAGTAACCACTGAATGGATTTTGACAAAATTTGTGGCAAAATGATTCTTGCATTGAGGTGTTTCAAACGTAACTAAATATAGACCAGTCATGTTGGCCTATGTTTCTAAAAATAGCAAAATGTGAAAATTCGAAAATGTCAATAGAATTGGACTAATTTTGTGTCAGAATGGTCCTTTCATGAAGCCTTTGCGATTTCTTGCATTTTGGCATTCCAAGATGGCTGCCATCTGCCGTTACTAAAAATAGCACAAAACATGAAACTGATAATATCTCCGTAACCCCTGAATGGATTTTGACGAAATTTGTGGCAAAATGATTCTTGCATTGAGATGTTTCAAGCATAACTTAATACAGACCAGTGTTACGCAGAAGGTTTTACACTCGGTCGACACGGGTGTAGAGCCTTATGCGTCGCCAGGACGGCGGAGGGTGACTTCCGGTTAAAGGGTTATCTACTAGTGTAATACACTGACAAGGAAACTCTAACAACGTTAGAATTTTTGAAGTTTATATATGATGTAAATTCTATATACAACAATACAATTTACAACTATCACAATTACAATAATATACAACACATATCAGTTCATGTCGCTGGCCCAAGTAAGGTGTTTGTTTCAAATCTGTAATCGATTTGCGTACAATACGCAAATAGATTACCGTCTGACGTCAACACCGTACTCGGCTCAGCGCCATGAACTAAAGGAAAACACAAAGAACAAAAAAACGTTAGTTTGAGCTCATACAAAAAAACAAGGCCTTATGTTGGTAGACTTCAATTCGTCGTTCCCTGGATCATGTCATGGGCCAGTCCATATATCACGAGGAACACCAACTTATAGTAACACGTGCACGATTATATACTGGTCGCTCCCTGGATCGTACCAGGGACCAGTCTATATATATTAACACACCTTAGTGGACGAACACTGTCCCACACTTGATGTGACCTTCAGATCTTATCACAGAATCTGGCAAAACTGTGCTAATCACTTCCGCCTACATTTTGTGCTTCCCGCCTCTGCTTGGGAACTATGCACAAACGGCGTTGTAACTGCCTCTACCCGGGTTGGTATTAACCTGGAGACGTTTATCGAATCTCCAGGTGAGACGTGGCTCTAAGCCCTAACAGCTGACTGCCGGACTTGATGTGCCTAAAAATAACGAACTTACACTTAATACATTGTAACTACATAATAACAATACGTAAGACTTGGGCCTGTCTTGGAAATACCATACAACGCCCTCGGCGAATGCCGAGCATAACGTGCACACGCCAGCCGTGTCACTAGACACGACTCGCGCTCATCATGTAAAGCTAAAAGTGTGTTTACCACTTCCGCCAATGAAGAAACGTAGATCCTACCACGCATGTGCGTCGAAGGATCTGACGTCAAACATTGTCAAGAAGTATACTGACGTCAACAGGCATTACCATGACATACCCCACATAAAACATGAATAATCTAAACAATGACTTATTTACATTAAATTGATTGACCAAAATCTAACTCGCATATGTATTAATTCATTTCTTTAAACTAAGCGTAATACCATTTGCCATAGAATATAATAGCTGAATAAGCGTTTCTCACACATTTGGGATCATAACGTTTGATCTGACATCATGACATCAATGATGTTATACCATATGACGCCGTCTAATGAAGGCAAATCAAACGCATGATGACCAAATGTTACCATTATAACTTATGGAAAAAACCCTTAATGCGGTGCATGCTATGGCGTCAATTGACGTCACGAGTATATAAATTAGTTCCATTACAAATCAATCTACTTCTATAGGCCACGTATACGTGAAACTAATATAAAAAGTGTTGACGTCGCAATAACATGAATGCAACTGACGTCACATGAATAACATGAATGCAACTGACGTCACTGGACGTCAAATAGACGCACACCATTGCAACCAACCAACAAAACTTCCTAATATACAAATATTATGCGCAGCATGCTTACTAACAAAATCGGTCGACACATGCGCAGCCTGATCACTGCCAACAAAATCAAATCAGTCGACACATATAATCATACCATATCAATCAGAAGTCACATTTTTCATTCTTAGCCAAACTATTCTAAATAAATATAATAAAATCTTACCCTTCTAGGTCTTAACACAGAATCTGGGCACACAACAATATAACATCCATCAAGAATTAAACAGCCACGTCTAACTTTTCATTAAAAGATAGGCGTATAAATACTATGCGTCTCACATTAAAATCATGCAACACGTTTTCCACAATCAAAAGACTCGTGCAGGTATTCACCTTAAAATCATGCAATAGGCTGTCCACGAGAGGTATTCACAAACAACCCATGCATAACGTAGCCACAATTTCCGTAAATGTTTTATTACCACAGTTACCCTAAAAACTGTAGCCTTACTGATTGAAAGGATTAAAATAATCTCGACGACATAGTGGACGATTAGATCCATTTCGTAACATAGGTTTCCCCTTAGGGAGAAAAAAACATAACAATGTTTCTTTTCTGAAATAGTACGAAATGCGATCGAATCGTAGGCTATGTCAAAACTGGAAAACTAGCTATATACACAACAACGGTGCGATGCATAACGTGGCCAAACTATCTACTAAGGTAGTCCGCCCCCAAATTATCTTGGCCGCGGATAGCAACGATCCTGAATCTGTACGGCTGTAATTTCATGGCCCAACGCATGATTCGGGGATTGAGCACCTTAGCTGTCTGCATATAAGACAAAGGTTTGTGGTCAGTTTCAAGTAGGAACTCCGCCCCATACAGGTACTTACGAAATTTCTCAACACCCCAGATAATACCCAAACATTCCTTCTCAATTACAGAGTAGTTCTTTTCCCGAGGTAACAATTTCTTGCTAGCATAAGCAATCGGCAAACGACCTTCACCTTCGAACTCCTGAAGCAAAATAGCTCCAAGACCAACGTCTGAAGCGTCTGTTCGAAGTACAAACGGGTAACCTTCTTGAAAAACAGGTAAGCGAAGAATAGGACTAGACGTGAGCCTACTCTTCAGGGTTTGAAATGCCCTTTCATGCTGATCTTGCCAATCTTTGATAGAATTAGGTCTATCCCGTTTAGTTAAATCAGTCAGAGGAGAAGCTATGGATGAGAAATTTGGGATAAAACGACGGTAAAACCCAGCTAATCCCAGAAAAGATTTAATTTGCCTTTTCGTACATGGACGAGGAGCATCTCTGATAGCCTGTATCTTGTCCTCTTGCGGTCGTACCGTCTGTCCGACGATATTGTGACCAAGGCACTCGATACTGCCATAACCGATCATGCATTTAGATGGTTTTGCCGTCAATTTGGCCGACCTGAGCCGATCTAACACTTGACGTAATGACGTCACATGATCCTTCCATGTTTCAGTAAATATCCACATGTCATCAACAAAGCTGTCAACATTTGGGAGATTGGACAATATGATTCTCATTAACCTACAAAATGAGGCTCCTGAATTGACCAAACCGAAGGGCATAGTTTTAAACTGGAATAAACCCTTAGGCGTTTCAAATGCCGTCAAAGGTTTAGACCTTTCAGTAAGACTGACTTGCCAATAACCCTTACTCAGGTCCATCTTTGTAAAGAATCTATGTCCCGACATTTTATTGATAACCTCCTCCATATTTGGCATAGGTTCTGCATCGAATTCCGTCACTTTGTTAAGCTTCCGGAAGTCGATACAGAATCTAACTGATCCGTCTTTCTTCGGAACTAGGACAACAGGAGATGAATACGGTGAAATCGACGGCTCGATTACCCCTAAATCCAACATATCCTGTATCTCCGTCTCCATGACGTTACGCGTCTTATACGGGATAGAATAACCCTTCGTCCGTATGGGTTCTGACGTGAGTAGTTTGATATTGTGCTGTATTTGATCAGTTCGACCGGGTAAACTTGATAGTACATCCGGGTACTGTTTAATCAACGCTTCAACCTCCATACGTTGTTCTGACGTTAACGTATCTGAAATACTGACGTCGTTATAAGTTTCCGGCTCTTTAGCTGTCGGAAAAGCACAATCATCAAGAGAAAATTCATCACTACCATCGTCATCAACCGACTCTGTAGTCTCAGTCGACAATAAACAATGTGACGGCACAGTACGACGTTCGACATACTGTTTCAGCATATTAGCATGATATGTACTCACGACACCATTGACGTCGATTTTATAGTCCATTCTATTCACCACCTCTACTACTTCATATGGACCCTTCCACTGCAATAATAGTTTATTACTGTCAGTTGGCAGTAATAACAGTACTTTATCTCCCACGTTAAATTTACGCGACCTAGCGCGTTTGTCATAATAAGCCTTTTGCTTTACTTGTACTTTCCGTAAATTATCATGTGCTAACTTACACGTCTGCTCTAACCGTTCTCTCAACTCAATTACGTACTGGTACGTAGACAGAACCTGCTCATCCTGTACCTCTTCAGACCATAATTCACGTAATATTGCCATAGGGCCCTTAACGTTACGTCCGTATAACAATTCGAACGGAGAAAACCCTAATGACTCTTGCGGAACCTCCCTTATTGCAAACAGTAGTGCTGGGAGATATTTATCCCAGTCTTTTGGACGTTCTGCGCACATCCTACGTAGCATTTGCTTCAACGTCGCGTGAAAACGCTCTACAAGACCGTTACAAATAGGATGATACGGCGTCGTGGTTAACTGCTGGAGTGATAACAGCCTGCTTACTTCTTTCATAACTTCAGCAGTAAACTGACTTCCGCAATCTGTTAACATTTCATCAGGTATGCCAACTCTACTAAACATCTCAACTAACGCTTCGGCTACGCGTTCCGTCTCAATGCCGGGTAACGCTACCGCCTCGGGATATCTCGTCGCATAGTCTATCATTGTTAAAATATAGCGGGATTTCCTGTCAGAACGAGGTTCTATCGGTCCAACTATATCAACAGCGACTCGTTTAAATGGTGTGTCAATCTGTGGCAACTTTCCTAAAGGAACCTTAGTGACACGACCTTTTTGAATAGTCCTTTGACATATGTCACAAGATTTACAAAACCTTGCCACATCACCACAAATTCCAGGCCAAAAGAACTCAGTTAACACTCTATCCATAGTTTTCTTTATGCCCAAATGACCTGACATCAAGGTTTCGTGCGCCAATCTTAACACCTTTTCACGAAAACCTTCAGGGATAATAAGTTGCAAAGTGACCTTGTTTCCCTTAGTAAACTGCCTATACAATAAATCTTTCTTTCGGATAAACTTAGTTTCACCTCGGTTCAATCCACGACTAATAGTCACATTCCCAGATTCCACTCTTTGCCTTATGCCATTCAATTTAGGGTCAACAACTTGGGCCTGCTTCAATGCCTCCTTATCACTAGCAATAATTTGATCAGGAACTTTAAGTTTCCTATAGACCTCTTCACCTTGCTTAGCTTGTGACCTAGTCACTGCCGCCATTGCAAAATGGGACATATCGGGAAGTTTTGACCCGTCAATATTTCCAATAACCAGGTCATACAATGTATCTTCCATGCACAATGCCTCAGTTTTTCCAGTGAAAAATGGACAATCTATGTCAACCATTGCTAAGGGATACCTTTGGGTAGATTCATCAATCAAAATTACATCAGATTCTCTACCAAGTAACTGATCATTAGAAACCAAGTTTCTACGAACGACACACCCAGTACAACCTGTGTCCCTTAAAACTACAACAGTCTTACCATTAACCGTACCCTGCGCTGTTGGTAATCGCGACCTTAAAAAGTAACAGACACCTTCCCTATCCACGTTATTATCGCTTAATGGACTTTCTTCCTTACTCTTATAGAGACCTTCAATTTCATGAGACCTATTCATTGTAGTTTTACAAAAGCTCATTTGATGTCCGCCACCCCGACCACGTCCGCGGGAATAACCCCGACCACGGCCACGATCTGAATTACTACCCTTCGTCTGTACAGTATCGCTCTTACTCTGTGATCTTTGTGTCTCATCTTTCGGTGCATAACTACTCCCCTTACTTCCGCTATACCCGCTTGCACTTGCACCTACCTCCGCACTATATGCTTGCTTCCTATCGGGATTCTTAAAACATTTATATGTTAAATGTCCCTTACCACAAATACTACATTTTATCTCTGGCTTCGCACTCGGCTTATTATCAGATCTACTCTGAGTTACGCCCTTACTATCACGCTGCCCCTTATTAACACAAGCATAGACACCGCCACGTGCTTCTGCAAATAAATCTGCTTCCCTAGCCATCTCACCTAGATTCGTGAATGTTTTCGGTTTCAAATGAACATATAGTTCTTTACTACAGGATTCTAAAAACTGATCCCTAGCGAAAAAATCGCAAACAGATTCATAAGACTGGTCTACCTTCGCCATTTTCAACCATTTATTAAGATACGACCTAAGTCTACTACTAAACTGAATAAACGTTTCGGACTTTTCAGGCCTATCATAGCGAAATTTCTTCCTAAATCCGCGTTCAGTCATATCAAAATTCTTTAACAACGCATCTTTCAACTTGTCATAATCTGCTGCATCATCTACAGACAATCTATCATAAACATCAAGCGCGCGACCTTTAAGTAATGCGCTTAAATATGCAGCCCAAACGTTTTTATCCCATTTATTCGCCGTCGCGTATTTCTCAAACCTTGATAAGTAACTATCCATTTTGTCCTTACTTTCATCAAAATACGGTAACTTGGGATCTCGCGCATGCGCTAACTTTTCAGACTTCTGTTTTTCTAATTCAACCCTAAACGTTACCTTCTGCAAATCTATCTGATTCTTCAACTCGCGTTGCTGCAATTCAAAACTGTACTTCAACTTTTCTAACTCAACTTCGCTCGACAACTTCGCTTCCTTATCGCTTTCGACTTGAGACAACTTAGCTTCCCTATCTTTCTCGGCTTGCCGCTCTATGCTTTCAATTCGCGCCATCTCGATTTCCCTATCCGCCGCAATCTTAGCTAGTTCTACTTCCCGATCTTTTTCGGCCTGCGCGATCCTAGCTAACTCAATTTCCCTGTCTTTATCGGCCTGCGCAAGCTTTTCTTTCTCCGCCGCGATCTTCGCTAACTCAATTTCCCTGTCTTTATCGGCCTGCGCAATCTTTTCTTTATCAAGTGCCCTTACCGCGTGCCTTTCTGCCCTCTCGGTCTCTTGCTGTTGCCTTACAAATTCCTGCAACGCCTGCCCTTCATAACCTAACTCCCTTCCCGTCTTAACTAACTGATCCATGCCGCTTAACGTAATGCTCACGTTAACTTAACTGAAACCGACGTTCACACGAAAGTCACACACGTTAACTAAAACGTTAACAATAATAATAACAAACTAATCCAACTAAAACGTTGATTAATTAGTATACTCGCGATCTGGACGTATCCATTAAAGTTACGTTCATAACAGACCGGAAATGACGTCATAAACTGACGTTGACTTTGCCGAGAATTACTTTTCACTTTCAAATGACACAATTAGATGACGTAAATAACCCACATTACAATTACGCCCAACTTGATCTAGCGTATCGGATATACAAACGTAACGTATGTAACGCAACGTATTAACACTGACACGACAACTGTACGTCCTAGATTACAAAACCTTATAGGATACCAACGGTAAATCAAACTTAAGATTCCGCTATTAGGTTTAATTCATTGTAACGATATTATATAACGTTACGAGTGACCTACGTTACTAAATCAGGACATAAAATGGACCTCAGTAACGGTTACGACACTACGTACAAACGTTTGAATTAATGAACTAACAGATTGTCATGCAACAGCAGTGCCAAGGTACTCAAACGGACCTTAAAACTAAATATGTATCATCCGTGCCAAGACAATTCAGGTCTATATACCTCAGTTTCCCCACTCAGATATGCAACCTGTTACATTTTATCACAAATTAATGCATGGGCTATCGCACTTCATCACGTAGGGAATAAGGATAGTTGACCTTAATTGAGTGTAGGTTACATTTACAAGAATTTAGTGGCAAAATTGCTCCCCTAAAACCAGTCATGTTGGCCTATGTTTCTAAAAATAGCAAAATGTGAAAATTCGAAAATGTCAATAGAATTGGACTAATTTTGTGTCAGAATGGTCCTTTCATGAAGCCTTTGCGATTTCTTGCATTTTGGCATTCCAAGATGGCTGCCATCTGCCGTTACTAAAAATAGCACAAAACATGAAACTGATAATATCTCCGTAACCCCTGAATGGATTTTGACGAAATTTGTGGCAAAATGATTCTTGCATTGAGATGTTTCAAGCATAACTTAATACAGACCAGTGTTACGCAGAAGGTTTTACACTCGGTCGACACGGGTGTAGAGCCTTATGCGTCGCCAGGACGGCGGAGGGTGACTTCCGGTTAAAGGGTTATCTACTAGTGTAATACACTGACAAGGAAACTCTAACAACGTTAGAATTTTTGAAGTTTATATATGATGTAAATTCTATATACAACAATACAATTTACAACTATCACAATTACAATAATATACAACACATATCAGTTCATGTCGCTGGCCCAAGTAAGGTGTTTGTTTCAAATCTGTAATCGATTTGCGTACAATACGCAAATAGATTACCGTCTGACGTCAACACCGTACTCGGCTCAGCGCCATGAACTAAAGGAAAACACAAAGAACAAAAAAACGTTAGTTTGAGCTCATACAAAAAAACAAGGCCTTATGTTGGTAGACTTCAATTCGTCGTTCCCTGGATCATGTCATGGGCCAGTCCATATATCACGAGGAACACCAACTTATAGTAACACGTGCACGATTATATACTGGTCGCTCCCTGGATCGTACCAGGGACCAGTCTATATATATTAACACACCTTAGTGGACGAACACTGTCCCACACTTGATGTGACCTTCAGATCTTATCACAGAATCTGGCAAAACTGTGCTAATCACTTCCGCCTACATTTTGTGCTTCCCGCCTCTGCTTGGGAACTATGCACAAACGGCGTTGTAACTGCCTCTACCCGGGTTGGTATTAACCTGGAGACGTTTATCGAATCTCCAGGTGAGACGTGGCTCTAAGCCCTAACAGCTGACTGCCGGACTTGATGTGCCTAAAAATAACGAACTTACACTTAATACATTGTAACTACATAATAACAATATGTAAGACTTGGGCCTGTCTTGGAAATACCATACAACGCCCTCGGCGAATGCCGAGCATAACGTGCACACGCCAGCCGTGTCACTAGACACGACTCGCGCTCATCATGTAAAGCTAAAAGTGTGTTTACCACTTCCGCCAATGAAGAAACGTAGATCCTACCACGCATGTGCGTCGAAGGATCTGACGTCAAACATTGTCAAGAAGTATACTGACGTCAACAGGCATTACCATGACATACCCCACATAAAACATGAATAATCTAAACAATGACTTATTTACATTAAATTGATTGACCAAAATCTAACTCGCATATGTATTAATTCATTTCTTTAAACTAAGCGTAATACCATTTGCCATAGAATATAATAGCTGAATAAGCGTTTCTCACACATTTGGGATCATAACGTTTGATCTGACATCATGACATCAATGATGTTATACCATATGACGCCGTCTAATGAAGGCAAATCAAACGCATGATGACCAAATGTTACCATTATAACTTATGGAAAAAACCCTTAATGCGGTGCATGCTATGGCGTCAATTGACGTCACGAGTATATAAATTAGTTCCATTACAAATCAATCTACTTCTATAGGCCACGTATACGTGAAACTAATATAAAAAGTGTTGACGTCGCAATAACATGAATGCAACTGACGTCACATGAATAACATGAATGCAACTGACGTCACTGGACGTCAAATAGACGCACACCATTGCAACCAACCAACAAAACTTCCTAATATACAAATATTATGCGCAGCATGCTTACTAACAAAATCGGTCGACACATGCGCAGCCTGATCACTGCCAACAAAATCAAATCAGTCGACACATATAATCATACCATATCAATCAGAAGTCACATTTTTCATTCTTAGCCAAACTATTCTAAATAAATATAATAAAATCTTACCCTTCTAGGTCTTAACACAGAATCTGGGCACACAACAATATAACATCCATCAAGAATTAAACAGCCACGTCTAACTTTTCATTAAAAGATAGGCGTATAAATACTATGCGTCTCACATTAAAATCATGCAACACGTTTTCCACAATCAAAAGACTCGTGCAGGTATTCACCTTAAAATCATGCAATAGGCTGTCCACGAGAGGTATTCACAAACAACCCATGCATAACGTAGCCACAATTTCCGTAAATGTTTTATTACCACAGTTACCCTAAAAACTGTAGCCTTACTGATTGAAAGGATTAAAATAATCTCGACGACATAGTGGACGATTAGATCCATTTCGTAACAACCAGTCATGTTGGCCTCTGTTACTAAGAATAGCAAAATGTGAAAATCAGAAAATCTCAATGGAATTGGACTAATTTTGTGTCAGAATGGTCCGTTCATGAAGCCTTTGCGATTTCTTGCATTTTGGCAATCTTAGATGGCTGCCATCTGCCGTTACTAAAAATAGCACAAAACATGAAAATGACAATATTTCAGTAACCCCTGAATGGATTTTGACAAAATTTGTGGCAAAATGATTCTGGCATTGAGATGTTTCAAAAATTAATAAATATAGACCCGCCAAATTGGTCTCTTTCACTTAAAATAGAAAAATGTGAAAATTGAAAAATTACAATGGAACTGGACCAGTTTATGTCAGAATGGTCCTTGCATGAAGGCTTTTGATTTTTTGCATTTTGGCATTCCAAGATGGCCTCCATCTGCCATTTCTAAAAATAGCGCAAAACATGAAATGGCAATATCTCAGTGACCACTGAATAGATTTTGATGAAATTTATGGCAAAATGATTCTTGCAAATCTCAAAGTAATTGGACCAATTTTGTGTCAGAATGGTCCGTGGCAAAATAGCCAGGTGAGCGATATCAGGCCCATTTGGGCCTCTTGTCTATTTATCATGCATCATCAGAAGATTTTACGGCGTAAAGAGACTCAAACAAATGAAAAGCAAATGCGTTTTGTATGAACTTGCTGACATCATGAATACATTGTGACGTAATTCGGTTACGTCATTTAACCAATCAAACGCTGTTATCACGGCCAACGTCAGTATGTAGCCAATCGTCTTCAGAGATAGCTTCTTTAGACATCGCCTGATAACATTTGCGCAAGCACAGTTCTAAAGTGCTGGCATGATATCACATCGTGTTATCATACCCCTGTTATCAGGAAAATTTTGCAGCAGATGCATATTGATAAATGGAAATAGATGGATTTGTCTTGTAAACTGGACCAGTTATGAAGAAAAGTAAAGTAAAGAAAAGTAAGGCAAAAGATTTCATGACATTTAGAATTTAATCCATTAGTCTTCTACTATGATAGAGAGCCATTATACTACATGAAGCTTCCTACCGAAAGTATTATTCTTGACGTCAGTTGGATTGATAAATTTTTAAGCCGGATATTTTTCAGCTATTAAAATGATTTTACATAAACTGTAGATTGTGGTATTAATCTGTATGTCTGGAACATCAATAATTTGCATTTTAAAACCATTTGATGCCTACAGATGGTGTTTACCACGGGAACATGTGACTTATTACGCATGTGAACGGTAAAGACTCAAATCAACCAACACATTGATGCTGTGTATTTTGTTAGTAGAAATATTCTATGCATCCAAAGCAAGGACTATTAGAATCTGATAGCTTTACAGCCCGGTGTACCACAGTAAATTGATCTGGGTTTGAGGTTATAAAACTTGAGAATAATCTCAAACTCAAAGTAATGCACCCTGATTTGCTGCTTGTGCCCAGAAGCAGCCTATCAGTGTGCTTTATTTTGAGTTTGAGAATGTTGAGTTTGAGAGTGTACTCAAGTTTTATAACCTCTGGGCCTGACCTTCTAGTGGATTCAAAGCAGGAATCTTAGCACTTGGCCTGCACTATCTCACAGTAGCTTGTGTAGAATGGATTCAGCAGGCAGAGTAAACCATGTTGACTTGATGTGACCCAGTGTCATGTTGACAACCACACTCCTCCCCAATGTTGATCTAAATGAGCCGCGACAGGAGAAAACCAACAAAGTGGTTATGCGCTCAGCGCACTCAAATCAGCCTGGGCATCTGCCCAGTCCAATCAGACTCTTTGCTAAGCTCTTAAAGGGTAGCTCAGGGACTAAGCTACCCCCATGCGGACACGAAGACTCTGATCAGACTGGGTGGATGCCCAGGCTGATCTGAGTCTGTGCTGGGCGCACCATCACTTCGTTGGTTTTCTCGTGTTGCGGCTCAAATGTCATAGTTTAGTAACATTGGGTAGCTGCCAAGTTCTCTGGGGACCAAAATTATTATGAAAGTTCAGTGCGCTGGGTTCAGCTTAAAAAAAAATTTAATGCAAATCTTTTAAAGAGTTTAAGTGAGAAATCTTGTATTCTTAACATGTTTTAGAAGAAAAAAAACATTTTAGATGGAGAGATTGTTATTCATATCATGTAATGGATTTCTACAGGGCTGAATAAATATGAAATCTGATGGAAATATGCAGCGCTTCAATTGTACGGAGTTATACAAGTTTTTCCTTAAACAAATATGCCAGTTTACCTTCATGCATTGTTCCTGGTTGGATCGAATCAGACTAATAAATTTGCAGCTGTAGATTTATACTTAAGATTGCACCAAGAATTTATTTGTTTTACCATTTATGAAACCCTTATAATTTGCAACAGACACCACATCTTGCAATGAATCATGGGAAAATTTGTTTACATGTTTAAAAGACAAAGTAGCTGATAAAACTTGAAGATGCTATTCACGACTGATTAATTAGTTTTAGTAAAAATATTGGGATTTATCGTTTTAAATGGTTTTCTGAAAATTTCTGGTAATGCAGCAATTTCCTGTTGTTCTGTGGAGTTTGATAAAAATTTGGGGGTTCATTGTACAGCAGAATGCAAGACCAGGAAGAACACAATATCAGCATGATGTGTTTTTCAAACACATCATGCTGATATTGTGTCCTCCCTGATCTTGCATTCTGAACTATCAAAGGTTTCATAGTTTGGATGACAGTTTCGTTTTTTAGCTCGCCTACAATTTAAGTTCAGGAAGAGCTGTTGTTGTCATTTTGGCATCCATATTTGATGTTTTGGCAAATAGAGCATTTTATATGATTGGCATTTAAGCGCTGTCAAGTGAGCTATCCTGTTTGTGGACAGGTCTTGTCCACTTTATTTGTTTTACTTCAGTTACACAAAAAGCTCAACGATCTAATAAACCCTGTCTCAGAAGCAAGGGGATTGTCATTCTGTGGTGTAAGCTCCCAATTTGGAGACAATGGTTATGTCACATGTCTTCACTCAAGTTTTGATAAGAATTGGTCTAAATAAGCCATGCTTTGAACACTCTTCCAGGTTTCTGCAGGCCTCGAGTGGTACAGAATTAAGTCAATAATGATCAAGTTGTCAATCATTGGAATGAGCAAATTTTGGCCAAACTTGGTCTGAAGCATTAAGAAAATCATTTCAAAAAGGACAACCTTTTTGAACTCTTTAGAAAAAAGTTTTTCCTCATTTCTGAGGTGAAAATGGCATGTGCTGAGTGAGTCAGTGAATGACGGACTGTCCACCAACACATCGGTCATACAGAGACAGGACCTTGGTTTTAAGTCTCATCTGAAAAAGATCCAACCTAAGACCCCTGGATTGGTAGTCTGGGGAGGATGTGCTGAAGGCCAAGACTTAAACCAACCTGTATATCTGTATACACATCCATTGATCATGAATGCAAACAGGGAGGAAGGACTCTGATCAGACTGAATAATGTGTAGTCTGATCACTTTCTTGATTGAGTATTTACATTTTCCGTGACATGGCTCAGTTACCATTATCAGATAAAATGTCTGAAGCGGCAAATTTGATTTCTTTGAAATTGGAATGTATTTGATTGATTGCAATTCTAACACTGACATTCGTTTCTGTTGTTTTGAAAGCATCAGAACCTAATCTCCCGTTTATGTGTATTTGAATGACACAACTTGTAATTGAATTGTCTCAAAACAGACACTTTGCATAATCCTGCAGGCCAGAGTGTCAGTTTTTGTGGTGTCACATGGCCACGTCGAGGAATAACTTGCAATATTATGCAGAGCTCTAGATAAGAGGGAGTATTTGATGATAATTTTTCTTATTTCTCATCGAAACCATATGTTGTGACCCCTCATCTGAACCGTCGAGACGGTTCAGATGAGGGGTCACAACATATGTTTTTATGCAGAATTAACAAAAATTATCCTTAATTATCACCAAATACTCCTTCTTATCTACAGCTCTGATTATGTGCAGTTTTTGTCCTTGAGCCAATTCTTGAATTGCTTCTGTGCAAATAAGGGAAGCAGATGTTCCCAAGTTTTTTGACTGCAGGATATAGGAATTCAGAGCTCTAGATAAGAGGGAGTATTTGATGATAATTAAGGATAATTTTTCTTATTTCTCATTCAAACCATATGTTGTGACCCCTCATCTGAACCGTCTCGTTGAGACGGTTCAGATGAGGGGTCACAACATATGTTTTTATGCAGAATTAACAAAAATTATCCCTAATTATCACCAAATACTCCCTCTTATCTAGAGCTCTGATAGGAATTTATGTAGCACTTGGTAGAGAATACATAGATTGGCATTTTATGGTTTAAATAATAAGTTAGTCATGAATCAGAATAATAATGTCTTATAAGGCCTTTAACATTTAACCAGTTAGCAAGAAATCAAGCTATGAATACTTTACGACTTCATTTAATAGCTAAAATATAAAATGAAATTCTAACATATCAGTTCACAACTAAAAGACCATTACTGCCCCTAAGGCCACTAGGCTATGGGAAACCTTTACCTTTTACTGTGCTGTTAAGTCACAGTGGAAGCCATGACAAGATAGCATTACCGTATTCTACCTAATTAGCGCACATGCCTCTATAAGCGCACGCCGTGGCAATTTGTGAAGCATAGGACTATTAATGCACATATTTTTACTGTTTTATCCCTTTGCTTTCTCGTTTACAAGAGCTGAAAATGCAATAGAATATTAAAGTTTTTACTTCTAAAGCTTCTCTATCCTTCTATGACCATATGAATTTAAAGGTTAAGCATCAGAGAAAAGCTGCCTATAAGCAGCTTTTATCTGATGCTTTACCTTTAAATTCGTTCCCTTCAATATATAATAACCTATTAAAATGTGCGTTTATATGAAAGAAAGTTTACTACAAGTATTTGCCGCCATTTTGAAAAAGTTAAGCGCACAGGGCGCTAATAAGGTCGATTACGGTATATCCAAAGTAGCATTATAAAGAGAAGCAGTATAATGAAGCTCTGTTGTAATATCATTTATGTAATTGGTGTTCTGTTATATTTTCAGGTTGTATTGTGTAGTGTACCAGACTTACAATGTGGTTTCTCCAGAGATCTGTTTGTGGCCTGGTGTGGCAACCCAAAGAACAGTATCATCCTTACAGTGAGATCATCACCGGGAACCTTGTCCAGATGGCTCATAGATCATCCAGAAAACAAAACTGTTACTATGGAGGTAGGATCAGGTTACTATGGTAACAGAAATGAGTTACTTTGGTAACAGGAATGACTCTGAATATTTGTACAAAAGTGCATAAGCACACAGTTCTTTTCCAGATCAGACTCATCCTTTTATTATGTCCAGTCACCTGTCAGTGGCTTTGTTCATAAACATAAATTACTTGGTGGCATTGGTTGTGGGGTAATCATGAACCCAGGTTGTTCACCTGAAACCAGAAAACTCTATAAAAGTTTATGCCACCTATGCCAGTGATGCCAGAAAAGTACTACCTATGTCTCACTTCTGGCATAGGTAGTACTTTTCTGGCATCATTTTGCCAGAAGTGAGACATAAGTAGTACTTTTCTGGCATCATTCTGCCAGAAGTGAGACATAGGTAGTATTTTTCTGGCATCATTGGCAAAGGTGACATAAACTTTTATTGAGTTTTTTGGTTTTGCCTGTTTTATAACAAAGTGCAGACAGACAAGATAATGCCTCCTGCAGAATTCTTGCTTCAGTCCAAGGTCACCTTGATGAAGAGACTGGAATGACCAGTAATGATTGCAACTGTTTTAATTTAATCGTTAATGCGCCAAAAAGCAGACAACAAAATTTGCGTCTGCAGAAATTTCAAAAAATGTTTTATCCAAGCTATATCATATTGAGAATTCAAAGACTATAGGGCAAACAGTGTCGATCCAGATGAGGTGGCTCATGATGAGCCACCTCATCTGGATCTACACTGTATGCAAATTCAACAATTTTTCATTTTTGGCGCTTTAAGGGTTAAGAAAAGATACATCTAAATGGATCTTAACTGTCACTCTTTAAATTTCCAGTTTGATTAAAGAAATCGTAATTGAAATACATTGTCGTTTCAAAGGTGGGCAGATTGAACGAGATTAAGCACCATTAAATGCATTTGATACATTATCGCGCACAGGATGAAATATATGATAGCATGACCATTCCCATTTAAGAAATGCATCACTATAGGAACAGAAATGGCTCGGTTAGATCCGGTCTGTGTTTGATCAATGGATTTTCAGCGTTAATGCAATGTGTTTTAGCTTCTCAGTCTGATATCAATTCTTATTTAAATGTGGGCAGGCTAGAAATGTGCAGCAACACAAGAAACATCACCTTATTTCGTTTCTTCTTTGGTTGGACTTAAATTTGCTCTTTCAAGAATATTTCACTACTTTTAAGTGAAATATTCTTGAAAGAGCTGTAAAGTCTGCAAAAGAAGAAAGCTACACGGCGTTGAACGCTAAGCAAAGATGGTAAAAACCATAGTTCAGGGAAAAGAACCACCTGACCACCCACAACCGGAACTTAATTTTCACACTTGTGCTCTACGCTTGTGCTCTGAGTGAGGCTCAAATATACAGTAATAAGAGACCTAATTAAGGAATGAATTTCATTTTTCTGATGTTTATCAAAGTGTAAACTACATTGGGTAGCATGCAAAGTGAATGAACCCTATAGGGGTTCATGTATACATGTACTTTGCTAGTGACCCAATGTAGTTTACACTTCGATAAACATAAAAAAAATTAAGTTCATTGCTTATATTTACATTCGTTTCAATCCAACCCTTGATGAAAAATCTTATAAGAGCGCTAAAATTGAAGCAGTAAAACAATTACACACAGTTTTTCTGCTAACAGCGGAACAGCGTCAATGACGTCATGTGATTGCCAATATCCAATCAGACTGTAGGCAGCCATGGTTTATTCAAACGTCATTTAAATTCGTGACATTGCTTGGCTTAATGTAAGTAAAACACCACAATTGCAAGTATTTATCAATAGTCAGTACTCTTTCCACTGGGCCACTGAGGCCTGCCAGTGTCTTTAGGCATTTGCAGTGAATGAAAACATAATAATCAACTAATACTAAACTCTGCATCAGTCAGGGTGGATGATTCCATAAAGAACCTTGTTACATGATGAACCTTTTTAAAATCTTGATTAACTGGACTTCTAAATTAATTTCACTTCTCTTTAATGGATTCTGGTTGAATCATCCTGCATTAAAGAACTAAATCGGGAATATTATCTGACTATTTCTGAAAATTCCTAGTTTTGGCTCATTTTCCCGTAATATATTTCCCCCCACACTTTGTGTCATTTAAACTGGACCAAAATTGTTAAACTGCAATGCATCATACTGTAGTTGAAACAATTGTAGGGCTTGGACAAATAAGTTTACGGTTTAAGGTATTTAGATACACAATAACTCTGTATCGACTTATTAAAACACATAACAGAGTTATTGTTCATGGTGAATCAATCAACTATGGAATATATACACACTTACAATGCCTACCATAAAGATCCTAAGTTTTCGGGCAGATACATCTGTATAAACAGTGGAAACCATGATCAGACTGTTCCTTAGGAACCAGAATGATCAAGGTCTTTACAATTTCAATTCCATCTGCGCATTTTTTGAGGCATTAGTCTATGGTAGACCCGGAACAACAGGAAAATAAATAACAGGGCAAGGACCGGCTGTGTTTGCAGCAGGTGCAGTACTTGGACAGTCTTTTTTGGGGATATTTTAGAACTTAAACATTGTTTTTTTAGGAAACAAAACGGTGAAATGCTTGTTTTTTTGTTTTATTCTGTATCATACAATGTAAGTTTTACTAAAACAATATGCATAAGCATGCCCCATCGACTGAATATATTTTTCATGACCTTTTTCATGAAATTCAATTTTCTTGCATTTTTTAAAAGAATGTAAAAATATACTTATAATCAAGATAATTGCAATTTTTCTTACCAGTCTGTTTCAAATACCCTATATTAAAAATTATATGATTTGCAGAAATGAAAGTGCATCCTTGTGCTAGAGACATGAATTTTAATGGAAAATGTGTAAAAAAAGTATGTATAAATACAAAAGTTTGTTTTTTAGAAAAACAAAACAGTGAAAAGTTTTCTTTTCTTATCCAAATGTTTTATAGCCCTTTGGGTTATTCAGCTGGTATAATGAAATGAATGCCCCACCAATATCTTTATTCATCATTCGTCTACCTTAAGTTTGTTAACCTTTCAAGCACCAAAAAACAGATCACAAATGGAAAATTAATGGTTTTTAGGTGTCCAAATAATCAAGCACTTTAGGTACATGCAGTAATATGTCCAAAAGATGCAGATAGAATTGGAAACAGTGTAGACCCTGATCTGGGTTCGCTGTGTCTGTTAAGGCCTGTCTGTCCCAATACTTCAAATTTTTATGGTACCTTGGATTTACAGGTGCGGAGAAGAATAAAGTTGGAAGGCACAGAATTGGAAGAATATATGAAGAAAAAACAGGAGAAGCAGGCTGACTCTAAAACCAAGTCTGACACTGGGTAAGGATATAAAGATATGGGGCCTTTGTCAAGGTGTATGAGTTACTCTCATTACATTGGAGAGATGAAATACACTACTGTGATTACACTCTCTGATCATAAACTAGGCTTCTGTGTGTATGTATGAGACTGACAGGCTTATCGACCAGAGGTTTCGGGCTAAGTCCATCACATGGGCATCTTTGTAGAACCTGATTCAGTAAGCATGATTGTCTTTACCTCCATTCAAGTCCAGCCCGGTTGTGTCAGCTGAGGGTTTAATGTTTTGGGCGCATTGTCCAGAGGTTGTGGACTCAAGTCTATTAAAAGCCTGTGTATTTTAGAGTTGTTAGCACCCCTGACTTTGGATCACAGTGTTAAGGGTTTGAGTCCCGCTGGAGGTGAGATTCAATGGCATTTCATTGCACAGAGCTTTTCATAATCAGTCTCCCATTATCCTGATATGACTGATATACTTTTGAAAACGACTTAAAATCCAAGTCATCAATCATCCATCTCAAATCTATCAGCCCAGGCTCAGGTCTAGTGACAGCCAGCTGGCAGGAGACCAAAAAGTCAGACCTGGCCTAAATTTAACTTTGAAATTTTATCCAATTATGAAGACGCACAAATTAGGTTGTTGTCCTATCCATTGACAAGTCTCAGTGTGACTAACAGTTCCAAAACATCAAGAAATAGCTTTTACGGTTCAGACTAACCATTTTCACACAATTTTTTATTTAAACACACGGATTATCTTTGCCATTGCTCAGTAAAAATAAGCCATAAGATGCATTGTGAATATTAGTCAAATGTGACATCTCTGATGTCAATGCCTCTTTTGAAAAATATACACAGCAGAAGCAATTTTGTTTTAATGAAAGCAAATTTAATGTGATTTAAGATTGTGTGACGTAAATAGTCTATGTCATTCAAAGTAATTCTTGTTATCTTCGGAAGAGTGCAAGACATCAAATACAAAAATTCATTTACGCCAGAATACTAGGAAAAGAGAACCGCTAGCAGAAATACTATGATTATCTAGCTATTTTCAGTGACGTAAAAGCAGATGCTAAGTTGTGCTTTTCCTGCCATATCTGCAGTAAATATTCAGACACCACAGCTGTTTTCGTTTTTTTTTTAAAGTAAATTCTTACACCTCCATGTTTTTCCCGCCATTTTTACAAAAGGGGAACAACTTCCATGACATCTTGTTTGCTTCCCTGGTGGATGATGCTCTTCAACCAGGGAGGTCAACTCTTAAAGAAATTCTTTCTTGTAAGAGTTGACCCCCATTTAGAAGGGAGGCAAAAATAAAAATGGCAGATTCACCTCCCCTGAAAGCATACCCATTTACTTTGACTTTGGATGTGTCATTGTGTCATATCAGGGTGTATTTATAAAACTAATGTTGAACATTGCCAGTGCTGGGTATTGAGGATAATTTGAGATAGTATTTCTTATTTCTCAACAAAAACATATGTTGTCACCCCTCATTAGTACTGTCTCAATGAGACGGTTCTGATGAGGGGTCACAACTTATTTTACTGTGAAGAAATGTGGGAAATTATCATCAAATTATCCCTATAACTTCTTCTTATCTGGAGGGCTGATTGCAGTCTGAGCTGGGTCTGTTCTGTTCCCTCAGACAGTTATGTTGAAATATTTAGAGTTGATACAGTAGTAAATAGCTGTCATGAAAATTCCTTTAATGGTGGCGTGTCTGTCTTCTGAAGTAAATGAAAATTAATACTAAAACCTGTAATTTGTAGTATTGCGTTACGTCCCTGAGAAATGGTAAAATAGCGTGCTGGTATGGTGTTATTTCTGTCATTGTGCCTAAAGCAAGATTTCAAGGGGCTTGTTGTTGGAACTTTTCATAAAATACTACGTGTTTGATGTAGGTAAAATTATAACCATGTTTTTCCTAAGAAACACTCGGACACCGGACTTAGCGTAAATATGTTGAACTACTTAACCATTCCTTTTACATGCTTCCGGTTTAAAATTTGGAATGGTCTAGGTTTTGTATCATCAGCAGATTTTGTATAAAATTTGGCAAACAATAATTACCCTATCGAGGCTTCACTGTACTCAGGCATTTGTGTCCGAATAATTACTTTAAATACAGTAATAATGGCAGAAAAGAGAGATCATTTTATGTTTCAAGATACTAGTTTATGCAGTTCATTTTATTTTTTTAGGTTATGATTATTTTAATTTTGTCCTTGTACTATTTTGTGGCGGCGGTTTCGTGACCAGAAGTAATAGATAAATAGATATTTTGGGTTTATGGCCCATGTTTATTTCAGTTACTGATCCTAAAATGGGTAAATTAATAAATGTGATAATGAGAAATGTATTCAAACTTACTGGATTCTATTCCCTGAAATATTGCTGGAGGGCCATAATATATAGAAATGGTCATGTCATGAGGGAAATAAAAATCTTACTCTGGGAAGAAGAAAAAAATGTGTTTCTTTATGTTTATTAGTTAGGCTGAAAATTAACTTTTTCGGTCATTTTGGTATGGTTTAGCATGTTTGGTGGGTAAGGTCGTAGAATATGAAAATGGTGCAAAATAGGGGTGTAACGATACATCAGTATATTGATGCATCATGATAGTAGTTGCCTTGATGGTGCTATCGTGATAGTGTTTTTAACTATCGATAACTATCGCCGATAATGCTTTCAACTATCGATAGTTTTGATAGTTTTTGTTGATGTACATTTTCACCTTGTGGACTGGATTTTGACACTTGTCTTCCAAACAAATGTCATTTAGGAACCTGAAAGGTGTCTGCTTTGCATCGAAAAAAAACTTTTGTTAAGATGGTGGTAAAGCTTACACTCAAAGTGGACAGCACTGGTATGTAATTTAGAGATGGGACTTACTAAATCATCTGAATCTTAAGAAATTGCAATATTCAGAGACAGTGATAGTGTATTGTGATGCATCGTGATGTAAGAGCCTCGATACCGGTAGTAATAGTATTGTGATAGGGGTTTCTTTGATAGTGATAGTATTATGATAGTCAAAATTTTGGACAATAGTCAGCCCTAGTGCAAAATAGCATTTTATTGAATGATTCACAAGAAATTGACAAAGAAAGAATGCTTGTAGCAGTTTTAGAATTGCCTAATGTCCTTTGCTTAAAAACTTAATAAGTGACGTTCGCAGTACCATCACAGCATATTAATGTCTGTAGTAGCATCCTAAATGATTTCAGCCCTTTTAGTAAGAATTTAATTTTATGGGCACTAAAAGACTTGATAAATCTTTGAATTAATGTCATTAAGCTTTGAACAACTGGGTCGTGATGTGTTTACTAGGGCTGGGACAAGTAACCGGGTACCCGAGTTCAGGTTGGGTAGATCAATTACCTGGGTACATATTTACTACCCATTACCCGTATGTTTATATGATGTAATGTATAATTATTCTTTTTCAAAAGAATTACAAGCAAATACGGTAAAGTTTAATGTGACTGCCTTGTATTTATTGCAATCATATATTGCGAACAAATTTTGTATAACATGGATATTTCTACATTTTTATATCCTTCCCATGCATATGTATGGAAATGGCAGACACCTTACTTATTATTTGAGCTAAACGTATATTTTCTAATGGTGGAAAATGATACGGTAACTGGTACCTGGGTACCCGCTCGTACAAGGCACTTGGGAACCTGGGTACATAATCTCTACTTGTCCCAGCCCAAGTGGGTAGACATGTAGTTGCTGAAGAACATAGGTCCAAATATATACAGCTGTAATGGTTGAAAACAAAAGTTGCATGCTGCCAAGAAACAGTGCACTGTCACATAACTTCTGATTGTTGTCAAGATTTCTGTAATCTATAGTGTTCAAGTTAAGATTTTGCAAGATGCAGTGTACAAGAATTTAAATACTGTTTGTGAGCCTACCTTATTCTGTCAAATAAAGAACACTAAATTTTCACTCGCATGACAGAGAGAACGTGACAAAGGACAGGCAGAGATATTTCTGGAGATTTTAACAATAACTTAAAGGTGTCTTTTGCATTTTAATTTCCAGCTGTTATGTTTTTGAACACTTTAAGCGCCAAAAAGCAGACGACAAAATTTTACGTCTGCAAAATTTAAAAAAAAAAAAAAAATTCATACAAGCAATATCACATTGGGAATTCAGAGACTATAGGGCAAACAGTTTAGATCTAGATGAGGCGGCTCATTATAAGCTGCCTCATCAAGATTTACACTATTTGCAAATTATCTGGTGCTTAAAGTGGTAAAGGATTTTTGCAGTCAATTATCTTCAAGGCATGTCACAAGATTGCTGCTGCCAAGCCTAGAGTCACACCATCAAACTCTCTTGTCTTAGAGGTGGGCACATAATGTCTACAATTTAAAATCACTTGGGAAAACAAGGAAAAGAAGATTGCATCAAAGAGATTTACTATCAGAACCCTTTTTTTCTTAAATCACAGTGTGAAGGTTCCCATGTTTGGATCTGTCAGATAATGATCCTAATCCTAACAGTCTCACAAAGATTGCACAACAAAGTTGTGGTGTCCGCTTTATCAAACCAGCAAAACTGTACATATGCACACGAAATACAACACTCACTGTGTGTGCCTGACATGATTTTTATACCCAGAGACTGTGGCCTTGTTAATCAAGCATGACTGGACAAACAACAACAGCATATTTGGCTACACCTCGAAGGGCAAGCACTCTAACCTAAAAGTGTTTGCTTTCCTTCTTCAAGGGTGACTACTCTTTAAGGAAAGAATTTGCTCTCTGTAGAGAGCAATTTCTTTCCTTTTAGAGTAGCCACCCTGGGAGAAGGACTTCATCAATGAGGGAAGCATAAGTTATCTCTCTTATGAAAAAAAGCTGTCAACGCTTGAAGGTGTAGCCATATTCTTTGAACCCTTTTGGCACCAAAATGCAGACGACAAAATTTATGTATGCAAAATTTCAAAAACTGTTTCCACCAAGCTATATCATATTGCGACTATATCATATTGAGACTATATCATAGACTAGAGGGCAGACTGTGTAGATCTAGATGAGGTGGCTCGTTATGAGCCACCTCATCAGGATCTACATTGTTTGCAAATTCAGCTATTTTCATCTCTGGCGATTGAAGTGCTAAACTCACTATGTCCTTGAGGGCCTGTTTTCTCTTGTTTTAAAGTACAATACTTTCAGTCTAAATCAAATATAAATGAAATTTGACTTTATTGTCTTCTTACATCAAAATCTAAGTTGTTTTTATTTAATAAGAGTTCTAAATTTGTCTTTGTTAAATGGAAGCTAATTGTTTGTTTCTTTTTTGGAAGCCAATGCCTATGGTGTTAATTATGCTGCTACTAGTGTAAACATTTATATGAGCGGCAACATGACAAAACCAACAACGTGGTTGTGCATCCAGCGCAGACTCGGATCAGTCTGATCAGAGTCTTCGCTGTCCGCATGGAGGTAGCTCAGAGCCTTAGCTACCCTTTGAGCACTTAACAAAGAGTCTGATCAAACTGAGCGGATGCCCAGGCTGATCTGAGTCTGCGTTGAGTGCACAACCACATTGTTGGTTTTTTCGTGTCGCGGCTCATGTGGTGAAAAAAGCAGATGTTTTCCCTAGAGCAAACTCTTCATTTATTTTGGTCATTATTAAGGCAACCTCTAATTTTTGCCATTAATTGATTTCGGAACTTTTAGCACAAACCTATTCAGTACCTTGGCACCTAGTGTAAATTTGGTCTTTATTAGGAATAGCTCAGGGTTTCTCCTATAGCAGTCTTATTTAAATTGAAAATACCAGAGACTGGAATGAAGTTAGATTTCTAATTAAATCAGGTAATTAGAGCTTTATGAAGTACATATGACCCCTTCTTGGAATGGGGTTACAAGACCAAAGGTTTTCCATTTCATTACAAGTCTGGGTACTGTATTACAGGATGTAATCGGACAACTGCTGAAGCAAAAATGTAGACCCAGATCAGACTGCTCATTGTAGAAGATGGCAACAGTAATCTCTATCTTTTTGGGGCTAATAATGAACTTATACTGAGGAATGTAGAACACAAGACTGTCCGCGATCTCTTGCTTCCTGCCGAGACTTCTGTACATGATAAATGGCTTCCTGCAGAGACTGTCAGCATGATTCTGCTTCCTGCTGAGGCTCTCAGCAGGAAGCAGAGTCACGCGGACAGTCTCGGCAGGAAGCCAATTTTCGAGGACAGTAGTCCCTGCAGGAAGCAAGAGTTCGCGGACAGTCTCGGCAGAAGCCAAATATGATGTACGGTCTCTGCAGGAAGCGAAAATTAGCGGAATCAATTATACCCTGTGTAGAAGGCAATAGCCCAGTAATGCCTGGGAACCCATAAAAGTGACACTGTTAAACAGTGTAGGCCCATATGAGATGCTACAAATATGGAGTCTGATCAGGGTTTAATTTGCCTTAAATACTGAATTTTTATGATAAATTATTTAAAATAAACTTGACACCCCTTAATACCTGTCAAAAAGAGCCAGGTAGAAGATTCCACTGGTCATAAATAGGATAAAACAATTGGTTTAAGATTAGGGAAGCTTTTATTCGTCACAATTTTCAAAATTGACAGCCAATCTAAGGCTTAACGTTGTACACACTATATTTGAATAAAATATGTCAGATTTTCATAAAATTTTCATCAGCAGTATTGTTTTCTCAAGATCAGTTAATTATTAACTCATACTAGTTTGATGACTTCCCTTTTAATTACCGTATACGCGATAATTTTCGCGGTGTTCCATTTTTCGCGGTATTTCGCGGTCACTTAGAAACCGCGAATATTAAAATTGCAAAAATTATTTCCTGTTTCTTACAAAGTATCATCAGTAGACACAGCGTCCATATATTTTGTTTCTGTTTGCTACGGTAAAGTCTGGTACTTTTCATTTGAGCCAGTTCTTTCATTAACCTGCGGCCGCAGGTTAATGAAAGAACTAGCTCAAATGAAAATCAAGCAATTTTGATTTTTGGGCATGTCATTGACTGTGAAAATTAAAAATCACAAAAATTGATGTTTATGTTTTTGCCCCTTAACCGCGAAAATTTGAACCCACGAAAATTACCACGTATTCGGTAATATCTTTTATTTGAGTCAAGGACAATAAAACAGTTAATTTCTGTTGTTTCTGTTTTGTTGTAAATAACATTATTCATTATATAGTATTACTCTGAAAAACAAAAAGTGTTTCTATTCTATGAAGTTTGAAGGCCATTTCTTTAATAAATAACAACCACTATTTAAAGCTGCTTCATTAGATAATGAATAGAATGTAAAACAACAATTTAATTAATATGTTGCTCTTCATTAAGTATGATTGTTTTTCATTAAGTATGACTATTTACATCAAGGTGAAAGTTCTGAGGTTCCTCTTTGTAAAAACAGTAGAAAAACATGGAGGAGTTTCCATACTCCCTAAAACAGATCAAGACATGTATACACCTTTCCTATAAATCGAATTAGTCGCGCACGAGTTATCTACCCAAGTAGACTGTGACGTCATCTATAGGATATCCCATATAATTCAATACAACTGCAAGCACACATAACATGCATAAAGCAGACGTTTAATAAATGTAAACTGCAAAAAAAATCACTGAAAGACCAAATTAAAGTATAATTGCCCCGTTTTCATATAACATTTTTATTTATATATATTTTTATTTATTAATTTTAATATCATAATGAGAATCCCGACAAGTCGCTCTTGATTTTTATGACCTCTTTCATCGACGCCGTGTTTTAACACCCCGGCAATACATTCACGTTTGTTCAATATAAAAAAGCTACATTTCGTATAAATAAGTTTCGTAAATCTGAAAAGTTATTTCCATTCTTCCGACATTCAGATAGTAACTACGTATTATTACCGGACCACGTACCGGACAGATTATAGCGCTGATATTCATAGTTTCTTGTGCGATACACGGATCTAAAAACATCAGACAGTTTTCCGTAATTTTTAACCCAAGATTGAATTTATATTATTTTTTTTCCATCTCTTACTTATCTTCGGTATTATTTATTTGATCGTTTCCATTTCACGGTAGGTGTTCTTAAAGCTGCCTTCCGAACACGTGTCTAGGTAATACACAATCATGGGTGTTTGTTTATTGCGGCAACGCGCGCAATTCGGGGATTACACAAACGAATTCCGTGTCAGCACACTTTGTTGTCATTTTTAGCGTGTGTCTGTTTTATAATCAGCTAATCGTTCGTTTTGTATCTTTTGTAATATCGGTCTGAACATCTTCCGTTATTTTCTTTCTTTTCCTTATGTTTTGGAAGCTGTACTGGTGATACATACTCTTTCGATTATGGTAATTTAGTGGGAAATCTTTTAGTTTTGTGTCAAATTCCCAAAAGCTATAAGTTATAAAGCTTATTTTCCGACAAAGTAAGAGCTAAATATAGTTGGAACAAAATAGTTGTCTTAATCTTAACCCTTGAATGTTAGTTTTGAATATACGGAAAACCGGCATTTATTTGGTTACACAATGAAAAACAATATCCTATCCTATAGATGACGTCATAGGCGTTGCAAGGGACAAAACTCGAACAGACTCTGAATTATAGGAAAGGTGTATAAGCAGCAAAGACTTAGATCAGCTTTGCAGAGCCCTGATTGGCAGAAATGCAGAAATCACACACACACACTTCTCTGATGGCATAGCTGAAGCCAATATTTTTTTCATCCCACAACTTAACTTACATATTACATTAAACAAAAAGAGACAAAAAGAAACTTTAAATCATTTCAATGCTAATACAATACACATGTATTTCTGCCATATATTTGAACACCTTTACCATTCTTCAATGTACTTTGTTTTCTTTAAACTTGATCAGATCCATCATGTATTGTCAGCGAGTGTTTTATTAAACATTTGGAAAAAGTGATTTAGAGGTTTCTAAGAAATAACCAATATTAGTTTTTCAAGAAATCATTTGACAACATTGCCAATAAGTGATGTAAATAATATATGAAAAGTGCTAGGGTCGATCAGTATGAAAAAGATAAAGGCTTTCCCAGAGCCTCTGGCAAAGGGGCAGTAGGATGTTAGACACCACCCACCTTAAGGTGGTTCCCAGTTGTCTCCTTTCAATGCCTTTTAACTTCCCCTGTTTGGAGTCAGATAACCGTGTACTGCTGGGTTGATAGCGGAAGTATTCAGTTGTTGCCCATTGTGGGGTCCGTGGGATTGAGCCCTACAACCTTCTCCACCAAAGACTAGCACTCTAACCACTCTAACACTGTTCCTCAGTGAGTATGCTTGAAGCATTACAATCAGCCACAAAATATGTTATTTTACACTTCAGTTCTATCTTTCACAGCTTATGGTATTCACCTTTAATAGTCAGAAGAAGAGAGAAAAGGCAGATCACATCTCAGTCTGATCAGAGTACGGTATGAGGTTTTAGGCTACATGTTCAAGGCATAGATAAATAAAGAATTGGTAAAATTGCAACAAGAAGTACCCAGTACAGGAATGATTCAGTGTTCAAATACCATAATAGTTTGGCTTTCAGATGTTTTTTCCCCCAGTAAATGGATCCCCAGATACTTAAGTCTTGTGTAACTTTTCTGTAAGATGGATTTAGACTTCTTTGTGCTATAAACAATCCTGAACATCTAGATCCATCTTGTAAGATGGATCTAGATTTTTTGGTTGTTTCAAAGGGGAATCCACCCACCCACCCCCACCCACCTGTCTTATTTCTGAAAAAATATGGTAGTTGAATGACCTATGTTCAATTCTTGTATAATATTCGATAGAAATGTATATCAATTTTATAATTTGTTTGTAGATTGAGACAACATTATGTGACATTATTTTTAAGGTCATTAAACTTAACTCAGTCTGGGACGGAACATAACCTTGAGCCAAATTTAGCCTAGTTCTTTGGGCCTGCCATCAGGCGCTAGATACACATGTTGCAACCAAGTGACAGGAAAACATGAGTTAAGAAAAGTACTATTTGGAAACTATATCCAAGTACACATGTATTTCTGGAAGCTTACCTTTTTGGGTCATCTGAACTGGAGCCCAGTTTTAGTTACAGGTTGTAAATGACATAAATATGTACCACATATATATAGTCATATGTCAGGTAACTGGAAATCAGGCTGTTTACGAATTAAGTCATTCATCCCAAAGACATTGCAAGCTGTTACATGTTTTGCCAAAGATAGTATTCAACAGAAATGGTTCCGCAATAATTCTTAATTATGGCTTAAATGTAGCAAAAAGTGATATAAATGGAATCAGATATGTATACCATAGATAGGGTATATATAGCAGCACCTTAATTCTTATTCTTCTGTGCTAAATCCATCCAATTTCAACGTGTCTGTCCAATTAGGGGATGTTTTGTATGGAATAGATAAATGTTTTACTTTGCACAAATGTTTTACCTTGCACAAATGTTTCAGGTTGCACAAATTCAAATTGAGGCTGTTGCAACAAAAATTGAAATACCTGATGATGTTTGTAGGAGAAAACATACAAATATTATACTTTATGCAAACAGCAGCTTCTGCATGATTTGCATGTCCAGATAAAATTTTCAGAAATATTATTTTTCTGTCAGTGTAACAAAATTTACTTTGAATCACTTCTAGGCTTGTTAAATTAAATCACGTGATTTTCTATGGTGTGCTTTACTATGATGATATAGAACTGCATTCTTACCTAGCGTCAGTCGTGAGTCAGATACAGTCAGTCTGGATATCTCCAAGTCGGAGTTCATCTCAATTTTCTGATCTCTCAAAGTAAATTTTCTGATCCTACAAAAAATTTACTTTCAGATATCAGTAGTTTGAGATAACAGGAGCTGAAATGTAAAGAAAAATAGGAAATGTATCCACACCATATTCTTTGATATGGAAGGGTATTTTGAGATTTCAGTGTTTCAGATAATGAGAGTCAACAGTAGTTGGCTGTGTAAGATTATAAAGAGTGATCTGTCAGGGTCTGCCCTGTTGCCAACATTTTATATAAAACATTCTGAAACGTTACATGCACAAGAGACAATACTGGTAACTTGATGTCTGAGTTCTAAGAGTAGATACGGTTTCATGTTTACAAGCTGGCATGCTAATACTCTGGGTGTAAAACATATTAACATTTTAATCTCATGAGCAGTTTGCAATATGTTACATATGTTGTCAAAAGATAGCTTTGAAAAATAAAAATGTAGCAATAATACTTAATTAAAGCACAAATGTAGCAAAAAGTGACATAACGTAAGTAGCAAATATCTTTTGAGAATTAGGTAACCATAAAGGTAAACAAATCATACTGTGCATTATGTCAAATTCCTGATTTCGACACATGAAAATCTGAAGTTTTCAAAAGATGTAGTTACAAACTTGTAATGGTTATCAAAGTGGCTAAACTCTACATGAGCACGCAAAACCCCATACACACCAAGGTAATCACAGGGTATAAACCAGTCTGCCAATTTTCGCTTCCTGCAGAGACTGTCCATCATATTTGGCTTCCGCCGAGACTGACAGCCAACTCTTGCTTCCTGGAGGGACTACTGTCATCGAAAAATGGCTTCCTGCCGAGACTGTCCGCGTGACTGTGCTTCCTGCACGAGGCTCTCGGCAGGAAGCAGAATCACATGGACAGTCTCTGCAGGAAGCCATTTATCATGTACAGAAGTCTCAGCAGGAAGCAAGAGATCGAGGACAGTCTCGGCAGAAGCCAAATGTGATGGACAATCTCTGCAGGAAGAGAAAATTGGCGGACTGGTTTATCCCTGTGGTAATGTGCCTGTTATGGTTTCATACCTAGGGACTGTGGCCTCGTTAAATAATCAGGGTTTGACAAACAACTGAAGTTTCACGCTTACCAATGTTCCCCACTTTAAGATATTCTGTTTATGAAGGATGCAACATGTGTTCAAATGCACCTGCTGGGTGGATTAATTTGCAAAGGGCAGTGTATTGAAAAACATTGCACACTGAACGTAAACAGTTGTGGCAAAAATAGCTTTTGTCGTAAATTTACCATAAATGGAGAGAAACCATATTAAACTACTTTAATTGACTGCTATGGTCCAGCTTTGAAATTTTGTATTTCAAGAAATGTTCTAGGAAGAGGTTGGCAAACAGTGTAGACAAGATCAGGCTGCTCCTGAGGAGCAGCCTGATCTTGGTCTACACTGTTTGCATTTGCAATCTCTGGGCAATTTTTTGGCTAAATGTATGGTTCTTTTTTTTTAAATCCTGCATTATTTTCGCATTAGCACTGTGATGCAGTCATACTGAAGAAAGTCTTTGGACTGTGTTTTAATAGTTATTCATGTGCAAGTTTTTGGATGGTAATAGCGACGTTTTACGTAATTTGCCAACGTATTAGTGAAGGGCAGTGGAAGTGTGAATTCTTCCATCAAGGCCTTTAACATGTCACTAACAAGTCAGTCAGCTTGAAAAATAGTAGGCTTGATACAGCCTCACGGTTTACAAGTACTGTCTTTCACAAAAAGGATTTGATCTAGGCATTTCAGTTTATTTTCTCAGTCTCTTGAAGGGAGGTTATAAAGTTAGAAATTCAAGTTAAAACATTCAAGATTCAAGATCCAATCTCATCCCTTTACCTGATCTGTACTGTTTCTTACTTTAACCCATTAATGCCTAGCGCCCCAAAAATGGGATATATGGAAACAGTGCAGACCCAGATCATATGCCGCAAATGCGGTGTCTGATCAGGGTCCACACTTTTTGCATACGACAAATGGGTAATTTTCCTCGAAATTAAGCAAAAAATTGAAAAATAAACTAAACCTGACACCCCTTAAATGACAAATGGACCCCTCCTATGTGTGCAGTTAGAAGAGTCCATTAGGCATTAATAGGTTAAGAGTGTTTAACAGATGCCACAGTCTGAATGCCAAGGCTGTCAACTATCCTGTTTGTGAAAAAGGCAAAAGTTCCATTCCAGCATTCCTTGTGCATGCACTGGAACATAGCCTGGCCTTGTGGGTCTGTCTTGTCCTGTAATGTGAGTACTCCCTTGGATTTAACGGTAAGTAGGCAGATTCCTTAGGATCCAGAGATTATTTCCAGGATTAGAGAACCCTCACTAGATTGCAAGCTGGTCTTACTCTTTGTTTACACATGCCCTAACACATTGTACAGTCAAATATGAACACATCAGACCAATGGCAGTCTTGTTAAAACTCATGCCAGTCCAGTTAAGACCAGTCATTTAAGAAAGACTTTCTAGCCCAGTGTATAATTCACGCTAGTCTGAAGATCAGACTGTGCTTTTGAACAACCAGTCATAGATAGGGCCATGCAAAACGGTGCACAAGTAAGGTTGTCCAATTTCTATGAAACTTTGCATGCATGATGGGTATTTGAGCGCCATCCAACTAATGAAGTATTTCAGACTTTGTATAACCGTTTAAGATTGCACAGCCCTATTTATTGATAGAAGTACATTTTCGACGATTCTGATTCAAGCATATCTGCATGAATTTTACATGATTTAAATTAGGCATTGCGTTAATCAGGTCTGCTGTATTAATTCTGATGCTGGTGTCTATTTCAGTGCTGATGAATCCAGTGATGAAAGTGACACTGAGATGGAGGTGGATGGCACAGCAGCGTACAGTTCTACATCAGGGGCCAAGCATGATCTTATGCTCAAACAAGAGGTAATCAGTTGGAGTCTTAAAGTAAATGGGTATACATTCAGGGGAAGCAACTCTTCTGTTTCTTCCTTTTTTTTTTGCCTACTTTCTCAATGGGGGCCAACTCTGAAAGGAAAAAAATTGCTCCCCTTTGGAGCAAATTCTTTCAGAGTTGACCCCATTTTGGAATGGTTCTTTGTCCAAGGAAGAAAACAGGGAGCCAAAACAGTTGTCCCCCTTTCAAAAAATGGCAGAAAATATGGAGGTGTATACATACATGTATACCTTAAATGATCCTTAGTAGGCAAGGTGAGATTGCACTTTTTATATGCAAACAGTAAGGGCAGAAGTCTGATCAGGGTCTTCCCAGCAGTCTGATCAGAGTCATCCCTACTCACAATAATAACAGAATTCTGAGGGGTGTAACGAATGAGAATTCTAATGCCCTTACAAACAGAGCTGACATCTGATTGGATAACAGACAAAATTTGTGAACTTCTATTCTGTGATATACTGTCGGAAACTTGATGTCTTTACAAAACATCTTTTCTCATTTTGCTGACATCTACTTTTACATTAAAAAAATCCAAAGAAGTACTCTTCAGAGGATGAAAGTGAGAAAAAGTGCATTAGAATGTGGATAACTGAATGAAAAATTGTCATTTGGGGAAGTTGATTGTCAACATGTGATTGAGTGCAGATTGAACTTCTTAGAATGCACCTGTTTACTAACAAGCCTCATTTCTATATAGCTCACTGGTAGAAATTTACATTCACAGCAGCAGCGTCTTAGCATTTCAAAGTTTTGGTTAATTTTTGTGACAAGGCAGTATGGCAAGCTGTGGTGCCCTGTGAGAGATAATGATGCTTAATGCAACCTATTTCTTTATTAGTTTAAATAGACTTCAATATCACTGAAATCCTTGAAATTCTGTCATGGTATTAGAGGAAGAAAGATGTTAATTACCTAAAACATTTGAACATTTCACTACAGTAGAACTTCATTGGCTCGAACAGGCTTGGGACCATGAAAATTAGTTCTAGCCAAGGGTAGTTCTAGACATCCTCGGTTAGTTTCTATATAAAGTGACCTCTAGGGACCAAGAAAAGAGTTCTAGCAAGGCAGGGTTAACTAGCCATTAGGGTTCGAGCCATTGAAGTTCTACTGTATTTATTACTGTAGTTATCCTAAAATTTTAACACTGTAAGCACCAGAAATGAAAATTGAGCTGAGACAACAATGTGGTTGTGCGCCCAGTGCACACTCAGATCAGCCTGGACATTTACCCAATTTTACCAGACTCTCCGTTAAGTGCTCAAAGGGTAGCTAAGGGTCTAAGCTACTGCCATGAGTCAGCGAAGACTCTGATCAGACCGGGCGGATGCCCAGGCTGATCTGAGTCTGGGCTGGGCGCACAGCCACATTGTTGGTTTTGTCGTGTCGCGGCTCAATTATTTGAATTTGCAAACACTGTATATCCAGATTAGTGGCTCATAAATGAGCTGCCTCATCTGGACCTGTGCTGTTTGCCCTGTAGTCCTTCAGTTCTCAACGTGATATAGTTTGTACGAAATTGCTTCTGAAATTTCGCAGATGTAAATTTTGTTGTCTGTTTTTCTGACATTTTAAGGGTTAACAAGTTGATATTTCGTTCCGATGATTTTATGCTTGACAGTTTATCACAAAAAAAAGATGGAAGTATGTTAACAGCGGAGACCCTGATCGTTTTGGAGCATAATGATTCAGGCATGCATCATTTACTCTGATACTTTTTATGAGTGAGTGAGTGAATGAGTGAGTGAATGAACACACTTGGGTTTAATGTTCAACCAACAACTAGGTCATACGGAGACAGGACTTTGGTTTAAAGTTCATCCAAAAGACTGGAGAAGCAGGGGATTGCTCTTGCGACCCCTGGATTGGTAGTTCAGTGCATTATCCACTACACTACTTCCACTACTTCTGCTCTTAGATACTTTCGTTCAAAGATTTAAGGTTGTTACGGAGCTCAAGAAATGTAGTTTATCAACTTCCTTTTGTTCGCGGAAGAACCGGATACCTTTTAAGATTTATTTGGTGATGGGAATTACATGAAATTAGGTGTCTATTTAGAGAGGATTTTAATAGCAAAAGCTTTTAAAGGATTGGTGTGACATAAAGCGGTTTAGGGCGTTTATTTTGTGAGCTAAAAATTGATGGTTGGATAGTTTGCACTTGCGTTGAATAGCAATTTAATGCTTTTAGAAGAATTGCTGCGCTCTTAGCTTGCAGAATTGTAATAGTTTCCTAGGGACGGATTACAGATATTAGATCTCAAGAAAATTTTTGCCATGAATTTGGACAGAGATGCCTTAGCACACATTGTAGACCCAGATCAGACTGCTCCAGTCTGGTCAGGGTCTGCACTGTTTGCAGATGCGTTGCTTACTGACAGTTCTATAAACAAATCATCCCGCAACTGTGCACACAAACACGTCCAGATTTTCAGATGACATTTTGTCAGGAGAAACTTGGCGGTGCAAATACTTGCAAGACGCACATTTTCCTGAAAGAGAAAGCTTGTTAGGAAATAAAATGGAGGAATGAGATTTCTACGAGATTAGACTGTTGTTGGTCTAGACATCTCAGAGGCTTTAATTTCTTTTAAACCTGATTTATTTCACTTCTCCTTCATAACAGGCTTAGTCCCATGATACTGGTTTCGTGTGTTTTACGATATCATATCTTGCATGTTTAGTCGCATCAATTTGTACGGCTTTTATAAGAGCTGCGCTACAAGTGTAAACACGTTAACAGCCAGGACTCAGATAAGTGTACACAGCTGATGGTGCTGATCAGGGATTTGGCTTTGCAATAAAAAGACTCCTTTGCAGATTTCTCAAGATCTGGTGATCTACATGTTTTGGTGGGATTTTGATCGGAATGTACAGATGTGCAGGCTGATCCGAGTCTTTTTTGTTACGCATATCATAAACCACCTTTGGTTATGGTGAAGCTGATATTTTAGAAGGAGAGCTTTAAATTTAAGTTCACTTTACAACAAAACATTTTACTTTATAAAAGGCTGCAGTCTAAAAGGATATTGAACAATACCAATCTTTATCAGATACATGTGATATTTTCTGAAGAAAAGAACAAGTTAATGAACTTTTCATCACGTTTTATGTTTTATGTGAGAACTCCTGCCAGGCACGTGATGTTGAAATGAGGTAATACATGTACCAGCATCAGTCAGTGACATGACCTTGCTCCAACATTGAAAAGAGACATTTCAACATGGTCCCAGCAGGCATATAACGTTGTATTGACGTCAAACTGACATTGATGTGACATGATGACATCGCAGAGACATCAGTGCGACTTCATGTGCCCGCTGGGGTGTGCCTGGTGGGCTCGGAGCTGCAGATAAGAATGGTTCTCTTTGCGATGGCACGACAAAACCAGCAAAGTGCATGTGGCTTGTGCACCCACGCAGACGCAGATCAGCCTGGGCATCCACCCAGTCTGATCAGAGTCTTGCTGTGCCCTTAAAGGTTAACTAAGGTTCCAAGCTACCTCCATACCAACAGGGAAGACTACTCAGACTGGGCAGATGCCCAGGCTAATCTGAGTCTTCCTTGGATGCACATGCCACTTAGTTGGTTTTGTAGTGTCAGGGCTCAATATAATGGTATGGACTTTTTATACACCGCCACACGTTAGTCCATCTGTCCTTCCGTCTGCACTTCGTTTCCGTTCGATAACTTAAGCGTTTATCATCGGATTTCCATCAAATTTTGCATATGCATTTGTATCAACAATGTCTAGCTTGGGATTGTAAATGGGCAAATTTCGTTAATTCTGACAGAGTTATGGCACTTGTCAATGTACAAAAAATGGTTTCTGGCCTCTAGTTCCTTTACTACATGGAGTATCATGATGAAACTTCACAAACATGATCGAAGTAACAAAAGCTTTGTATGAGCACAGAAATTTGATCATCAGGGGTTATATGCCCCTGCCCTGGGGCTATATACATGTATAAAATCATGAAAAATTCCATATTAAAACAAAGTTTGAAGCAGTTTTTCCGAAACTTACAGCAAATGATCAGAGTGGTGAAAGCCTCCAGTGATGCTCAAATTTACCTCATGGGAGTTATCTCCTCCTGCCCCGGGCTATATACATGCATAAAATGATGATAAATCAATATAAATTCATGTGAAACAGATTTTCAGAAATTTACATCTGATGATAGAAGTACCATAATAAAAGCTTCTTGTGATGATTAAAATTTGACCCTTAAGGGGTTATCTGCCCCTGTCCCATGGCCACATGTTTAAAATCACTAAAGTTGTATTTGATTAGAGTGGTAAGTGATTTATCGGAAGCCAGAGTAATGAAGTGTCCTGTCATGACAGACTTTTATCTGTGTTCAGTGGGGGGTAGGCTGCCCCTGCCCTGGGGTTATACAGAGAAAAAATAAATGTGGAAAAATCGGTGTGTGAAAAAGGTATGCAGTGGCGGGGTATCATGCAGTCGTTTGCGATGCTTTTATTAACACTTTAAGCACCAGTGACGAAAATAGCATAATTTGCAAACAGGGTAGATCCTGATGAGGCGGCTCTTAAGAGTATATTCTTAATGAGCTGCCTCATGTAGATCTACACTGATTGCCCTCTAGTCTTTGAATTCTCAATATGAAATGTCTTTTGAATTTTTGCAGACTAAATTTTGTTATCTGCTTTTTGGTGCTTAAAGAGTTTATAACTGCCTGTGTGAGGCAGTTCTTATATAAGGCCATAACATTTGTCCTTATTATGGAAAAAAAATATTCCAAGAATTTATGATTAGAAACACTCCATATTTGGAGTAAATGTAAATTGCTGTAAATTGCTATGTTTCGGTAAATTCATTTTTGCTCAGAACTAATAGTTTGTTATTAGAATTCTTGAAATAGAATATTGTTTTGTAAGCTGAGTTGGTTTGAGAAAATTAGCACAACTAAAACTTGCAAATTTTAATTGAAATACACTATTTTCAACTAATATTAAACATATATATAATGTTGAAAGCATGGTAAAGACCTTTCAGCTTAAGAGTATTGACCTTAACCCTTTAAGTGCCAAAAATTAAAATTGTTGAATTGGAAAACAGTGTAGATCCAGATGAGATGGCTCATAATGAGCCACCTCATCTAGATCTACACTGTTTGCCCTCTAGTTTTTGAATTTTCAATGTGATATAGCTTGGATGAAACATATATTTTGAAATTTTTGCAGACGTAAATTTTGTCGTCTGCTTTTTGGCGCATTATGGGTTAAATGCCAAGGCAGGTTAAAAGCATGTGTTTTGTTCAAAAGGCAATTATGTTTAGCCACAAATAGCATTTTAAAAGACCAGTCACCTTTTCTTCATCCCATGAGGGAAAACATAAAAGGGTGACGTTTTGCTTTTCAATCCGTTGGGCATGTTACGTTTTTTTCGTGGCCTATGATTACATCTTGTTTTCATCAACAAGCTATTAGTAATTTTAGAACATGTCTATGTGAATTCTCAGTGGTACATTTGTAAGATAGTTCATATTGGCATGTTTTAGCAGAGAAATCCATGTCTACTGGAGAATTCTATATGTGTTGGTGTTAACCACGGTAACATGCAACATACACATCAATATTCCCTTTAGCTTCAGCTTTGCCATCTTTCAGGAACAGTTCAACAGCTGATCTATTTTGAGCTGTCTATGTGTCCATGGAACTTTAGAGGTTATTAAGTTTAACCCTTAGGCTGCTACAAAAATAGTTCACCTGACCCTAAAAAGTGGATACCCTTACCTAAGAAGCCATAAATTCCACAAACTTTCACCGATTTTGCTGATAATTTCACCCACTTACGATGAGGTGTAAGCCGCCATGTTTAAGGAGTCAGACTGTCATGTGACGTCCAAATATGGTGGTCACGTGACAAACCGGCAACCATTTAAGACACTTTAAAAATAAAAAAGAAATACAAGATATTAGCTCTAAATGTATGTTTGGTAGGAAAAAAGTGATTGCTTCTCTGGGACACAGTATTATTACTAAAGATTTAACTTATGGATCAAGTCTAGTTTTCAGACACTTGGGATCAACCAGGTAAGAGTTTGAGGGGAAAAGCTGATATTGAAAAATTTTAAAGTTTTTGATGTATTTTCAGTGTTTAAATATATACAATACATGTGATGTGGGTAAAAACTTGCTCTGTTAGAATCCAGATATCCTCCTTTATAGGACAACCACCACTGTTGGGGTGTACTTGGTGTCTAGCGTGCCTGACAGGCTGTCAAAGTGACCTACCCCATGAAAACAACTATTGTTGCGAGTAGCATGGGAAGGGTTAATGTCTATAGAATTGCTAAAATGACCGCAGATTTTTGCATTTCATAGGAATATTTTGCATTTAAAAGACTTGCAGATAGAATTAAGAGAGAAAGTATGTGCAAATAGAAAGCACTATCAGAGGACGCACAGAGAAAAAGAACCATAGCCCTACTTTCCCTTTTGATGGAATTATGCCCCTTGGTATTTTTTGTAAAGTAATGTTGTATTAGCATCCTGTCTGCTCCGTACCTTTTAAACTGTTAAAAGATTTCTTAGTGAAAATTTGCACAAACATAAAATACTATCAGACGATGTGTAGAGAAAAAGTCATAACCCTACTTTCAGTTATGATGGATGAATCCCTGTTGGTATATTTCTTGCAGTGATTTCATGTCTGCTGTGACCACTGTATAAGATTTTGATTTGAAATCTTCCAGAGATGTACATGTACTTCAAGTTTTGACGGAATACAACTTTTATTGTGATTTCATATGAGCCGCGACACGAGAAAACCAACAATGTGGTTGTGCGCCCAACGCAGACTCAGATCAGCCTGGACATCCGCCTAGTTTGATCAGAGTCTTCATTAAGTGCTCAAAGGGTAGCTAAGGGTCTAAGCTACCTCTATGCGGACAGCGAAGACTCTGATCAGACTGGGCGGATGCCCAGGCTGATCTGAGTCTGCGCTAGGCGCATAACCATATTGTTGGTTTTCACGCGTCGCGGCTCATATGTGCCTTACTAGTGAAGATTTCTGCAGTTACTGGCAAAGTTCTGTTGTCTCTTGTTTCCTCTACTTTAAATTCCCAAACAGGTGTGTGTGTGGTGGGGTGGGGGTGGGGGAGGGGGACAGGCATATATTGCCCTGCTCATCTTAGCTCTTGTTGCATATGCTTGAAGGGGTACCTTTACGTGAAACACTAACCAGTTATCTTCTTATAAATGTCCCCCTCTAATAATTGCACAGTCACGTTTTTGACCACAGGTCCACCAAAATTGGTTTAAGACCTCCAAAATTTGTCAGTTTTGTTTTCAATACCTCTTGAATATTCATTGAAGAAATACAACAGAAATTATTCTGGTTATATTTAGCTGTTTTTAACTCTATAAATATATCTATGTTGAGCTGCTTGTATGGTTGCCATGCTGTTGTTGCCTAATTTGAAGAAATCTGAAATGTACTTTCCAAATAAGATGAAATAACTCATGTCCACTGATATTATCAGGAAAAAAAGTGTTTCTGAATAATATTATGAAGGGTTTGGAGGAGGAATTTTAAGAAACCCATGGTGTTGTTTCCTATTTCGAAGAATTAGAAGTTTGAAATGAGACCTAACATGACAAAACCAACAAAATCTCATGTATGCCTAGCAAAGACTCAGATCAGCCTGGACATCTGCCCAGTCTATTTAGAGTCTTTGCTGTTGGCATGGTGGTAGCTTAGACCTTTAGCTACCTTTTAAAGTGCACAACAAATACTCTTATCAGACTGTGCAGATGCCCAGGCTGACCTGAGCCTTTGTCGAGTGCACATGCCACTTTGTTGGTTTTGTCATGTCTTGACTCAGATGCAGTACATTTCAGGCTTCTTAGATAGTGTGAAACAATTTATGCCCACCTACATACTGATAATTATAAGGGCATGGAAAAAATAATTTAAGCTCTGTATAAATAAGCCGTGACATGACAAAACCAACAAAGTGGCATGACTGTGCCCAGTAAAGTCTCAGATCAGCTTGGACATTCACTCAGTCTGATCAGTGTCTTTGCTGTCAGCATGGAGGTAGCTTAGACCCTTAATTATCCTCTAAGCACACAGCAAATACTCTGATCAGACTGGGACGATGTCCAGGCTGATCTGAGTCTTTGCATGGTGCACATCCCACTTTGTTGGTTTTGTAGTGTCGCGGCTCATACAACATTGGAAAACAACAGCTGGAGATCAGACCATTGTTTAAATAACAATGTCTTTGTAGGTGTGAAGGATGGACATATCTGCACTTGTAGTTAAAAGTTTAATTGTCTTCCAGCAAATAAACATGTCGATAAAAAATTGTAAATATCCAGACCTCTTAACTGTTTCCAAAATTGGCTCTTAATTCCATTTTTGAAAAGTCTTTGAGTTCAGATAAATCCTGGAATTGATAGGACCCATTTACCTGATTTGAGAATAATTTGTAATCCAGCTGGCTCATTAGGTGCTGTAAGATCAGTTTCTACACTACACTGTTTGTGCTAGAATTTAGATCAGATATTCACAACGACTGTTGTACCTACTGGGAAAAATTAAAAACATTGGGACACGAAAAAAAATTACTTTGAATGTCCGAAAGTAGAACAGTTTGGTGATACAATGCAGTAATGGGTCCAAAAGATGATGATGGAATGGCAAAAATTGTAGACCCTGATCAGACTGCTCCTGTAGGAGCAGTCTGATCTGGGTCTGCAATTTTTGCTCAGACCAATCTGTCCAAAGACTCAGCATCTTTAAGGTGTTCTGATGAAGAGTGCTTGTGGTCATGTTCCTAGCAAACTTAATGACCCACTTTAAGAACAAAGGGGATGTCAAAGACAAAATGATTATAAACGTCAGAAAATAATGAGCTTTGATGAGAATGGGATCCTTGGCACACATGGCAACAGCAAGGCTGCGGACCAGCTTGCATGGATCTGGAGCGTGCAGATTCTGCTAGTATCACACAGTCTTTGCTGCTAAGGAGTTCAGTGAAGAATAAAGACTGCAGATTGATTATCTGTTAGGTACACAGGTTCCATGTTTGTAAAAGTGTTAAGTATTTTTTATGTGACTTATATCTCAATTAGTTTGTTTCTAGTCTTGTCTATTTTGAAACAGCCAAAAGCGGAAAATATGTCTTTCTCTCGTACTGGGTCTATAGGGCTCAAATCTGTCTGTTTCCCATACTCTGCCTAGAGCGCTCCCAGAAACAGCAACTGTACAAAAGTACACAAACATCTTTTCCACTCGCTGACTTACACAGGGTATAATTGATTCCGTTAATTTTCGCTTCCTGCAGAGACTGTACAACATACATGTATTTGGCTTCTGCCGAGACTGTCCGCGAACTCTTGCTTCCTGCAGAAACTACTGTCCTCGAAAAATGGCTTGGCAGGAAGCAGACTCATGTGGACAGTCTCTGCAGGAAGCCATTTATCATGTACAGAAGTCTCGGCAGGAAGCAAGAGTTTGCGGACAGTCACGGCAGAAGCCAAATATGATGTACAGTCTCTGCAGGAGGAGAAAATTAGCGGAATCGATTATACCCTGTGACATATGAGTTGATGGCAAGTGAACCAGGCAATTTTCTTTTGGGGTGGTTGAGGTCTGGTGATGGTGCTGGGTAACTTCCAGTGCCAGGGCGTCCTACTAATATTGACATACCAAGAATGTCACTCAAAAGTCACCTGACAGTGAATAAACTGGCCAGTGCAACAATAACTTAACATGTGACATATAGGCCCACAAACAAAATTGCATGTGGTTTGTGTCCCACAAGAAGTCTGTGAGTTAATCTTACAGTTAATGGGGGGATGCACACCTGTATACAGTAGGCATGGTTTTGGAATGTCGAATGTGCGAGTTTTGGATGATGGGCAAGGCTAATTATATCCTGTCTTTGGACTGTTTTTCAAACTTCTTAAAGAGGCTCATTAAAAGGTTTTAAATGTGTGAAGCTGAGTTTTAAACAGACTGTTGTGCGAGTCACTGAATTACATCAAATCTGTCTTTAAAATTCAACAGGTCTCAAAGATTGCAGTCTAGAGTTTGTGGCACGTATGCAATATTATAAAATTAATTGCCGTAATGTGTTTAAGTATTGGGACACCTAATATAATTCATTTTCCATTTGTCCCAAATGGAAAATGAATTATTTTAGGTGTCCCAAAAATTAGTCACATTTCTGTAACAGATTCTTTCAAGAGGTCCATTTGTCCCAATATATACGCTCATTACGGTACTTTTCACGTGTTGATCATAACCATATTCGGTCTACTTGCTGCATTTAGCACTGGTTCTCAGACACTGCTAAAATTTAGGGGATATCTACACTCAAAATTGTCATTTGGAGAGGTAAATCGATGGTTTTATGGTCAGAAATTTCATTTTACGGTGACGTGCTAGCGAAGCCGTAAAACACAATTTGCAACCATAAAACCAACGATTTACCTCCCCAAATGACAATTTTCAATACAGTGATATAGTCCGTTTGCTCCCAAATGCAAACGGCATCCCCAATATTTTCTCAAAATTGGTGAGAGGTAGAAGATTTTCGAATCGCTCATTCTTAATTTTCATCCTATACATAACAAGATCATAATTTTGCAGAAATGTGAGGTTTTGCATAAAAAAGTTTCTATACAAAAACAGGACCTAAAATATGTCATTTTCTCCTCTTATTTACAAGGGAGTAAAAGTTGGCTGTTGGAATTCCCGTTTAGTTTTACGTGTTAGAGCATGTGACCAATGTATGCTTTCCCTAGAACAAAATTTGCATAATTAATTGAAATTTTATTCTAAATCCATTTTGTCTTATTTTTTATTTCTTCCATATATTATCAAATTTTAAAACATACAATTTTTACCCGCAAAATAATATAATAGTTCAATATTTATTTACAACATAATCACTTGACAAGTAATACCATGCGTTACTCGTGCGGACTGGTGAATACATTTTACTATTTCATTCATATACGCCCACACCTGTAGTAAACAACGAGTTTACGCTGTTGCCTATCAACAATATTTTGGCTGTTCTAACAAGCGTACGACGCCCTTTAGTGAAAATGCTCAGTTTTTGCATTAAGGTCAATGGAAAATATTTTACAAAAGCATCCAAAAATTTGGACTTCCCGTATTCTGTTATGGATAGTATAGGAATCATTAGGACATTGGAACGTTTGATGAAACTTTCATCGTTTTCGAGAAAATAAGCAAAACCCCGTTTGCACTTGAGAGCAAACGGACTATACCCATTTTAATGCACTTTTCACATTTTCACCTTTAGAAGTGTGCTACTTTGCACCCATTGCAAGCGCTTTCAGCGGCATAAAACCAGATGTAAACCAGTGAGAAGCAACGTTACATAATGACGGGTTTCCGACAGAATATTGCAGGATATACTGTCACATATTTTTTATGTTATCCAATCAGACGTCAGGTTACATAGGTAAGTGCATTAGAATTATGATGAAACTTTATGCATACAAGCTTATGATGTCCCCGGAATTCTTGTTCTGGTATTTCGCTGATTCAAGAAGGGCAGTTGTCAGTTACTGGGGAAAGTATGTGCACTTAGTACTGGTTAACCGCTTAGGAGGTCTAAGCCTGCCCAGGAATAGTGTGGTTAGGGTAACTGACCGTCCCGACATGACCATAGTTGTTTACCGTGGACGTTAAGCATCAAATCAATCAATCAATCAATTGTTCTGGTATTTGAACAATTTAGAAAATCACCAGCTCAATTATTTCTTAAACCTTGAATTTTTCTGACATATCAGATATAGATACTACAAAAATAGTTACAATACAATATAAATTTAATAGCAATAAAATATAGATATAATATTTCTTGCAATAGTGAACCTGAACCATCTGTTGACCACAAATAGTAATAATAATTATATTTCTGTCAAAAGCATTTCTTCACATTTCTGACAAAACCGTTCTAAGAGCAGACAAGTTAAATTTATTGGATAATTACAATCATTTAATCTTTTATTAGCACCAGAAATGAAAATGATTAAATTTGCAAACAGTGTAGATCCTGATGAGGCAGCTCTTTTTTAGCCACCTCACCTATATCTACACTATTGATATACAAGGGGTGGTAAGTCTTGCAAATGGCCTCATAACTTTGTTTAGGGGAATATCATAGCTTTATGTGTTTTTGCTATCAGAAGTTCTGTCTTTCTGGTGGTTACCAAGAAATTATGTCACTAGCAAAACTTTCTGAACGCCGCTCAAACCATGATAATTCTTGTAGGGAGCAGATTCTTTCCTATACAAGTAACCCTCAATTTTCAAGTGATATAGTCAGCACTGTTGAAGTAAAGAGTAAAATTAACGTTTGGATCTGTAAGAAAAGGGTATGGGACACTGTAAAATGTCAGTGAAAAATCAGGAAAAAATCAGAGAATTTGGAAGTGGAGGATAAGTGGGGACCCTGCTGAGGTGTCTGGATACACTGCCATGTTTTTGTGGGTTTTTTGGGGTTTTTTTTTTTTCATCATTTATGGTCCCAATATGACTGGAATACTGTTGAAATGAAGTTAGCATCATCAATCCATCATTTTCACCATTGTTGCCAAGGGAGACAACTTTATTGACTCCCTGTCTGCTTCCTTGAGCAATGAAACCATTCCAAAAAGGGGTCTACTCTTTAAGGAAAGAATTTGCTCCTCTATTGAGAAAATGAAAATGGCAGATTTCCTTCATATTAATATACTTTTGCTGTTGTTGCCCACAGGAGTCCCAGTAGCTCAGTCGGTTTAGTGCTGGCCAGCTGATCTAGTGGTCCCAAGTTTGATTCCCAGAGGCAGAAATCTTTTCAATTGGGGTTCCATCGCACCCAGTCTTTCATTATTACCCTTCTATCATCCTGATACAATTGAAATACTGTTGAAAAGGACATAAAATACCAAGTCATCCATCACTCATCCATCCATTTTTTGCCCCCATGATGAAATACTATGGGGGTGGTTGATAGTATCCGTAACATACATTTATCACAGGGTATAAACCAGTCTGCCAATTTTCGCTTCCTGCAGAGACTGTCCGTCATATTTGGCTTCCACAGAGACTGTCCACGACCTCTTGCTTCCTGGAGGGACTACTGTCCTTGAAAAATGGCTTCCTGCTGAGACTGTCCGTGTGACTCTGCTTCCTGCTGAGAGCCTGGGCAGGAAGCAGAATCATGCAGACAGTCTCGACAGGAAGCCATTTATGCCTCGGCAGGAAGCAGAGTCACGCGGATAGTCTCAGCAGGAAGCCATTTATCCTGTACAGAATTCTCAGCAGGAAGCAAGAGATCGCGGACAGTCTTGGCAGAAGCCAATTATGATGGACAGTCTCTGCAGGAAGCGAAAATTGGCGGACTGGTTTATACCCTGTGTTTATCAGAGCTTGTTTTCCACAGTACTTTGATTATTTTCCAGGGCTGAAATTTTGTGAGAGAAAATTGAAAGTGCACGAAAAGTGATAATCTTTATTCTAAAGAAACCACAAGTTTCCATACATAACTTTATATTCAGCTCCAAGCATGTCTTGGAATTTAGAGGGTTGTTTAATTATCATTTTATTGAAATGTGTGTTTCAGAGTAAAGGTCGAACAGGATTCTTCAAGCAAGCAAAGAAAGCCTACCCAATGTTTCCCCACACTGAAGAGAGAATCAAGTGGGATGAATATGGGGAGATAATCAGGTATAACAGCTTTGACATACATTTTGATGAATGGATATATAGTTACAGGGAAAGCTACTCTGCCATTTTAATTTTGCCACCCTTCTGAATGGGGAGGGTCACCTCTTAACACTATTGCACTCAGAACAGCCAAAAATCTATGGAGATTTGGCTGTTCTGGATGCAATAAGATTAAAGAGTTTGCTCTGATTAGACCACTATTTGGATGGGCTTGGGGCTAACAAGAAGTCACAAATGTTGTTTCCTTTGTAAAAATGTGGAAAAACAGTCAGGTGTACCTTTGCAGCTTAATAACCTAGAGCTGTTGGCTTTACCCTTTCAACTCACATAACATACCATATGTTTCTGCATAGTATTACATGGATCTTCATTCCTTATAATGGAGCCAGGCCTTGTAGCGCAGTCGGTAGGGCACCTGACTCATAAGTCAGAGGTCCTGGGTTCGAAACCCGGTCTGGCCACATACTTTCGTTTCTCCTTCCACTGATTCTAGAAGGGCAGTTGTCAGTTACTGGCGAAAGTATGTGCACTTAGTACTGGTTAACCGCTTAGGAGGTCTAACCTTGCACAGGAATAGTGTGGTTAGGTTAACTGACTGTCCCGACATGACCTTAGCTGTTTACCGTGGACGTTAAGCATCAAATCAACCAACCAACCTTATAATGGACCATCTCATTTATGTAAATAATGGCCTTGTCCAAATGTCAGACATTTGGAATCTAAGTGAGCATTAGAAAAAATGTGTTCAACACAGACATGAAAGTTTCAGACATGTGTAAATGATGGACTGACATTTGGAATCTGAGTGAGCTTTAGAAAATGCGGTCACCGCAGACATGAAAGTTTCCACGTAGGCAACATGCTAATCTGCAATTTGATTTGAAGACAACATTGTTTTTTTGTAATAAAATAAACAAAAGACTTAATGCAACTTCTGAAGTGACAGCTGACTTAATAAGAGCTAGGTCATGAGAAAATGTTACGTTATATTTAGGGTGAATGGGTACACTTTCAAGGGAAGCAACTCTGCCTATAACTTCTTTTCTTATCTTCTCAGTGGGGGGTCAACTCTTAAAGGAAAGAGTTTGCTCCTAAGGGAGCAAACTCTATCCTTTAAGAGTAGACCCCATTTTGAAAGGGGTTTGTCCAGGAAAGCAAATATTAAGGCTGTTTGTTAAAAATGATAGAAATACAAGGGGATGTACTCATTTGCATTCATTGTGAAGGTGTGACCAGTTTACTGAAACAGAAAATCATCTACTTGAAAAAAGATTGTATAAAGTTGAATGAATATGCAAGCCATAACTATGCATGTGGATACCCTGCTTTGAGCTTGTTCACTTCGCATTTGCAGAAAGTCTGGTTTTCCAGTTTTGAAGATCATATGATTAGCAACTAAAAAATGACATTAGATGTTTCATAATTTTCTTTGGCCCTAATAGTTTTAGGAAATTGCCTCTATTGCACCAATTTTGAATAAAGAGAACAAATGTTTTAGTAAAATAATTCTGTTTTTGCTTTAATTAATGATTTCCTCTGGTTCCGGAAAGAAAAAGAAAACTAATTTGGTTGATTTTGGTTAAATTTCATTGCCAGCATGCATCTGTTTGTTTCATATTTAATTAATTGAGACAGAGGAAAAGGGCTTTGACTGCATGCAAAAAATTCTGTAGGCTCAGATTTGGTTCACATGCATTCAGGCTGATTTAAATAAAATGTAAATTTATGGATGGACAGTTCTAATAAATTCACCGGCTAGTGAATAAAGATGAGAATAATCAAAAATGAAAGGTAACAATCATTTACTCTTTTAAAAAGAGTTCTTACTTCATATTAAACTCATTTTTAAAAAGTAAAATCATCTGTGACATCTCAGAATAATGCATTGTTGTTAACCCATTGCATTCTGGGTATTTTTTTGTCGTCTGCATCAAAAAGCAAGAATATTTTGACAATATTGGTGTAACTAACTCTTGTAGAAATGATGTCTAGGCAGCAAACAGTTTGTATCTTAGATCAGGACCCAATGGATCCAAACTGTTTGCCCAGATACCCCTAAAAGGGTATCCCAAATGGAATGGGTTAAAAATATTTTAAAAAGTAAGAGAGACAACTCATGTAGGAAAAGGATGTTTGTGTAAACTCTAAATAGGCATTTTTTTTAAATGGATGGGAATTTTTTTAGCTGTTTTCAGTACTACGGGACTCTCTCTACCAACTACTGAAGCTTTTTACAATTTCCTCGTAATTGCGCTTTAATGCAGCCTCAGTAACCTTGGTTTAAAAGGAATTTACAGCCCTAGTGCTTCGCCCTTACTGTTTTGGTGATCAAAAAGTCATTGCCCACACAGTCCTCCCCCCAATCCCGGCCTAGCTGCTGGGTTAGGGGGCCCTTAGTTCCATATGACTGATACAGTTGGGCTTGATTAACTTGACAGTGCTTTAAGCTTAATAGGTCTGATTAATGTCAGAAAGAAAACCAACTTCAAAATGTCATTTTAGAACTTATTTCAATTTAAGTTTTGCTATTGTTTTATATGATCATTTTTGCATGCATGCAGGAGCCATGTGTAATGGCACGTTGTTGAGCATGTTTCTGAGAAGTGTAGACATTTTGTGTGGCTTCAGTCATGTTATTTCAGTAAATGGTTCTTTTGACCAGAATATTCAGAATCAGGTCAAGTGCCATTCTTGCTAATTACAATTCCTTGATGACATATTGCGTATGCAGGTTTCATTTGCATTTCTTTATGCTATAAATTGATTTTAATTGCTTTTTTAAACAATTGAATTGCCTAAATATGCAGATATGCACTTTATCTAAATTACTAGGTTTTAATGACCTTGACCTTATTTTCAAAGTCAAAGGACAAATTATTAAGTAGCCTTTTCCACTAAACTAAGATATTTCTGAATTGTCACCAGACTTGCATGGATATATACCACTCAGACAAGTCAAAGAAAAGACTTGGTTTTGGTGACCTTGGTCTTATTTTCAAAGTCAACATGCAGAAAACAGACAGATGTTCTTTTTTTTTTTTTTTTTTTGTCTTTTCAGTGGCTGCTTACTATACATGGGGAGGTGGGGGAGTGGGGGTTGTAAGGGGTAATACCAATTTCCCTACTTGTGTTGTCGACCGAACTGATCAGTTACCGTAAAGCGAAATAGCTGTCATTTGGTGACAGATTGACAGCAGTAGCATCTTTACAATAGTATCATTTACAGTTGTTGTACTGCTTATGACCAAAATCCTGGTCAACAGCCACTTTGCATAGTGCTGGATTGATTGACGGCACAGGTAAGCAAATCGGTAGTACTTAACCTCCATGTTCATATGATCTTCCAAGTGCTACAGGGATCAGTAGTTTGAACATTGGATTTGCCACATGCCCTGTGCTACTGGTTTCCAATGGCATTTCATGGCATGGCATGCAGATAGCAAAAATTAGCTTTGAAATAACTAAAGGAAGGACCTAAGGGAGCTTATAACTTCTCTCAAATGAGAGAAATTATTAGCCCATAAGGGAGCATGATTGAAAAGCATATGGCATCATTCTTGAATCATTGTTGTACGTGTATATGAATCATGACATCACAAAACCAACAAAGTAGCATGTGCGCCCAGCGAAGATTCAGATCAGCCTGGGCATCTGCCCAGTGAGATAGGAGTCTTCCTTGTCCGCGTGGAGATAGCTTTGACCCTTAGCTATCCTTTGAGAGCACAACAAAGACTCTGATCAGACTGGGCAGATGCCAAAGCTGATCTGAGTCTTTGCTGTGGGCACACATGCCACTTTGATGGTTTTTGTTGTGCTGCGTCGCATATATGTTCATGGGACATAATAAAAACTTGCTTCATACTATAGAGGATCTTACAAGAGTGGTCATTTTGTATGATATTTATGAAACAAGCCATTGACCAGTTTCATAAATTTCATAAGAAATGACTACAAGTGTAAGATTCTGTTTATCATATGACACTTTAACGCCTTTAAACTGAATATTATTTTTTTTAAAAAAAGCATTGTTGACATGGATGTTGTCAATGACATTACATGTAGGCGCCAAAGTGTTATTACACATGTGGCCATATGATTTTTATAACATGACATTATCCACTGAATAACAGTGATGTCATATGATAAATATATTTTCAGACCAGAAGATTACACAGTTGTGGAGGCACCTGTCACAGATGAAGAAATGACAGCGGTATGTAGAGTTAGGTCAATGGGTACACTTGCAGGGGAAGCAACTCTGTTGTTTTCATTTTTGCCTCCCTTCCAAAAGGGGGTCAACTCTCATAGGAAAGAATTTGCTCCTGTAGGAGCAAATTCTTTCCTCTAAGAGTAGACCCCTTTTAAGAAGGGTTTTGTTGCACTTGAAAGCGAACAGGAAGTCATAAAGTTGCTTCCCTTCGAAAAAATGGTGGAAAAACATTTAGGTGGGCCTGTACATCTTAATATTAGAGCTGCTTCATAACAGAATGTGATTTACAGCAGGTGCAAAAAGCATAGACTTTGACCAGCCTCTAAGCTGCACAGCCCAAGCAGTCTTTCCTGTTGGCATGAAAAATCTGACAGTTGTAATAAGGGATTTCCTAACTCTGCTTCGCACACCAGTTAGCGCTATTTTTAGTTCCCGCCAAAAATAGATAACGCAGCTGACGTCATGCTGCATTGCATTTTGGGATAGTTTTAACCCATCCGCCATGCCAGTACCTCTAGGAGAGCTCACGGCAAGGGAAAATTGACCTTTGGAGAATGGCATCAGAAATCGCGCACTTATAGACATAATAAACATAGTTATTTTTAGAACTGGAATTCCGACGAAAGAAAATAAACCAAAGGGGAAAACGACTATTTTCTTCAACATCTGACGAGTTTCTCAGTAGCAACAAATTCAGAAAAATAAGAGAATTCAATACTGCTCAGAAAAAGACAAATTTATTTTGTGGACATAATTGTTATCGCTAGTCCAGGAACCTACCTTTAAGCTCCTTTGCTGAAATAAAATTCAATAGGTAAGGAAAAAAAAAAGTGGATGTATTTTCGGTGCAATTTTACACCAACTACCCCCACCCAGCCCAACCCCAAAAACCCTACCCTATCCTATAATGAGGTTTGATTGATTGATTGTTTTGAGTTTAACGGCCCTTTGAGACAGTATTTCAGTCTATATCGGGCCGTCTCCCAGAGAGTGGGAGAAAGATGAGAGAAATGATAGACGAGAGAAAAAAATGTCCAAACAACCTCCACCCGCACCCACTGCAAGCACAGTAGGACCTTGTCCTACCATTATCCAAATCAGTAGGATGCCCCGGCACTGGAAGTTACACGCAGCACCATCGCATCACCCGACCACCCCCTATAATGAGGTAAAATAATGGATATGAATTTTTTTTCAAAATCACGGTTATAGCCTCTTCATAATGCATAGGCCTACCTGTTCATGCCAAACACTTCAACATTGGCTTCTGAAAAAGTTACAATAGTTAGTCAAAACAAATAGGCAGGTTGCTTTGATTCTGGCAGAGGTCCTTTGATCTTGGGATCTTTTATTTAAGTCAAAGAATGCATTTTCTTGTGGATGACGCCAGTGTAAGATCATTTCACAAGCATCGGGTATTTAGAAGCTAAATTAATGGGTAATAGCCTTTTCTTTTCAGGCAAAGGATTTTTTCATTGCATGCACTTCAGCACTGCGTCACAGTCCTGTTCTTTGACAGAAATCTCATTGTATGCACTTCAACAGCACGTCACAGTCCTGTACTTTGACGGGAATCTGAAGTAGAATTCAAAGACATACCAGTATCATATTAAACCTGCAAAATTTGGACAAACATGTCTAAGCAAATAGTGCAGACTCAGATCAGACTGCTCCTTAAGAGCAGCCTGATCAGGGTCTGCACTGTTTTAAATATTCCCTGATATGACAAATGGACTTGTCCAAAATGAAAAATGGAAAGTCTGTTATAGTAATCCTTGACGTCAATAAAGGTGGCTGTAAGTTTACAGTACATATGGTAAATGATTGATAAAACTTCAAGTCTTTAACCCATTTTTGCTGACTAGAATTCTAATTTGAATTCACTATGAGTCTCTTTGGGAGCAATTCAGATGCATCTCGTTCTGTGAAAGGTTTCTATGGGATTAATTCGTTTGTCATTCCTTTTAAGATGATTTGAAAAAAAGAAGTAAAGGTTTCCCCATAGCCTAATGGCCATAGGGCCAGTGGGGTTTTGAGGCACAGCATACAAAAGGCTGCCTTATCCTTCCATTTCCATTTACTGCTGGGCTGAAAGAGATTTTCAATGGCCAGCTGGCTGAACAGCAATCCAAACCTGCAACCTTCAGAACCATAACTGAGGGTCTCTAACAACTCAGCCAAGCACTTGTTAAAAAATATGGCAAAGAATAATCATTTTCAAATATTTTAAGCCTATCCAGGAGAAAATTTACTTTTGTCACGGAGAAAAAAAAAGTGATATTATGTTTTCCTAGTTGTTTTATGCATTGATTCAGGGGCATATTAAAGCTGCCAAAAGTGCCAGACACTCTTGTATATGTTAGTCTCTGATGATGAAATTTGGTTCTTAAAAATTCAAGTTTTCTGAAATAAATAGTTTTAGTCCTTAAAGCACCAAAGAGCACATGACAAAATTTAGGTCTGCAAAATTTGAAAGAAACGTTTCATCCAAGTTATAGTAAGAATTCAAAGACTAGAGGGCAAACAGAGTAGATTCAGATGTGGCGGCTCATTATCATTAAGCTGTTTCAAATTCAGCTAGTTTCATTTTCGGCACTTTAAGTGTTGATTTGTAGCACATATAACTACATGTTTGGCTACAAGCCAAAAGTCTACACCAACATTACAACAAGAAATCGTACATCTTTTTAACTCTTTAAGCCCCAGTGACGCAATTAGCAAAATTTGCAAACAGCGTAGATCCTGATGAGGCAGCTCATAATGAGCCGCCTCATCTAGATCTACACTGTTTGCCCTCTAGTCTTTGAATTCTCAATATAAAAAGTCTTGGACAAGGCATTTTTTTAATTTTTGCAGACGTAAATTTTGTCGTCTGCTTTTTTGGTACTGAAAGAGTTAAATAATCAGACAGTAAGTCAGAGAACACCCTAAAAAATTCGGTATAGCATCTATCAACACTTAATTGACCTTTACCTTGAAATGGCAGTAAACGCATTTCATCCTAGATGGGACAATTGCATTGAACACAGAAGAAATAACAAACTAATTTAAATCTTGAACACCGATCCATCTTCTAAGAAAGCCTTTAATTGGAATTCAGACTGACAAATTGAGCCTTTCCAGAAGAGAGCGTAAGCTTTTAAAATAAAATTACAGTCGCAGTTTGAAAAAGCAGTTTTGTCATCAATCAGCCAATTTCTCTTTTGTTTACTGTTGGATATATAAAACCACTGTATTTACCCGAAAAACTGTGTAGAGGTGGCTTACTCATTGATGTAGACTCAGCTGAGGAGCTCTCAAAGCTAGTAGCATGCAAAACTATTGGACTGACTTGGAAATGCACAGGAAGTGAAATCCTTTCCAACCATAAACAGTATTCCATGATTCTGTCCTTTCATTATTACTCATTGGTTTAATTAGGTCATCTGCATGACATGAAATACCGTATTTACCCTAATTATTCGGACGGATTAAAATAATTATTTTTTTTACTGTCCGAACATTTAATTTGGCAAAAATTATATTTTTTTTAAGTGTCCGAATATTTACGAACGCCGAATAATAACCAATTAGCAAGGGTATGCACCGGCATATATACGGTATCTTTTCCGTATATACCGATAGGTGTGAAAGTAAACAACTGTATTCTTCTAATCAGTTAGATTATATGAGATTATATGAGAAAATAAACTTCGTAATGGCTTCTGGTATTGTCTTTTCTTTTTTCATAACTTAATTTTATAACGACAGCTTGGACAGATGAAAAGTTCACTGCGGCAGCGCTGCGTGTCTATTACGTCACCTGTATACAGATGATCAACCAAAGTTGTTAAAAATTAATTGTTCCATGCAAGATACATAACGGTAAATTGCTGAACAAAACAACTTGCCAAAATTGTCTACTTACGTCGGCAAAATAGCGTAAAGATGGACAAAGCAATTAGCATTGCATGACCGGTCACACAGTGTGGCGTTGCCTCAATGTTTTAGAGGCAGCAGATTAGTACCGCGCAAACAGGAATGACTCTTATCGGACTGCGTTGCTGCACACCGGCTGATCAGAATCTTCACTGCTGGCACATACCATTTTGGAAGGTACCTTATATCACAGACCGGCTCGTACTCTGAGCCGCGACCCGACAAAACCAACAAGTGGTTGTGCGCCATGCGCAGACGGGATCCGCCCAGTCTGATCAGAGTCTTCGCTGTCCGTATGCTTAGCGCATATAGCGAAGTCTGAGATTGCGGGTGCGCAGGCTGAACTGAGTCTTTGCTTTTCGTACATGAGATAAGGCGCAATTTCTCAGCAATTCTTGTCATATATAGCGGAAATGTGCACGTGCGCTAAAGTGCGTTTGGGAAAGATACATGGACACGTGAGAAATCCGGGTTGCAAAAGAAATAAATTGTCATAACGACTAACTCTTCTTTCCTGACAAAATCAGTCTGAAGTACATGCGCAAACTGAAAGCAGCGACCAGCCTGCGCATTTGCATGGTCTGTGCATTGAAACAAAGTTCGCAGTAGCCGCAAGAGTTTATCACTGGCATAGCTGGCTCGTGCGTCTCAAAAGGGCCTCAGGACACATCCGATCAGCAAACACCTGCATCATACTATGCATTTGGGAACATTGACCTGTCTGAAAAATCTCCAGGGTCCACCGATAGTTTGCACAATAATTATTTTTAGATGCGCAGACTGGAATAGGCTTGGCTGTTTGCACATGTAATACGGCACCTTTTTGACGGCACGTTGCCAATATTTCTGCACCCTTGGACGTAATATAGGACAGACAGAAATGTTGAAGATCAAAAGGACCGCACCTTCCAAAATTAGAATATGTGTGTTATTAATAGAAGTCCGTGAATTTATAGCAGGCCGCTTGCGGTGAATAAATAGCCAGGACACTGACAAACTTACCTGATGTGTTTAAACAATCGCATATTAGGTCATCGTAATTGTGTTGAAATACTTTCCTTTCTTTCGGAACATTTATTTGGAATATTGAAAAAGGATGAAGAGAATGAAATACATGCAAACTGAGGACCTATGTAATACTGAGAGGTATGAGATATAATTTGCGACATGACATGAGATCGTCCCCCCCCCCCCCCCCCTCCCTCCGGAAATCGGCAATTCAAATAGTTCGAACACTAATACTGAGAGGTATGAGATATAATTTGCGACATGACATGAGATCGTCCCCCTCCCCCCCCCCCCCCCCCCCCCCACCGGAAATCGGCAATTCAAATAGTTCGAACACTAAATATTTTCATGACCGGTAATTTCTAATAGTCTGAACACCCCGATCAGTATTTATTTTTTAACTGTTCGAACTAAATGAGAGTTTACCGTAAATCAGTTGTGTTGTTATCTTCTTTTGATCATCGATATCAGATTCTTGGTTTCGTCATGAGAAAAAAATACAGATGTCCAAAATTATCTCACGACGAAACGATCTTATCACTTCGTTTTTAGTTGATAGTTCAGCTGGTAGGATTTGACTGATACTTCAAAGGATATGCATAGTTCACAAAGATGCGAACTGCGCATGTCCAGATAAACGGAAAACATGCGCAGCGGTCAGGACATGCGTAGTTCATATATGCCGACGACCGGTTTTTCTCCGAAGCTGATCATGCAATGGTCGTAGATTGTATTGGGAGCATGCAGGACATACCGATTACCTCATCTAGCTGGAAGCAAAAGGTAAAACATAGCAAACAAGCAAAACTGATAGCCTATAATGAAAATTTTATGAGAAACAAGGGACGTTTTTTTGTGTCCGAACATTTATGGACAACTAAAATACCCTGGTCGGTACATGTCCGGAAATATAGGGTACATAAAATAGGTGGCGTTTTGGGAGAATATAGGGTGTCCGAAAATTTACGGTGTCCGAAAATTTAGGGTAAATACGGTAATATATACATCCAAAATTCTGATGCAAACAATTATTCTTAAAAAGTTTAATTCAATTTTACACTCGAAAATTGTTACCATAACTTCCTACTTACTTCTCTTCTTGCTTCTTTCGAACCTTTTCTTTTAACATATAGAATATCACGTTTCCCAGATAAAAGAAATCAAATGATCAGTTTTTGATTCACTATTTTGATAATAATAAAAACAATTAAAGTTTAGAGAAAAGATGAGGCAAATTATTGTCAGAAAAAAAGAAATGAGAAAATTGAAAAGACATTTGAAAATAAAAAAAGGTTAAAGAAAATTGACAATTAAACTGAGTTGGTGGTATTTAACTTCATGTAATGGCTTAGCTTTGAAAGTATCAGAGACAAAGACAAAGATGACTTTACAGACAGTGTAGATCTTGATGAGGCGGCTTATGATGAGCAGCCTCATCAGGATCTACGCTGTTTTGCAATTTCAGCTATTATTGTCTCTGGCTCTTAAAGTGTTAAGGTGGGTTTACCAAACAGACACATATGTTGCATTGCACGTGCCACACAACATACATGTGTCGCTGTGTAAACATTATGTTGCTTGACAAATCTGTTGCATGTAACATTTTGCAAGCAGCATGTATCCTCATGCAAACCCACCTTTACAGAATTGCGTATGATCATAAGACCATAATATTGTCAAAAGTTCATTTTAAGGTAAGAAGTTCATGAGCCTTCTATGGAAAACAGTCAGTTTTTGTTATGACCATTGCATGGACCAGTCTCTGACCCCTGAAATGGAACCTACTCTGCTGTTGATGACCGTTTGGGTATCCGCTGAGGTCAATTTATGGTTCCTTCAAATGTACTTTTGTTTTTGTTTTGACTCCTTCTTGAACCGGTTTCTGATCCCAGGACCAAGACCTACTCTGTTGCCGATAACAGTTTTAGTATCCACTGATATTTAACCCTTCAGTTTTACTTTTGTTGCTGGTCATGCACTTTCATACCTAACTGTTAAAAGTGCCAAAGGTGAGGCACGTTCCCTGAACACAAGATTTTCTAGAATATCAGTTGTCAAACATAGCATGTGTTAACCTACTCTGCTGTTGATAACAGTTGGGATATCCACTGATGTCAATTTTTATGATCCCTTCAACTGTACTTTTGTTTTTGTCATGACTCGTGCATGAACCAGTTTCTGACCCCTGGACCAAGACTTACTCTGTTGTTGATAACAGTTTTAGTATCCACTGATATTTAAGTCTTCAGTTGTACTTTTGTTGCTGGTCATGCACTTTCATACCTAACTGTTAAAAGTGCCAAAGGTGAGGCACGTTCCCTGAACACAAGATTTTCTAGAATATCAGTTGTCAAACATATCTTAAAAAACATAGCATGTGTTAACCTACTCTGCTGTTGATAACAGTTGGGATATTCACTGATGTCAATTTTTATGATCCCTTCAACTGTACTTTTGTTTTTGTTATGACCCATGCATGAACCAGTTTCTGACCCCTGGACCAAGACCTACTCTGTTGTTGTTAACAGTTTTAGTATCCACTGATATTTAACCCTTCAGTTGTATTTTTGTTGCCGGTCATGCACTTTCACACCTGACCATTAAAAAGCGCAAAACCTGAGGCAGGTTGCTTGAACACGAGATTTTCTAGAATATCAGTTGTCAAACATATCTAATATACATGTACTTAGCACATGTTAAAATTATATCTGCAAAATCTAAAAAAAAAAAAAATATTCTTCCAATTCAAAGACTAGAGAGCGAACAGTGTAGATCTAGATGAGGTGGCTCAGCATGAGCCATCTCATCTGGATCTAAACTGTTCGCAAATTCAACTATTTTCATTTTTGGGCTTTTAGGCTTGAAAGCACAAGATAATCAACTTTTGTTTATGACAAAACCTTGAAAATGTACAAGGTGAATTGAAATTTTCTTTCTACTGATACTGCTTCACTAGCCAAGGGAATTATGTCCACTTTGTTCCGTATGTACACCTTCTCCAGCCAAGGGTACTGAGTCCACTTTGTTCCTTATGTACCCTTGGCCAACAGCCTATTGCTGAATCAAATTTCCTGCTGTGTCATTTCATTGGATGCGAGCAGCTTCCATTGCATCCAATCAAATTATCTTCCACATAACAGGGGCTCCTGTCTGTGGAAAAATATCTTTTTGACCATCAACACTTACCTAAAAAGAGAGGACGGTTAAGACTTAAGTGATTCCTCAGTGTTTTTGAACAATTATGCAGAGTTGTGGGACAACTGTGTTTTACAATGGATCTTCTGATTGGTCTAAAAAATAACATGCACCAAGGGGAGCAACTCCTTGCAGCCAAAAGGCGGTACTGCCAGAAATCCAATTTGCGAATAGGTGGTCGGCCAAGGGTTGGATAGGAACAAAGTGGTCTTACTAGTTACTACCCTATGCTTTTCCATGTGTTGCTTTGTCAATTTGGTTTTATTTCTTAGATTCTTCAGGACATATTGATTGTATATGCAAAAAAAAGAAGGTTAGTGTTCTGACAGCTTGGATGTGCTGATCCGAGGCTTTTCTGTTTGTGTATGCTTCAAGGTCCCTTTTCATGTGATGCAAATCATTTGAGCCGCGGCACGAGAAAACTAACAAAGTGGTAGTGCGCCCATCCCAGACTCAGATCAGCCTGGGCATCGCCCCAGTCTGATCAGAGTCCTTGCTGTCCACATGGAAGTAGCTTAGAACCTTAGCTACCCTTTAAGCACTTAATGAAGAGTCTGATCAGACCTGGTGGCTGCCCAGGCTGATCTGAGTCTGCACTGGGCACACAACCGCTTTGTTGGTTTTCTTGTGTCACAGCTCATTTATTGTTTATTATTTGTGTTCCAGGAAAAATTGGTGGCAGAGTCGGAATCTCAACAAGGTAAGATGATAATTTTACTTCACTGGCTTCAACCCTGAAGAAGTTGAATTTGCTAACAGTGTAGATCCAGATGAGCTAGCTCATATAGATTGAACATTATTCTGCTTAGGAATGTGCTATTTGACTTTGGTGATTTTAACCCGAAAAGCACTAAAAAATAAAATACATGTAGAATTTGTAAACAGCTAGATCAAGATTAGGCTGCTCATATTACTTGGCCTGTTAATGTTCCTCAGTTGACATTTTTTAGTTTAATATTAGTGAATCACTTTCTAAATAGGATGTGAGTGAACCAGCGATCAGCTTCATGTTCAACTGAAGATGGCTGCCTGGGTGGTAGACTGATTTCAGTCAAGATGTTAGAAATCTCTTATCCCTATATTCATATTTTACAAATTTTACTTCTCCCTAAAATATACTCCTGGCCCCAACATCTCCAAGATGTTGAGTCAGGTACAAAAGTATCAGGGGGAGTACAAGGAAAAAAATAAATAAAAAGAAAAAATCTAACATCTTCGGCTGGCAAAAGCCTACCTGGGTGGATGCATGGAATTCTATCTATGCAGGACAGTACAGCCATTAGCCACTGACTGCATGATTTCTTAATACAGTCAAAGCTGTTCAAAGGAGTCACTCAAGGGGATAACAAAAAGTTTTCTGTTTAGTTTAAACATATTTTATTCATAATTTCACTCACATGCAACATAAGATATACACAAAAAATAGTTACTGGGATTGGAATGAAAGCAAAATGCTTACGGGATTCCTCTTCCTGTTCTGTTTAAGCCAGGTATCCCTTTAATACAGGGATATTTGCACTGTCCTGCGGCATTTCAGGTCCCCAAAAGGTGGCTGTTTCAGAGAAGTGACCCCTACATAGAGGTGGCCGCATAAGCTGGTTTGAGTATATAAACCCTGTCTTTGACAAAATTGTTGTTGAGTCTGCTGCTGGCGGAGATGATGTGTGGATGGATGGAAAATGGGTGTTTTGCAGCCCTCAATCAGCGTTTCAGTCATTTATGGCTGATGTATGTGAGACTGGATGGGATAATACCAAGCAGGGTTGCCATGGGCAGGGAAAGTCATCTGGAAAATGAAATTTATTTCCAGGTCTGGGAATTTTGTGGTTAGTCAGGGAATTTGGAAAGAACTTGAAAAGTCACCAGAAAGTCAGGGAATTTGAAAATAAATGGTTACAGCAGTCTTCAAAAAATATACTTATTCTTTTCAAGGGGAAGGGATTACATTTTAGAGAGATAGTCTAGGCACATCTCTGTCCTCATTGAGAGCTACTCTGAAAGGAAAGTTTTTACCCTGGGGGAGCAATTTCTTCTCTTTAACCCATTGTATTCTGGGTATTTTTTGTCGTCTGCTGAAATTGTCGTCTGCATGGAAAATCAAGAATATTTTGACAATATTGGCCTAACTAACTCTTGTCCAAATGATGTCTAGGCAACAAACAGTTTGGATCTCAGATCAGGCCCCACATTTGTGGGGCCTGGTCTGGATCCAAACTGTTTGCCCAGATACCCCTAAAGGGGTATCCCGAATGGAATGGGTTAAGAGTAGCCCCCAATTTCCAAGTGAACAGGTAGCACTGTTAAATAAAGAGTGAAAGTCACTTTTGGAACTCTAAAAAGGTATGGAAAACTGTTAAATATCAGGGAAAAGTCAGGGAATTTTGAAGTGGATGATTAAGTGGCAACCCAGATTTACTAGGATAAATTATAATTCAGAAGCTGTTGCAGAATTATGTCCTTGGTGGACTCAAACCAGAACATTGACTGGACTTTCTGAACTTTAGAGAAACCAAATGGCTTTTAGGTGTTGCTAATAAGTCGGCAAACTGATTTCATTGTCATATCAAACTGTGATGTCATTGTCATACCAAATTGTGATGTCAGAGTCATATCAAGCTGTGATGTCATAGTCATACCAAACTGTGATGTCAGAGTCATATCGAACTGAGCAAATTTAGCATTGTATTATATAGTGATAAAGAGAGGGTTACAGATCATAATTCTGTACTTTTCTGAATTTCTTGTGAAACACTACTCTCTTGTTGAGGCACTCCAGCAAGTGGTTTTTCGAAGTTTATACTTAAAGGATAAAGAAACAGCAAATTCCACTTACATGGTTCAGTTTACCAACATTTCTCAGATTTGTCCAGTAGAGTTTTTGAAATTCATTGGCATGCTCTCAAGCTTGGAAAGTAATCTCTTGCAATGTATTTTTTTCAGTTTCATAATGGCCGCCTCGAGATAACCATTATTGCTGTAGGGGTGGCATGTATGAAGCACATTCTTGAAAATTACCATTTCATACAAAATTAACATGAAATCATTTCATCAGAATTTACGCTTATATCTAATAGCAGTTATTTTCATAAGTAATATCTTTTTGGAAAACAAAAAGATGCATAAGTGTAGCTGACACTGCAAACAACCCTTTGCTGAAATGGTCATATTCCAAAACAGATCAGGTGATTAGTGATGACATCATTTCTGTTGTGATGTCACAATGGGTGGTTCCCAGCTTTATTAAAATTAAAATGAACCTCATCAAAGGCTGGAAACCAGAAGGAATATTTTTACTATTGGAAAACCCACCTCAAAACAAAAAATGATAAAAATAGACAAAGGAGGTCATGCAATATGCTGCAAGTCAGTATTTAGCTACGAGAAATGGTTTTGGGTATGTTAAACCTAAAATTTTTATATTCAAGCATCTTTAAAGAAAAAAGTTCCACTAAAAACCACTTGCTGGAGTGCCTCAACAAGAGAGTAGGCTTTAAGATGAATGAGCTAGCACGGTACCCTTTTTCTGCCATTTTTACAAAGCAAAACAACTTTATGACTATTGTTTGCTTCTGGCGATGACTTGCTCCTCCAGAATGGGATCTTTAAAGGAAAGAATTTGCTCCCGTTCACTAACGTCTCATTTCTGTGAGATTATGAACACACAGTTACGCAGATATTCTCATGTGTGTGTAGCACATGTGTAAGGGTCAAATAAATTAGGATCTAATATAGATTCAGCTTATAAAATTAGGAAAAAATGTGTTAGTGAAAGAAAAAAAGGAAATAAGCTCCCTAAAGGAGAAAAAAAGAAATTGTTTGCACAAGCCAGCGAAAAAAAATCTGTTTCCATCAAGAATATGAGCCCACCCCCACCCTCAACCCCATCCTCCCCCTTTGTTTATGCAAAAAACATCTTTGAGCATAGTATTTGCTTTATAAAGAACTAGCAGAGTTATCACTAAAAGTCCTGAAATCCCCCATTACTTATTAAACAATAAAGCACACATGGGCAGCAGGACTGGTGACAGCATCCAAAAGATTAAATGAGTCCAGGCAAGCTGAGGTGTCACATGTCAAACTCCAGTTTAACTCTTTAAGCACCAAAAAGCAGACAACAAAATTTACATCTGCAAAAATTAAAAAAATGCCTTGTCCAAGAGATTTCATATTGAGAATTCAAAGACTAGAGGGCAAGCAGTGTAGATCTACATGAGGCGGCTCATGATGAGCCGCCTCATCAGGATCTGCGCTGTTTGCAAATTATGCTATTTTCGTCACTGGTGGTTTAAGTGTTAACAGTGCATATGAGTACAATTGTATTCAGCGCTACTATATTTGGTGCCTATTTCAATGTAAATTTTGAAAATGACAGGTCATACTGAGAAAGAGTGGAATAACTTGTTACAATTCCTAGTGCTTAAATAGACATAACCTTAGGTTAGCTGTACTTCCTCTACGGCATTTAAATACTTTTAGAAAAGTTCAGTAAATTCAGGAACACGTTTCAAGTTAAGAGTTTAAGTTAAGCCACATGACAGAAACACTCTAGTAGTTGCAAATGGCCATTTTTATTGTCGCACCTGCTTTAGCAAGGTGCGATATAGGCGTCCGGTTTTCCGTCCGTCCGTCCGTCCGTCAACCCGTTCGTCTGTCCGTCCGTCCGTTCACATTTACGTCGACCCTAAATTTTAAGTCCATTCAAATGACTTTTTCTCAGAAACAACTGCATCCATGGTTCTCAAATTTCACAAGCTGCATGACAAGACTGCAGGGCTTCTGAATTACAAAATTCAGTTCGGTCCAGAATCCAAGATGGCCGCTGTTACTAAAAATAGCAAAAACAATAAAATCACTGTTTTCTCCAAAACCACTTGGTATGTTTGGCTGAAATTTTACACAGAGCATTAATGGGACCTTGGTTATAAAAATTGTCAAAATGAAAAAACTCTGTAGCAGAATTAGGTCACAGTGACCTACTTTCTGTTTACGAGTCCGAGTTTGCAAAAACGTCAATATCTTAGAAAAACTTGAACAGATATAGGTCAAATTTAGTCAGAATGGTCCTTAAATGGAGTTTAAATGGAGTTCTTTGAAATTTACGTGAATGGAGACCATCCAAGATGGCCGTCAGCCACCGTTACTAAAAATAGAAAAATATGAAAATGACAATAGCTCAAGAGCCCCTGAATGGAATTAGACTAAATGTGTATCAAAATTGATCCTTGCATGAAGCTGTTTCATGATTTTTTCAAATTGACCATCCAAGATGGCAACCATCTACCGTTACTAAAAATAGCGAAAAACATGAAAACGATAATATCTCATTAACTGCTGAATGGATTTTGACCAAATAGGTTTCAAAATGACACTTTTATCAAGTTCTCAAAGTGAAGGTGCAAAACAGGTGCGACATAGCATTCCGCGGAATTCTTGTTTCAATATAAGTTAAAAGAATCCTACATATTGCATGTATAATGACCTTTTGGACCCAAACCTGACCACTGGCATGGGAAGAACAGTCTCAGTATCTGCATCTTAAAAGTAATTATGGGAAATCCTTGTCAACAAATTTGGATTGCTTTAATTGAAAAATTTGTTTGATTAATTACTTTTTTAGCTCACCTGAGCACCAAGTGCTCAAGGTGAGCTATTGTGATCGAAATTTGTCCGTCGTCTGTCCATCCGTCCGTCCATCCGTCTGTCAACAATTTCTTCAAATGACATCTCCTCCTAGACCAGTAGACCAATTTCAAAATAATTTCACACAAATGTTTCTCTGATAGCCCTGTACCAAAATTGCTAAAATGGCTCTGCTCTGATGAACAAGATGGCCGCCAGAGGTAAAAATAGAAAATCCTTTAAACAACATCTCCTCTCAAGCCAGTGGATGGATTTCAAAATAATTCCACAGAAATGTTCAACTTATGACCCTGAACCAAAATTGCTAAAACTAAATTGCGGAACGCTCCACTGAACAAGATGGCTGCCAGATCTAAAAATTAAAATAAAACCAGAGCTAAAAATAGAAATAAATCTTTAAATGACATAGAGGTCACAGTTTTGATCCAATCTTCATGAAACTTTGTCGGAATGATAATCTTCATGAAATCAAGACTAAGTATGAAACTAGGTCATGTCCAGTCAAAAACTAGGTCACCAAGTCAAAGCTTTATAAAACCTCGTGTACACTCTAGAGGGCACAGTTTTGATCCAATCTTCATGAAATTTTGTCAGAATGACTATCTTTTTGAAATCTAGGTCAGATTCGCAATAGGGTTATGTCGGGTCAAAAACTAGGTTACTATGTCAAATCTTAGAAAAACCTTGTTAACACTCTAGAGGTCACAGTTTTGGTCCAATCATCATGAAACTTTGTCAGAATGTTTATCTTTATGAAATGTAGGCTAAGTTTGAAACTGAATAATGTCAGATCAAAAGTTAGGTCACTAGGTCAGATTTTAGAAAAACATTGTGTACACTCTAGAGGGCACAGTTTTGGTCCAATCTTCATGAAACTTTGTCAGAATGTTTATCCTCATGAAATATTGACTATGCTTTAAACTAGGTCATGTTATATCAAAAACTAGGTCACTAGGTCACGTCTTAGAAAAAAAACTTGTGTACACAATAGAGGGTTCATTTTCCATTGCATCTTTGTGAAACTTTGTCACAATGTTTATCTCCATGAAAAGAAGTTTGCAACTGGAATATGCCGGGTCATTAACAAAGTTCACTAGGTCAGATCTTAGAAAAACATTGTGTACTCTCTAGAGGGCACAGTTTTGATCCAATCTTCAAGAAACTTTGTCAGAATAATAGACTGGACAGTGTAGAGTTGCTCCAATTGAATCATCATCAAATAGATGACCTCCCATGTTATTTCATAACTCAGGTGAGCGATTTAGGTCCATCATGGACCTCTTGTTAAGCAATACACATGTAGCTAAATTTGCAAACAGCGTAGATCCTGATAAGGTGGCTCTAACTGAACCACCTCATCTAGATCTACACTATTTGCCCGCTAGTCCTTGGACAAGGCATTTTTTTTAAATTTTTACAGAAGTAAATTTGCGGTCAGAGGAATTTTGTTAAACAACATACAGTGACTGTGTTCAAGATCAGTGCCGTCTACATGCTAATTAGGGTGGGAGTAATCACAGCATTGAACAGATCATAATAGATCTTCTAATGAGCTTCTTTCAGTAACTCTTTTTGAAATTTACAAGCCGAAGTCATGCTATTATTACCATATTGCCAATCAACAGCAGAGTGGACTGACCTAGGATTCAGTGAGTCATTGCTTGAAAATACTACATAATGTGCTCCGCAGATCAATCCATCACTATCTTATGGAAGATAATACAAAAATTAAAAATGATAGAGTTGCTTCCCCTGAAAGTATCCTTTAAGAGATGCACATTTAGCAACAAGGGAATTAATAACTATTCTGTTAAGTTCTCCCTTATTGTCTCCCTTGTAAAGTGGTGGCAAAACTTATACACCTTAACCCTTTTTATGTTCCCCAAAGGGTGAGCATATAGTTGCCACTTTGTCCGTCCGTCTGTCCGTCCGTCACACTTTTGTCTGGAGCATATCTCTGAAAGTATAAGGGGGAACTAAATGAAACCTCACACATTGGTAGAGGACAATGAGGGGAAGTACAGTGCACAAGAACTGTAACCCTGTCACAAGTATTTACGAAGTTAGCTCCCTTTCCAGTTTTTTCAATGTTTTGCTTGTCTGGAGCATATCTCTGAAAGTATAAGGGGGAACTAAATGAAACTTCATTCATTGATAAGGGACAATGAGAGGATGTGCAGTTTTTAAGAACCGTAACCCTGTCACAAGTATTTACGAAGTTAGCTCCCTTCCCAGTTTTTTTCAATATTTTACTTGTACGGAGCATATCTCAGAAAGTATAAGGGGGAACTAAATGAAACTTCACACATTGATAGAAGACAATGAGAGGAAGTGCAGTGCACAAAAATCATAATCCTGTCACAAGTATTTACGAAGTTAGCTCCCTTTCCAGTTTTTTTTTCAATGTTAAGCTTGTCTGGTGCATATCTCCAAAAGTATGAAAGGGAAGTTAATGAAACTTTATACATTGAAAGAGGGCAATAAGGCAGAGCACAAGAACCATAACCCTGTCTTAAGTATTTGCAAGGTTATCTGCCTTCCTATTTTTTTCAGTATTTTGCATGTCCAGAGCATATCTCTGAAAGTATAAAAGGGAACTGAATGAAACTCCACACACTAATAGAGGGCAATGAACAAAAGTGAAGAACACAAGAACCATTACCCTATCATAAGTAATTACAGAGTTAGCTCCCTTCTTAATTTATGCTTTATTTTGCGTGTATGGAGCATATCTTATTAAGTATTGAAGGAAAGTAATTATAATTTCACACATTAATAGAGGGAAATGAAAGTAAGTTCAGAGCTTAAGAACTATAACTCTACCTTTAGTAATTGCAGGGTTAGCTCCTTTCCTAATTTTTTCAGTTATTTAGCATGTCCCGAATAGATCTCTGTACATATTTAAGAGAACATGAATGAAACGTCACATATTGATAATAATGGGCAATGACAAGAAGTGCAGAGCAGAAGAACCATAACTGTATCCCAAGTTATTTTGGAGTTACTTCCCTTCTTATTTTTTCTCAGTTATGTCTAGACCATTGCTCTAAAAGTATTGAAGAGAATTATTTTTTTTTCCATTTTTAAATTGCATTTAATTTCACAGAAAATCACTCCTTCACCAGGATACCCGTTCTCCTATTCCAAGCCTTCGGGGAGCATCCATCGGTTCCACCGATTTTCTTGTTTGACCAGTGGACTCGTCCATCATTGCCATTTAGATGAGTCCATTTTTAGTTTTAGGGGTTTCTGGTGATTTTTTTTTTATATTATTTTGCATAGAATTCATGCAAGCAAACAGTGTAGACCCTGATCAGATGCCGCAATCTGCGGCATCTGAACTGGGTCAGCAGTGTTTGCATATGTCCCCAAAATGTGTTTCCAGTCATAAAAGGATGAAATTGAGAAGATTTACTGAAATGCACTTGCAGCCCTAATTCAGAAATCAGAATTTTCCCTGAAGGTTATTGAAAAATAATTGATGAATGAGAATGACAAAAATAATGTCAGTTCAGGTCACAAATTGACTAATTTGACATAATTGGACATTTGAAGATTGAAAAAATATGTTGTTTTTTCTCAATTTGCTGTCAGGGGATTCTAGAATCCCAGAAAAGGCTGTCTAAGTTCAGACTGTGCTGGAAGCAAAGTAATTCAGTCCAGAATATGCACCAACCCAGCAGGCACATGACGTCAAAATGACGTCACACTGACGTCGATGCGACGTCAGTACGTCGCATCGACATCAGTACGACGTTATTTCAACGTCATGTGCCTGCTGGGAATGCAGCATGGTTTGCAAGCTTCAAAAGATAACAAAGGAAACAACAGAGTCAAGTTTTGGTATTAAAGGTAGGTTCCTGGCGTAGCGATAACAATTATGTTCACAAAATAATTTTGTCTTTTTCTGGGTAGTATTGAATTCTCTTATTTTTCTGAAACTGTTGCTACTGAGAAAATCGTCAGATGTTGTAGAAAATAGTCGTTTTCCCTTTGGTTTATTTTCGTTTGTTGGAATTCCAGTTCTAAAAATAAATATGTATATATGTCTACAAGTCCGCAGTTTCTGATGTCATTTGCCAACGGTTAATTTTCTCTTGCCGTGAGCTCTTCCGGAGGTCCTGGCATGGCGGATGGGTTAAAACTATCCCGAAATGCAATGCAGCATGACGTCAGCTATGTTATCTATTTTTGGCGCGAACTAAAAATAGCGCTAACTGGTGTGCGAAGCAGAGTTAGGAAATCCCTTGCAAAACAACTTTTCTACGATTTTTTGATTTACACTTTTTAGTGAAACTTATTCATTTTCTCTTTATAAGTGCTTTCCCACAACTTGGATAAAAAATCATCAAAATTATGATGCATTCCAAAGTACAGGAACCTACCTTTAATGTGCTCTACATTTATGCCTTTGACACACTGGACTAAAATCTGAGATATGATGAATTTCAAGTGAGATCTGTCAAATGTATGTGAGGCTTTCACAAAGATCCTTCTGAGCTCATTTTTATTTTGTGGTTTGTGCAAAAAGTAGACTGAAAGAAAAATAAGTGAGATTTGATAATTCTCATGGGATTTGGTCTCAGTGAGACTTGTAAATACCATATTTATCATGTTAAACACCCCAGGGGCATTACATTTTTCCAAAAGGGTGGGGCTTTGGGCTTTATTTAAGGCCTAAAGAGTATGTAGTAAATAAGCCATGCCATAACATGTTAATAAGCAGTATTATGGTTAATGGATATGCTTGCCCTGGCCCCGAGGTTATAAAACTTTTTTCGTGCTCAACTCAGCTGAGCATGAAATTTTCTCTGCTGATAAATATGAAAATGCCAACTAATGTTGGCATTTTCATATTCATAAGCAGAGAAAATTTCATACTCAGCCAAACTGAGCAAGAAAACAACCGTACTTATCAGTAATTTGCTATTTATTAGCAGGTAAAATTTCATGCTCAACTCAGCTGAGCAGGAAAAAAGTTTTATAACCTCGGGGCCAGGTTTACTGCAGGTAGGTTTTATTGGCTATTTATGTTTTGATTAAACTGTTGAAGTCTTTAGGAGGGTAGGGTAATTACGAAGGTCTATTCCATCCATAGAGAGGCGCAGTGGTCGAGTGGTTAGTGATGCTTGGTTATGGTGCAGAAAGTCTACGGAAGGTCGTGAGTTTGCGGCTCACTGTTGCCATCCGACAAGTTGAAAACTCTCTGTCAACCCAGCAGTATATGGATACCATTTTCATATCAGGGAAGGATAATGCAGTGAAAGGAGAGGGATGGGCTCGCCTTACATCTGCTGTGCCCAAGATACAGTGGATCTCCAACCTCCACTGCCTGTATGGCTATAAGCAATGGGAAACCTTTATCCTTATTTTAGTCCATCCAGTCCAGTCCACCCTGCTGTGAGCTCAATTCTTGGCCAAGCATATGAGTCAAGTTTTGCTAATGGAAGGTCAGGTGTTTTTTCCCCCGGGAGCTCTGCTTTTCCCCAGCCGTAGATTAACTATTGGCGCCCGACAAAAGTGAAATATTCTAGGAAGGGCAGTACAACCCATGTAAAACAATTCAGTATAGTCTCACATGTTTGTCAAGGAAATATGCTTCATTGCTTGGCTTTATGAAGATGTTTGATGTAACAGCTTTACTTTTCTTCGTCTTAAACTTAAACACGCTTGCTAACCATTTTTTATGAATGTGTATGCATATTACAGTGCAAATTCTTTGAAATTATGAAATATAAGGAAGTAAAAAATGTCAGAAGAATCTTCTGTAATAAAAGGAATTTTATTGCTGTTCTTTATGCTTGATGTTTTGAAATACCATTCTGTGCAAAAAGTTCATACAGGCATGTTACAGCCGAGACATTTCAGACATTAGGGCATATATGACACTGATCTGTTGAAGCATGTCTGTGAAGTTCAGATACAATGGGTGAAGACTTTAGCTCACTTGAAGCTTTTGTCGCACCTGCACAGCATCTTTCATTGTAGGGTGTCAACCCTAGCACAAAAAAATATGCAGCCTATTACAATACTTTCCCTCGATGGTGACCTGGAGCAGTTTAGTGGCTGATGACTGGATGGATGACTTGCAATTTTACATACCTATTAACGTTAGTTTAGTGAAATGTTTTGTTACCATTATAATGGCATTCTGATTTGTACATATGGAAAGCTGAAGACTTCTGGTTTGCCCCCAAATAAACTTTGAATTTGAACATCTGACAGATATGAGGGTACTTTCAGATTTTAAACTTTTGCAGTTATCATAACTTACGTAAAATTATGCATATTACCCTAATGGGCTTAACTATTGGGATGCCTAAAACCATTAATTTTCCATTTTGAACAAATGGAAAATTATTGATTTTAGGTCTCCCAATACTTAAGCAAAGGGCTACAGAAATCCGAATATTAGTCGGTTCTGACCGAATTTGAGTTCGAAAAACCGATTCTGTTGGCATAAGGCACATTTTTATCACTCCAAAAATCACAATTTGCGGATGCATTATGACACAATTATCTGGATTTCAGCCATGTGTCATACCATTTATTGTCCATAATTATCCAATATTCAAAAGTTATCAAACAAAGCGTTGATTATCTTGCCAAGGTGTGAACACTGATCATGTTTTTAGAAATCTTCGATAATTACCACGTGTCCGAATTTGGCCAGCAGCAACCACATATATACACATACACATGCTGACGCATGGAAGAAGGCCTTTCAAAGTAAAGTCACAGTTCACTTTCGAAGAAAGCATCAGGAAAGAATTTGACTATCAAAAAGATAAGAATAATAATAATTAAACCTGACTTGATTATGGGCAGGCTGGTTAGAGTTTTTTTGTTTAGCCGACGCCATCGCTAGCGCAAAAAAAGTAGTTTTTTTTATTCGTCGCAGTTCTTTCTTGCAAGTATATAAAAAATTTCAAGGGAATTAACTCAAATAGAAAAAAGCCTGGTTACTGGCTCAATAATATTGGCCCATGTCTACTTTCATTTTCATCTCTGCACGAAAGCGCATTTTTCATGATAAGTAAGAACATGGGGACTAAATGGCTACTTCAGCGATGATTTTCTTTGTGTCAAGCAAGCAGTATATATGTTTATCTACCTAGTTATGGCTAAATAAGCGCTACGGACATATAAACATGTGTTTTTTATTAGTGGGTGGGGGATTCATTGGTTTTCGCTGACCACTATTTTGGATTGTGGAACACGATTGTATGACATCATCGGCCATTCAGACTGATTTGGATTTTAAAATTTCTGTAGCCCTGCTTAAGCACATAAGGTAGTTAAATTCAAACTTGATTATCTTGACAATCACATGATCTAGTTCCAGTTTGAGTGTGAAAACAGTTTTTGGAAACCTTAGAATGTCTACATGTAGGCCAACATATTCGACTCGCAGGCACTTGTAATTTGTTTTTCAACAAGCCAAGATTTGAAGTGAAAAAAAAATATTAAGTACATTCAAATTCAAGACATAATATCATCGAGGGTTACAACTCCAGAAATTTTAATAGGACAACTTTGTGGCACTGGTTGCTAAAATTACCAAACATGTTGTCAATGTTTTGGCTGGAGTCAGCGTGAGAGTGGAAACTGCTTAAAGCATTCATTTTAAAGAGGTTCTTGGTTATTACAGCCATCGATGCCACTAGGTTGTCATACTAAAATTTCTGGAGTTGTACGTATACCTTATCTATATGATATAATGTCTTGAACTCAAATTTACCCGATTTTCAATTCAACTTTAAATCTTGGCTTATTGTACAAAATTACCAGTTTTCGGGCAAAACAGTGTACCAAGTGCCTTTGACTGAACCTGAAGTTTATGCAGTTATATGATTTTATGACATTCTGACTAAACTGCCACTAATATGTGTTACCTGGTTTTGAAAACAGTATAAATTTTACATGTATATTCAATGGTTGGAAATTTACATAATTTTGACAGCTGTAAAAGGCCCTTTTGCTGTGTTGGGCACCACGTATTACATAACTTTTAAGCATCCTAATATTTTTTTCAATCAAATGTTTTTATGACCTTTCAAAAAATTCACCATTAATTTGAATTTTAGAGAATTTTGCTTGTCGTTAATAGGTTTTTATGGATGAAAAAAAATCCTCTTACAATAAATCAGACAATGCCATTTTAATATGAAGTCACTATCGCAGCAATAATGTGATGATAGATCATACCCAACTGGACCCAAATGTTTAGACAGGCATATGGGAACAAATAGTGCAGACCTAGATCAGACTGCAGTCTGATCTGGATCTACACTGTTTGCCAAGAATTGAGCCGCGACACGACAAAACCAACAATGTGGTTGTGCGCCCACCGCAGACTCAGATCAGCCTGGGCATCCGCCCAGTCTGATCAGAGTCTTCGCTGTCCGCATGGGGGTAGCTTAGACCCTTAGCTACCCTTTGAGAACTTAACGAAGAGTCTGGACAAAATTGTTGGATGCCCAGGCTGATCTGAGTCTGCGCTGGGCGCACAACCACATTGTTGGTTTTCTCGTGGCGTGGCTCAATTTTTTTTTTCCACAGAACATCAGAATAATAATCTACAATCCAATCAATTCTGAACACTTTTTTGGAGTTTATTTTGTCCCAATTTCATGTGAATATTATTTCAAAGTTCATATATTTCTAGGTTAGTCTCTAAGAACTTTTTAGCTTACCTGAGGGAAAGGCTCTTGGGATGTGTGTGGGAGTGGGAGGGAGGGAGTGAGAGGCTCTGTAGTGCATTGTCCATTAATCAACATTTTCATATGACTTATCCTGTAGGGCACCCTAATGCTGTCAGATTTATTCAAATGTTGACTCTGGATTTATCTTTACCTTTGTTACAGCAAGGTCAAATTTCCATCCTCATGCATTTGTCTGGGAAAACAGATGATTTCTCAGAAACTGTTGAAAATTTTGGTACAGAGCTTGGCATAATTATAGTCAAGTAAATAAGTACATTAAGATTTATGCTTATAATTGTCCAAAGTCACTTAGATATTAACTTTGTCAAATGACTTCTCCTCCAAGCCACTAATCTGATTGAAGCCAACAATTCATGAGTTCAGAAAGAAAGTTAACTTGAATGGTGGTGATCACATGTCCAAGACGGCCATTTTGCCCATATATGGTAAAATCCTTTAAAAATCTCATTCCCTAGAACCAAATGACTGATGCCATTGAAACTTAGTTTACAGCATCTGGGACTCATGTTCTATCAACTGTCTTCAAGTTACTTCAGCTGATAACCATCTAAGGTTGACCTTTGACTGTTTTTGCAGGAAAGTCAAATTTGCTTCTTTGTGCTTTCACTCTGAAACATTTAAAGTTTAGAGCTGAAGTAAAGTAAATGAGTTCATGAAGATTTTGTGAGTACCAGAAATCAATATCACTCACGGGCCTTTGTCCAAGGTCAGTCATATTTCAGTTTGTCAAACAGCTTCTTCAAAGCCATAGAGTGATTGAAGCCAAATTTCATATGGAGCTCCATGGGTCAGTGGAAAGTAAGTTTGTTCAGATGGTTATAGTCACATGACCAAGATGCAAATACAGTGAAAAAAAAAATGTCTTCTACTCAAGAGCCAAAAGGCTGATGACTTTGAAACTAGGTGCACAGCATCTTAGACTCATGTGAAAACCTTAATGCCAGCGTTTCTAACATTGTAATGACATTATTTGTTTACAAAAAAAAAAAGTTGGTAACTGTTTGGCTTCTCGTATTTCTATTCACAACAAAATCTCAGCATTGTGACTGTCTTTCATACCGTATAATGGGAAATTTTCGCGTCGCCTAATTTTCGCGGAATTTCGCGGTCGGTAGCGATCCGCGAAAATTAAACTCTGCGAAATATTTTCCAAATTTGTACAAAATAGTAATAGGGAGTTTGAATCGTCCAAACATATTGTGTGGTGCCCCAACGACCTAGTAAGGTTATGGGATAGACTAGAATAGAAGAGAAACATGGTTTGCGGTATTCAAAGCGCCCCACAAAACCTTAAGCGTAGGTAGCTAATGGAGCTATTATTTTAGGCGCAATTGTGTTAGCTGGTAATTGGCAGGTAATTACAATTTGAACAGGCTGTCGCTTTTTTCGCTTGATTAATGGTCACTTGTACCTGATTATGCAAGTACAATTGAATTACTTTTAATTGACTGTGAGTTTTGTTTACTAGTATCCTGAATAATAGACATTCTGTCAATCGCTCTCATAGTTGACTGTTTCTATGTACTAAACATAGATTTGTACAAATGTCTATCTTACGTTTTTTAGTGAAAAAAGGACGGGTATCCTCCCAAACCCAAATGGAGCAGATTCTATTGAAACAAATGTGTTCATAACAAAGTGATTACAGTTTCTTTACGTTTCTCTCTCCGTGCATGTCTTGAATTTTCAGTAAAGCCAATATTTTGCAGGAAAAACACAATTTTTATTTTCGTGGATATCAACATCCGCGAAAATTAAAAACCGCGAAAATTAATCCTCATGTTTGTGGGGCAAATCCGCGAAAATTTGGTGACGCGAAAATTTTCCATTATACGGTATTAGATAAGTATGAGGAGTGATATTTTAAAAAGTTTCCTGTTTTAATAGAAGCATCAACATGGTGAAGTGTTAGGTACTTCCAACTCTGGAACAAGGGATCGTGGTTTGAATCCCACAGGAGGCAAGATTCTGCCCAGCGTGCACATGACGTCGAAATGACGTCGTACTGATGTTGATGCGACATCATGACGTCGCATCGACGTCAGTGCGATGTCATTCCGACGTCATGTGCCTGGTGGGTGTCCTCTTCAATGCATAAAGCCCTTTATAACCACCTTCCCATTTTCCTGATATGACTGAAATACTGTTTAAAGAGACAAAAAAAAACAATTTCATCTAGCCAAGTGCTGGTAGGTATTTGCATGGAAGCCAGGTTGCACACCCCAAAAGTCCAGTAATTAGGACAGAATACTTTGAAAGACTTTGAACAGACTTGGTGCTGACCTTACTGCATTAGTTTCAATAACAAAGAACTTAATCCTTTCCTGTTTACCTCACAGCCTGGCTCATCAGTGAAATTTGTTGGCAATTTTGATGATTTTGGATAACTGTTTTATGCTAAAATTCAGACAAGACTACCTGAGCAAGCAAACATGTACTGGCCCAGATCAGACTGCTCTTATGTAAGAAGCGCTCTGATCAGGGTCTGCATTGTTTGCCAAAAGTTTTAAAACTAGGTCCAAGGAAGAAAGAAATGGACTTGCCCATATTTGAAGCTGGAACGTCTATCTCAGAAATGGTTGCCGTGTATGTGTCAGAATAATTACGAAAAATACCACAAGAAAAAGAGCATCTTTTACAGATAGCGGAAAGAAGATGAAAGACTTTAGTTCAAGCCGTCTTTTTGAATAGACTATAAGATGTCTTAATTTTACTTACCGCTTAGGGAGCTGACTTCGTATTCTCTCATTGAACCGTTATCAATCACTTTCCTGCCGCTAATTAAATTTATGTTCTTTAAATCAGATTTGAGAATGGAGGCCTGAAATGAGAAATGGTGTTTTGTATTATCTGCAAACAGTGAAGACTCAGATTTCACTGTTCAAATACACAGTTCAATCTGAGTTTTCCATGTTTGCATAAAAGTTTAGGAAGCCTGGAGAACCTGTATCGAAAAAATTGAACACTGATCTGACTGGATAGATGTGAAAAATAATCAGTCTTTGCTGTTTACATGCTCACAGCCATCTTTTCTCATTGCTCGGAACAGCTGTCGGTAAAATAAATCAGCGTAATCTCAGTAAAATGAGCTTCCTTTCATATTGACAACTGTATAAGCCTATTGTAACCTGGTTCAAAGACTCGGGATTTTTATGTCAATCACCATTATCTCATTGTCCAAGTTCTTAGTTCTTGTTACAGTTGTCTGTATACTCTGTAGTGTCTACATAAGTTTTCCGAGATTTCTAAAAACCTGATTGCATAAATTGCTGATTATTAGCATGCCTTTCCAAAGCATAATGTGGGTTTTTCAGTTGATGGTTCCGAGCAACACCCACAGTGTCACTCAAAAGTCACCTTATAGTGTATAACTGGCCAATGCAACAACAAGGTAGCATGCACCATGTTGTCCCACTAACAAAATCACACATGTTGAATATCCCACAATAAGTCCATGATTTTTACCTTACAGTTAATGGAGGAATGCATACCTGTTTGAAGAAGGTGTGGTTTTGAACAGAGAGGAAACACCACATTTTAGCTATTTTAAAAATTTTAATAGGGGAGAGTCAGGTTACTTCGGACATGGGGGTAAATTTGGACATACCATTGCAAACAGTGAAAATCCAGATGAGATGGCTCATGAGCCGTCTCATCAGGATTTTTACTGTTTTGCCAGTTATAATTTTTTTTAATTCCAAACAACTGACATATAAAGAAAACAATGTCACTGTCCGAATTTACCCGCTGTCCGAAGTTACCTGACTCTCCCCTAGACACACAACATTGAAACACTTGTGGCATATGCTATGTTATTATATACCTAAAAAGTTCCCCATTTACTTTACATTAGAGTAACCGTGCAATATTTTCTGCATATTGCACGGAGTCAAGTGCATATTGCACGGAGTTAAAGAACTACTTTTGTTTTGAAAGAAGAAAAGTTTGGCGGCCATTTTGTCGTCGACTGCAATTCAAACACGAGTTGAATAATGACACTAGTCTCGGTTTAGGTGTATTAATTACATAAAAGACAATTAAATATAATTTACCATTGATCCGTCACTCTTTTATTTACTATTCTGCGATAATAAGGGAGATTTTCGTCAGAGCTGCTGAGAGTAAGCCTCGAAAATGGCGCCCAGTTCTTGTATACATCAGCGTTTGTTTACTGACGTCATGTCCAATAACGTAACGTCATATATACTTTCGCGCCACCAGGCGTAGCTTTTAGCGAGTATGAAGACACGAAATGGCATAATGTTATTTCAAATTTAAAACAAGTTGCGGTTGCTCTACCGATATAATATTTTGATTTCGTAAACACAGAGCTCTGATAAAACTTGCAGATTTGTATCAAAGGTATATAATAAAAAGGTTATTGAATTTATATTGTGAAATATTGGGCACTCGTTCATATGGCGGATACGCACTCGCAAGCTCGTGCGTCCTTCGCCATATGAACTCGTGCCGAATATTTCACAATATAGATTCAATAACCTATAATTGTTGTAGTTTAGACTCAGTAAAAAGCTCTCCACTGTTAACATGACCTAAAATGTAACATAATAAAGAGATCTGGGAATGGATCAAGACAAAAAATAATAAAGGGATGTTTATAATTTCAGATATGTCTGAGGTACCAACTAAGTGTATAGCAGTAACAGTAACTCTAGACATTAATGCCAGTATACAGTATATTGACTTTGAAGGACGGACAGACGGTGAATCAATGAGGAAAATATTGGCGCAGGTCAAACCAAGACAGTTGGTGAGTAAATACAAGTATTTCGCAATGTTATCATTAGGACGGAAAAGATTAAGAACTTGTTTGCTTATGGCTACTTGTAGCTACACATACATTTTCAAGTTAAAACTGTTTTTAAAAGTGGTTGATTTCCTTTTGGAGGTAAGATTCTGTCCAAACAAAGCCCTTAATAATCACCCTCCCATAGTCCTGATGTGACTGAAATACTGTGAAAAGGACATGGAACCACCAAGTTGTCCATATGTCGAGGGTTGACCAAGTGGCTTGGTAGCTCAGTTGGCAGAGTGCTCACACGGTAAGGGAGAGGCCCTGGGTTCGAGTCCTGGTCGGGCCATGATTTTTTCCTCCCCTGTGACATTTGGTGGTTCAGTGTGGGTCCACGGCTAGGGCCGCGAGCATCAAAAAGTGCATTTCTCGTTGGTTCTTCCGTTGAACCGGGTAGATTCGGGGACAAATCTAATTTAACAGGGGGAAAATGTCAAAGGTTGACCAAGTGGCTTGGTAGCTCAGTTGGCAGAGTGCTCGCACGGTAATCGAGAGGCCCTGGGTTTGAGTCCCGGTCGGGCCACGATTTTTCGTCCCTTGTGACACATATATCATCTACTGAGTACTCTGCTTGCTTAAGTTTTATAAAAACATCCAATGAGAAGACAAATGAAACACTTGTTGAAAAAGAATGATAGAAGGGTCCTATATATGCATGATCATGTTGTGTGAATGTTTAGAGAAAATACAATAAAATGATGTAGACAAAAAATGAATATTGCTTGAGACTTATTGTATAATAATTGCTGCAGACCAAACTTTAGGGCAATCCTAACAGTCCTGATTGCTCTCAGCAGGGTTTTCATGGAATTTAGAGGGCTAAAATGCGCAAAGAAACTACTTTTCAGCTAGGGTCATCTAGAAGTCATTTCCGTTGCCATACATTCCAGCAAGTTCAAACATTTGAGCTAGCCTAGGTGGTAGAGCTACATTTCTACAGAACCATGTTTAAAAGAAGACTGCTTCATATTGAATGTTTTATTTACCGTAACTTCAAAATTGGAGAAGTAATGTGTTCTACTTGAGTCTGACAATTTTGGAAATGAAATGCTGTGGTTCTTGCTTTAATATACAGACAGGGCAAGAAAATTCCTTCCTTTAAGAGTTGACTCCCATCCCTGCTGAGCCAACAACATTTATTGACAGTTTATGCTAAGGGCAATCCTTTATTCAACTACCGTAATCGCCCCATTTACCGCACATGCCCCTATAACCGCACACCAAGGCCATTTCCGGAAAAAAATGCATAAGCGCACACTGCTTTTTCCTTTTGAAACTCACAAAATCAAATGCATCAAGTTCAACTTACCATTACTGTTTCAACAGCGACAGTGTTTTCAGTTTTGTTTTTCCGATGCAATGTGCAAAGAGAGCAACTCTATCGGTCTAAATGTCAATCGGGCATCCTCGCCGATATTTACGAAGTTGGCTGAAGCGAGTGCGAACAGCGACTCGGATCAGCTTACACATTTGCGCCGTCTGATTAGCGTATTCTCTGTCTGCATCAACAATGGGAATGTACAAGTTGATCCCAGAAGGATCGAGCTTACGAAGTTATGAGGTTGCGGGGGGCGCAGGCTGAACTGAGTCTTTGCCTTTCGTACATGCGAAAAGGCACCATTTCTCAAGAGCAATTCTTGTCATAAATGTATATAGCGAAAATGTGCACGTGCGCAACAGTGCGTTGGGAAAGATACATGAACGACAGATGAGAAACTCGGGTTGCAAAAGAAATAAATTATCATAACGACAAACTCTTGTTCCCTGACAAAATCAGTCTGAATGCATGCGCAAACTGAACGAAGCGACCAGCCTGCGCATATGCATGGTATGTGCATTTAAACAAGGTTCGCGGTAGCCATAGGATAGCTTTAATATCATTGGCATACCTGGCCCGTGGGCCTCAAAAGGGCCTCAGGACACATTCGATCAGCAAACACCCGCATCATACAGTGCATTTGCGAACACTGACCAGTCAAAAAAATCTCCAGGATTCGCCGATAGTTTGCAAAATAATTGTTTTAAGATGCGCAGACTGGTCTAATGCACATGTAATACGGTACCTTTCTCTTGACACATTGCCAATATTTCTGCACCCTTGGACGTAATATAGGACAGACCGAAATAGGGAAAGATCAAAAGGACCGCATCTTCCAGAATTAGAATGAGGGTGTTATTAATAGAAGCCCGTGAATTTAAAGCAGACCCCTTGCGATGAATGAATAGCCAGAGCACTGACAAACTTACCTGACGTGTTTAAACAATCACATAATGTGTTGAAATACTTTCCTTTCTTTCGGAATATTTTATTTGGAATAATGAAGAAGGATAAAGAGAATGAAATACATGCATAATGAGGACATATTTAATACTGAGAGGTATGAGATATAATTTGCGACTTGACATGAGATCGTTTTTCTCCCGGAATTTGGCAATTCAAATAGTTCGAACACTAAATATTTTCATGACACTTCGAACACCCCGATCAGTATTGCCGACTATTTCGACTGTTCGTTTGTTGTTTTTTCGTTCTGAGTGTGCGGTTATTAGAAAGGTTTTTAACCACACCTTTTTGTTGCAATTTTTGAAAAAGTTAAGCGCACCGTGCGGTAAATGGGGCGAATACGGTATATTCATGAGAAAGGCTAAGCTTTCAAAAGGATCTGAGGAAAAACTAGAACCAGTGGGGAATAACATGTATGGTTTTACACACTGGATATGGGGCAATCGAAACACTCATGCAATCAATGAACGCGGACCAAAAATCATTAGAAACAGCGTTTTCGATTGCAAATCGTCGTCAATTTGCAATTGAAAGAGCTGTTTCTAACAGTTTTTGATGTGCGTTAATTGACTGTTAGAAGTGTTTTCAATTGCTACCTATCCAGTGTGTTTTAGAAGGCAGACCAACTTGATAGCTATCTCTCTGAATAAGTGGTTGATGTAGACTGATATACAGCCACAAAGGGCCAGTGAACCCAAACCAATCAAACAACGTCCACCGAAAAGTAAAGTTACATTCTGAATCAAGCATTCCCTAGAAGAGAGGGTGAAAGAGAAGAAAAGTAGGATAGACAAGCAGAAAACGATTCCCACTACTGCAAGCACAGCAGGTCATTGTCCCATAGTGATTGTTATTGTTCATCATCCTTTGGTTTTTTTTCAGGTTTTGGTTCATGGCACTTCCGAGGCTACTGACTCCTTGGCAGAGTTCTGTCGATCGACAGCCGGGATGGTGCAGGGAAAGGTTTTCACGCCTAAGGTTGGAGAACTTGTTGACGCGACAACCGAGAGTCATATCTTCCAGGTGTGTGCATCACGCCGCACAAAACGTGTCCAATTTTGTTTACTCTCAGTGATTCAGCAGTCACGTTTTACGTTGTTGTTTTTTTTTAAACTTTATTTCTTTGGATATAAGACAGAATTTTTTCATTCCAAAAGATCCCAAAAATCTAGATCCATTGTGGAAGAATCCCATCTCAATGTGGAATGTCATAAGACTGATTTACATATTAACTGTTTAAGCCCCAGGGACGAAATTAGCAAAAATTGCAAACAGTGTAGATCTAGATGAGGCGGCTCATAATGAGCCGCCTCATCTAGATCTACACTGTTTGCCCTCTAGTCTTTGAATTCTCAATATGAAATGTTTTGGACAAGGTATTTTTTAAATTTTAGCAGACGTAAATTTTGTCGTCGGCTTTTTGGTGCTTAAAGAGTTAAGGATAATTCTAGAGATGGAATAACAACACTTCATACTTGAATAAATACAGTAAAATTCACATATCTGCTTGACTAGGTTCACAAATTCAAGAATCTGGCCAGTGTTTGACTAAGTTACTTCCCCTGAAAGTATAGTGTCGAGTCGGGTAACTTTGGACAGCGGGTAAATTCAGCCAAACCATTGCAAACAGTGAAAATCCAGATGAGACGGCTCATAAAGAGCCGTCTCATCAGGATTTTCACTGTTTGCACATTTAATTCTGATTTAATTCTAAACAACTGACATAAAGATAACAATGTCACTGTCCAAATTTACCTGCTGTCCGAATTTACCCGACTTTACCGTACCAATCCATCCTTAGGCTGGACAGGGGCCATCAGCTTGAAATCAAATTCTGAAAATCATTGACCGAAAGGTTAAGTACAGAACTCCACACTGTTGGTAGAAGTACTTACTGGTATTTACCGGACAATGCAGAGTTACAGAAAAAAGTTTTTCACGTGGGATAAAAGGGAGAGTCATAAGTTTCACGTGGGAATGACCGTGCAAAACATTTGTTTGTGAGTTTTGTTTCCTCATTCCAAAAATTTCTGTAGAATGTTCTCAAGACCATTCACCCTCACCTCCTGATTTTCTGTAATAATTTCTTCTGCCTTTTAACCCTTTTCATGCTACGAATGTAGTTCATCTAACCCTAAAAAGGGGGTACCCTTACCGAAGAAGCCATAAATTCCACAAACTTCCACCTATATAGCTGAAAATTTCACCCATTTACAAAGAGATGTAAGCAGCCATGATCCAGGAGTCAGACTGTCACATGACATACAAATTTGGTGGTCACCATTTAAGACACTTAACCATAAAAAATCAAGATAATAGGCCTAAATGTATGCTTCATAGGAAAAAAGGGCTTGCTTCCCTGGGGGCCGGAATTATTGCTGAACATTCATCAACAGTAAAAGTTTAGATGGATCAAGTCTTGATTGCAGAAACTCGGGATCAACCAAGTAAGGGTGTCACTGGTTGTAATATCCTTGTATGTATCTATTATTAGACCTAATTGTTACGTTAATTACGTTGCGTCGCTTATGGCGTTAGTTACACATAGTTACATAGTAAGCATCAGAATACATCACACATACCAATAGAGTTGTTCTTTTGATTAAAAAACCCCGACGGGCTCTGGCTCTCAAACTAGTTTAGGCATCTCTTTCTGAAAATGCACAACAGACACACAACCCTAAGATGTTTATGTGATGGGCAAGTGGGAGCTGGCTGTGCTACCCTGTATATACATGTAGATATGTTGTTCCTATTGTTTTAATCCTACCATGTGATAATAAGCCAAGATGCAAATAGCATTATGCTTTTTGCATCTTGGCTTATTATCACATGAAGAACAAAACAAGCCTATTTTGCTTCATACAGCAACTCCTTGAAATCTAACCCAGTGAAAACCAGATGTGTGGACAATGTTGACCCATGGTTGAGACAGCGCCTGTGACATTTGGACAACGTTTAGTAGGGGTTGTATCAATTTTGCATGTTGTTCCAAAAATGGCATGTTCATTGGGAATTCCTGGTATGAAATACGTGTCAAATTAATGCGGTATGCTAAATTATTCTCACAGGTGAAGTTGAAAGACTATCTGGTGTCTTCACTAGAGTTTTCAAAAGCTAAAGACGCAGAGCTGGCCTGGATCAATGGATTGATAGAGCTACATTATACAAAGACAGATGTAAACCCCATGGAAGAAGACGAGGACCATGAGGCTGTACAAAAAGGTAATGATAGGCATCTTCATTACCACTTATGATGGTACACAAATAGGTAATGCCTAATGCTCAGCAACATCTAATGCACTCAATAATGATTGTAAGTTAGTGGTCAGTATGATTGTAAAGGACTTCTATGATTAAGGCGAGGATTTTCCCCATTAGACCGGCGCGACAGGTCCGAATTTTCAAAAGTATAAAGTGTGCAAATTTTTCTTACCAGAGCTTCCACAAATATGTAAACCGTATGAAATCAGATCATTTGTGATTCAGACCCAAAGACATGGGGAGATAATCCATTCTGACCCTACCTACCCTAAATTCAAGGTTTTCGCATACCTCATCTTTTGAGGTAATAAAAGTATTGAAACCAGTCATTCATTCCATACATTATTGTCATAAATGCATACTAAATACACGCATATCACAATACAAAGCAATGATTTTCTCTTTGTTACGCCTGACTGGCATTTAAACATGCAAAACCATAGTTACACTTCCGGTCAAAACGGCCAAAATAGAACGATTCATTATAATTAAGGTACATTTACTTTCCCCCTCTTGACCCAGCATTTCCTTCATGCAGCGGACTTATGTGATCCAAGTACGCAAAATATATGAGTGGGAAGCTGGGTCACGGGGGGGGGGGGGGGGGGGGGGGGAACGATACTCAGTAAGCCAAAGAAGAAGAATGGTCAACAGTAGCACTGTGATCTTCAAGGATTATATTGTGTACCATGACCTTGAAATGAGGTCAAGGTCACATATTTATAGTCAAAACTATCCAGTGTTGTCTGTTATGAAAGTAATGTAAGTCAAAAAGGGTGAAATGTATACAATAATTCATTATTTCAACGATCAGTTTGAGGATAATTTACAATTTATCTCAACAATGACGTCAACGTCAACGTATGTTTAACATACTTTATATAGACACAAACAGTTGAAAATTCATTTGTCATGCAAGTTACATGTCATAGTCAAAAATGCAAAGCAGAAGTCAGTGATCCGTATAACTTTTTTATCATGGGGAAAATTCACGCCTTAACCATAGAAGTCCATAGTAGTCATTTGATATGAAATTCATGAATTAAGCTTTAAGGAAGTTTCATAAATTTCATATCGGATGATAACCAGTTTAAGATTTTGTCTATTATACTTCTGATTCATTGCCTGATTTGCGGAATACAATACCCTTGGTGTGTGTGTGTGTGTGTGTGTGTGTGTGTGTGTGTGTGTGTGTGTGTGTGTGTGTGTGTGTGTGTGTGTGTGTGGTAATATGCCAGTGAAATAGAAAGGTTTACCTGTTTCCTTTGGGTCAGTTTCTAAGTAACCAAAAGGGGCAGAGTCTTCAAACTTGCTACACAGTAACATCTTGGGGAAGATCAAAGAGCTCTAGATAAGAGGGGTATTTGATAATAATTAAGGGATAATTTTTTTTATTTCTCATTGAAACCATATGTTGTGACCCCTCATCTGAACCGTCTCATGGAGTTGTGACCCCTCATCTGAACCGTCTCATGGAGTTGTGACCCCTCATCTGAACCGTCTCATGGAGACGGTTCAGATGAGGGGTCACAACATATGGTTTTAGACAGTAAAAAAAAATTATCCCTTATTATCACCAAATACTCCCTCTTATCTAGAGCTCTGGATCAGTTGAATGCAGTGATCCATATCAGGCCATGACCTGTATTTCATGGATCATTGAACATAGAAAATTTTGGTTCACCTGTTGTGTTTTGCTCAGTGAACATAGAAAATTTTGGTTTACCAATTGCATGTAACTCAGTATCTAAGGGACCAAAAGAAACAGAGTACATTTGTTATCAAACTTGGTACAGAGTATCACCATATGTTGGCTGAATTGCTCAATCCCGGATCCAGGGGGTGGGCTTTGGGGCTGCAGCCCCGCCACTTGTGCCTGGTTAGATCAAAATATATCTTGTTACATCTCATTAGAATTGCCTCGGTGAGGCGATTCTAATGAAATATCACAACATATATTTCAAGTCAAAAAAGACATTTTCAAAAATTGTCATTAAATTGATCCCTAATTATGTCATACACTTTCAATCTCCACTTTCCCCCATTCCCCGTACACATACATCTCGGCACCTCCCAGCCCCACCAGTTATCCAGAGCCCCGCCGATATGTTGTGGGCTGGATCAGGGCTTGTTGCTGACCCTGTTCAGACTAGTCCTTCTGTTCAGACATTTCTCTTTGAACTGTAAATGTTTCTATCAAATCTTACAATTCAATTCTGAAACATATCTGTTTGCTGCATTGTTGTTAGAGCAAGCTATGCATTTCACCGATTTTCAGCATAGTAGGAGGAAAACAACAGCTTCATGTATGTGGTTATTATGCCCCCTAGCCCCAACTACTAGAAGTTGACGGGGCATATTGCTTCTGGGTTGTCCATCCGTGTGTGCATACGTGCATCCGTTCGTCACGCATACCATATCTAAGGAACCATGCATGCTAGAGTTTTGAAATTTGTATAATAATGGGGCAATGTATCCCAAGCAAGAACCACAACTCTGGCTTACTGAATTATCTGCCCTTGCATAAATTTCCTGTTTCCTCTGTGATTCCTTAACCCTACATGTGATTTTGTCAGGGGAATGTAGGAGAGCCAAGAATCTAGTATATTTAGTTTATGAATTATCTCCCTTGTTCAACTATGGCATTACTCAACTTTTGAGCCACAATAACTTTGAAGCTGGTATTTGGTATACTCATAGTATTTGATGTGTTAAATATTTGAATAATGTTGCCGTCATTAGTTATAAAGTGGTTGCCCCTGTTTGTCTGCCTATCTATCCTTTGTAAACAATCTTGTTCATTCCATACTCCTTCATGACATTAAAACGGGCGTATTATGCGCCGCTTGCGAAGCCCTTGTTTTTTTGAGTTATGGCCCTTTGAAAATTTTGGCATTTTAACTTGTCCGCAATATCTGAAAAACTATATGAGCTAGGGACTTGAAATTTGGTATGCTGGTTGGATGTGTTGAGTAGATTAATTGATTAACTTACAAACGAATTTCGTCAAATTTTTTCGGAGTTATTTCCCTTTGAAAATTTTGACATTTTAAACTTGGCAGCAAGATATCTCGAAAAGTGTTTGAGCTAGGGTCTTGAAACTTGGTCAGCTGATTGGAGATGATAAGTAGATTGACTGATTGACTTTTGAATGATTTCTTTCAATATTTTCTAGTACTGACCATGCCCTTTTAGGATCAGGCATATGGTTGGGGGCATAGTGTTTTACAAACACCTTTTCTAGTTGACAATATGATCAAAACACTTTTTATCCCCCGACCGAAAGGTTCGGGGGATATAGCGATGAGCCTGGCTTCCGTCCGTCTGTCCGTCCGTCCGTCCGTCCGTAAACACTTTCTTGTCCGCTCTATATCTTGAATACCCTTTGGAATATTTTCATGATACTTCACAGTTATGTAGAACAGGTCATGACGATGTGTCGCGTACAAGAATGGTAACTCTTGCTATTGTACTTTTTGAATTATCTCCCCTTTGGTGATTTTTTTGCAGATTCGTGTCTGCTCTGTAAGTTGAATACCCTTTGGAATATTTTCATGATACTTCACAGAAATGTAGAACAGGTCATGACGTAGACTGGCATCAGTCTATTAAATGATAATGTGACAAAAAAATTGCAAAATTGTGCAAACAATTTAACAATCATACTAATTTTCTGGTAGCTGAATTTAATAGTGATGGCTCTTAATAGAATAGAACAAAATCTGATGTTCTTTTTTTATCTGGCGTATACTTATTACTGGAGTCTGGAGCCAGTCTAGTCATGACGATGTGTCGTGAACAAGAATGACAACTCTTGCTTTCTTACTTTTTGAGTTATTTCCCCTTGATAGTTTTAGGTGTGATTTTTTGGCAGATTCGTGTCCGCTCTATAACTAGAATACCCTTTGGAATATTCTCATGATACTTCACAGATATGTAGAACAGGTCATGACTGTGTGTCGCGAAAAAGAATGACAACTCTTGCTTTCTTACTTTTTGAGTTATTTCCCCTTGATCATTTTAGGTATGATTTCGTGTCCGCTCTATAACTTGAATACCTTTTGGAATATTTTCATGATACTTCACAGATATGTAGAACAGGTCATGACTGTGTGTCGCGAAAAAGAATGACAACTCTTGCTTTCTTACTTTTTGAGTTATTTCCCCTTGATGGTTTTAGGTCTGATTTCGTGTCAGCTCTATAACTTGAATACCTTTTGGAATATTTTCATGATACTTCACAGATATGTAGAACAGGTCATGATGATGTGTCGCGGATAAGAATGACAACTCTTGCTTTCTTACTTTTGGAGTTATTTCCCTTTGATGATTTTAGGTGTCCGCTCCATAGCTTGAATACCTTTTGGAATATTTTCATGATACTTCACAGATATGCAGAACAGGTCATGACAATTTGTCTCATACATGAATGATAACTCTTGCTTTTAGACTCAGTGAATTATTTCCCTTTGGTAGTTTGAGCTGCTGTTTGAGTCTCTGCTCCATAACTGTATAACCCGTGCCAGCTCCAGAATTTGAATAACCGTGTACCTTTTAGAATATTGATGATCATGCTGTGATATCTTATCAGTGTTCCTAACTCTCTCTTACCCCTTCACATTCCCGTGACCCCTCCTGCACCCCCCCCCCTCCCCCCCCCCCCCCCAAAAAAAAAAAAATTTCAGATTTGGATTCTTTGTCCAAATTCACTTACTAGAGAGCTCAAAATTAGATTTGTAGGGCTTGTACTTTAGAAGTTATTCACACATTTTGAAAGTTGAATGTATCGTATGCTATACATTTGTGTATATGGTGGCTGTTTGAGATATTACCTCTTTTTAGCAGTCAAGCATACTGTTTTAGTCTGATTGTTAGATAATCATGCATCTGTTAACAGTTATGGTCAATCAGAAGCATAAAAGAACGACAATATGTTACTAATATGTGTTTTGAAGTGCACCTTTTTTACCAAGGCCCATGGGGGTCTTTGGTCGGGGATTTGCCATCTCCTCTGATGGCTATTTTTTATGTAAATGAACTGTTTGTATATATAATTACAAAAACACTAAAAAGTGTGGCTCTTGATGTGGGTTTGTCAGTTTTCTTTTGTTGTTCAGTACAGTACAGTACCTTGCAAGTTTGAGACCGTTACCACAATGAGTCAGTTTATTAGCAGGTACATTAATTTTGCTCTAGAAAGTTTGGAAAAAAGTTCACCTATTCTCACGTGTTTTAAATTCAGTTTGTTTTGTGTGTCTGTGTTTTTTTTTTCTAATATAAAAGTAGAAGATTGGAAAGGTCAATAAAATTTTATTTAATACAAAAATAATAATGTGAACAGTCATTGCTACTCATAAGATGAAAATAAGCATTTATTAAGTCAAACAGTTGTCAACATGTTTATATAGTTTCCGTAGTCACATGTTTATAGGATCAGCCTTACATGTGTTTTCTGATCATGATTCTGATTTGGATATCTGTAGGGAGAGCAGAGCTCTAGATAAGTGGGGTATTTGATGATAATTGAAGGATAATTTTTTTTATTTCTCATTGAAACCATATGTTGTGACCCCTCATCTGAACCATCTCGATGAGACGGTTCAGATGAGGGGTCACAACATATGTTTTTATGTAGAAATAACAAAAAATATCCTTAATTATCACCAAATACTCCTTCTTATCTAGGGCTCTGGGAGAGGCAGCAGTGTAGTGGTCAACACGCTAGATTACCAATCCAGGGATATCAGGTTCAATCTTCCTTTCCTCCAATCTTTCGGATTAGAGTTTAAACTGAGGTCCCATCTCTGTATGGCCTATGTGTTGACGGGAAGTTAAACCAAGTTTACTCACCCTCTTGAAATCTGTTAGAATAAATGGGTTGATCCATATTATAACCTGTTGTCAGTATTTGCCAGATTTTCCTAATAAGTACACCAGGTGTTGATAATTGGGTTAGGGATTATGGCCTTATTGTTTTTAATTTAGGCCTTCAGTACCAGTTCTAATAAAAGTATGTTGCCTGTCAGCTGTATGTTTAACCTATTGCATTCTGGGTATTTTTTGTCGTCTGCTGAAATTGTCGTCTGCATCAAAAATCAAGAATATTTTGAAAATTTTGGTCTAACTAACTCTTGTAGAAATGATGTCTAATAAGTAAACAGTTTGGATCTCAAATCTGGCCACACGTTTGTGTGGCCTGATCTGGATCCAAACTGTTTGCCCAGATTCCTCTAAAGGGGTATCCTGAATGGAATGGGTTAAAAGAGAGCAACTATGTAAATGCATGTTTGTTATAAAGTCATCATTATTATTCTCAAAAATGAAGGGACGTTCATTTATGAATAGAAATGAATATAGCCCACATTTTTAGAACAAATGTACTTTTGCTGAATTTGTCTAAGGTATACGGATGGAAACATCTCCATGTTTCCACCATCTTTTCCAAGGGGGAACACTTTGTCATGAATTCTGGCCCAAATAAAATCGGAATTTCTGTAGGTCATTATACAGTTACTTTTGATAAACATTTATTGGGAAGAATCAGAGTATTAAACAAGAATTCTAATGCACTTACAAATATAACGAAAAGTCTGATTGGATAACGTCAAAAATTTGCCACAGTATATTCTGCGATACACTGTGGCAAACCTGACGTCATTAAATAAAGTCTCTTTTCGTTGGCTGACGTATGGTTTTATGTTGCTGACGGCGCTTGATAGTACATTATGAAAGGTGAAAATGTGGAAAAGTGCATTAGAATGGGAATACTGTATTGAAAATAGTCATTTGGGGTGGTAAATCATCAGTTTTATGGTCTCAGATTGCATTTTACGGCTCTGCTGGCATGTCGCCGTAACACAAAATTTCCGACCGAAATAAAAAACAATGATTTACCTCCCCAAATGACAGTTTTCAAGACAGTTATCACCTGATTCCATGGAAATGAGTGTCTTCTCTGTCAGCACATTGTCACAAAACAGAGTTAAACAATAAAACTGCCACCAATAACTATCACAAGGAAAAATCAATACATTCTGTCAATGAAATGATGGAAACTTCAGGACACACCTATATGAGTGTAACTAACAGGGTTGTTAAGGGAAAATATCTAGAAAACGAAATTTTACCAGGTCATGGAAAAGTCACGGAATTTCATGGCTGATCAGGGAAATTTTGATAGGACTTAAAAAGTCAGGAAATAGTCAGGATATTCGAACAAAATGTCAGGAAATAGTCAGGATATTCAAATAGTAATGACTAAAGCAGTCTCAAAACATAAGCCTATTCTGTTCAAGGGAAAAAGATGTGCTTTTAGAGAGATATTATTAATTAATTAAGTCTAGGCACATCTCCCTCTTTACTGGGGGCTACTCTAATATAGGAAAGAAAATGGCTCCCTGGGGGAGCAAATTCTTTGCTTTAAGAATAATCCCTACTTTCAAGTGATACAGTTAACACTGTTGAAGTAAAGAGTAAAATTGAGTTTTGGATCCATAAAATGGGTATAGAAAATGGTAAAATACCAGCGAAAAATCAGGGAAAAGTCAGGGAATTTTAAAGAGGAGGACAAGTGGCGACCCTGACTAGTAACCATCCCCAATGATTTTTAATTCTTCATATTTTATTTGTTTCAGCAAAAGAGTTGGAAGGGGAAGATGAAATGAATATTGTTCCTTCATTAGAGGCAATGCCACAGCACAGTGTATGTATCAGGGCTCATCTGTTTAAAACTAATGATGTCATTAGTTAACGAGAGGTTATACTTTCTAAGGTTTTGTATGAGAAAACACTACTGAATTTTGCCCAAAAAAAATTAGGAGCTTTTGCAGCAGTGCAAAAGCTCCTCATCTTTTTTCAGCAAAAAATTCCTACCGATTTTATGCTGAAAAAAATTGAGGAGGTTTTGCAGCGCAAAAGCTCATATTTTTTTCAGCCAAAAATTTTAGCACGCTTGACTTCAGGTGTACTATACGACATGACAAATATTTGACTAACAACTTCATTAAGCTTATGATGCTTTGAGCAGCATGGCCCAGGAGTTGATGATAACAGTCATGTACTGGGACAGTTTTTCGTATTTCTCCATTAATTCATTTATTTAGACCCATCGAGGATATTTGACTTTTTCAGTGTAAGATCAATTTTTGTTTCACTCATGAGCACCCAAAGCAGTATTTTCACAAGTGGGGAAGCCACCACAAGTGAAAAAAAAAACACTTTTGGTGTTCATGAGTGAAATAAAAATCAATCTTACACTGAAATAATCAAATTTTCCATTTCTTTTATGTTTCAAATTGCAGTAATTCAATTTATTTCAATGCGTCAGCCATCAGGACCGACACAACTTTTCTAGCTGTTTTACGTCATATCTGATGCTTCAGCATGTTTACATGGTATGATATTGTTTGTAAACATAGTTTGCAATTTGAAAATAGCTTTAAATTTCATTTTGATAATCAGATCTCAAGAAATTTGCTATGATAGATTGCCACAGGAGACTTAGGCAGCCTGACGTCGCGTGCTCTTACAACAGTGTTACTGTGGCGCTTTAAGTGATGTCATGACATAATTTATGTCAAGCTGGATTAGGTTTAAGCAATAAATCAACAAATAAATGAAACTATTACACAAAAATCCTATTTTTGAAACAGTGAAATGTGAAGTGATAATTTCACAAGTGAGATTATCAGTTTCAATTTCACCGAGAAATTTGTATAATTCATTGAAAAGTATAAAAGAAAATATTATAACTGCCCTCCTTCAAATGCACTATTCTGGAATATTATGTGGCCACTCCATATTTGGGATTCATTCTTTAGCAAATATTGTACCATTTTTATGCCCCCAGCTTCGGAGAAGTTGAGGGGGCATATTGGTTTGGGCCTGTCCGTCCGTCCGTCTGTCTGTCCGTCCGTCTGTCCGTCCGTCTGTCCGTAACGCTTTTTGGCAGCTAGGAAACTCAGGAACGGCTTATGCTAGGATCTTGAAATTTTTTATGTGGCATGTACATGAAAAATAAGTGGACCCGTATTTTTTCTTTTTCCCGTCGGTCAGGTATTTCCAGAGTTATTCCCCTTTTTGGACTTAGTCTATGGAACCTTGTGAACAAAATATCTCAAGTACCACTGATGCTAGGATCATGATTTTTTGCAGGATAACATTGCCCAAGGTCTAGATGACCTGATTAACTTTTGAAGAAAATTCGTGAATTTTTGACCGAGTTATGCCCCTTTTTCGACTTAGTGCATTTAAAGCCTATGGAACCTTGTGAACAAAATATCTCAAGAACCCCTGATGCTAGGATCATGATTGTTTGCAGGATAACACCTCTTAAGGTGTAGATGACCTGCTTAACTTTTGAAAAACATTGGTGGATTTTTGACCGAGTTATGCCCCTTTTTCGACTTAGTGCATTATAAGCCTATAGAACCTTGTGAACAAAATATCTCAAGAACCCCTGATGCTAGGATCATGTTTTTATGCAGGAAGATATTTCCTAGGATGTAGATGACCTGATTAACTTTTGAAAAACATTGGTGAATTTTTGACCGAGTTATGCCCCTTTTCGACTTAGTGCATTGTAACCTATGGAACCTTGTGAACAAAATATCTCAAGAACCCCTGATGCTAGGATTTTGTTTTTTGCAGAAAGACATTGCCTAAGGTGTAGATGACCTGATTAACTTTTGAAATACATTGGTGAATTTTTTACTGAGTTATGCCCCTTGTTCGACTTAGTGCATTTTAAGGTACCGTTACAGTCAAGAACCATAAGATATAGGAAGATACAGTTACAGGCTGAGATGTAGATGAATGGATTAAAACCCCTTTCTGACCTAAATATTATGGGATGAACCTTCCTTAGAGGCAAGGATACAGTTGGGGGCATAGTGTTTCATAAACACATTTTCTAGTTTTTTTTTTTATTTTAATTTTGTCCGATGCCTGTACCCTCTGTTGGAAAAATATTTGACACAGTTTTGTCAACTTTCAAGTGCGCCATATTTATTCAGTTTAAATAAACTATCCAAGTGTATAGTGTAGACCCTGATCAGACTGCTCTGCTCCAAAGGAGCAGTCTGATCAAGCTCTACACTGTTATCCCAACAATGTTAGAAAAATTGCTATAAATTACCTATGAACCTTTGAAGGTGGAAAAGTTCATAATACTTTATAGAACTGGTTGGGGTGTCCAAATATTTAGTGTTCATATGTTTGAGTACATACTTGCCTTAGTGCAGATGTCCTTAATTATCTCCCCATAATTCAAATAATAAATCTATTTTTTTATTTAATAGCTGTTATTAGAAGCCATTTGTCTCATTTTTTGTGGAGAGTATTATCTCTGATTGCTAATAACAAAATATATTGGAATTCCTATATACGGTTCACAAAAAGTAGGGGATATTAAGATATTAAAAATTGTATAAATTAGAAAACATATCAAATCCATCTGAAACGGCAAGTGTCAATCAGAAAAATATTCGATTAAACATTTTGCATTACAATTTTGATGATATATCCTGTCATGTGATCTGCGTGTAATTCATTTTAGACAGGGGGTCGACACCCAATTTTCACACGAATCTGCTACAAAAACAGATCCTTTTCAGATTACAAAATTTACACAAAAACACTTATTTTGATTCATTTAACAAGCTGAAAATTGCTTTTACGCGCTGTTTCATAAAAATAAAGAGTGCAATTAAAATCTTAAAAAGTTCCTTCAAGAGCAGAGAATACATACAGAAATAGGAACATGGGCCAGACTATGTAGTTTCGGCTAATAAAGCCTCGTCAGTGACCCTGACAATATCTGGTACGAAACCAGAAAAAAGCATACTATAATTTCTTAATTTTAATTGGGCAGTCGATTCAAAGACTAATTAGTTTCAAAAGGATCCAAATAATAGAAAATACGATGATCTAGAATAATAGTCTAAATCGATCTCAAATTTTAAATTTCTTAGAATCTATCCTCTGATCTCAAAGGATGTAAATGAAATATAATCTGCACTATGGATGATGTACGGGGAGATGTTTTACGGCCTCCACACGGCACAACACCAGCTGCAGTGAGGTAAAATTAAAATCTTAAAAAGTTCCTTCAAGAGCAGAGAATACATACAGAAATAGGAACATGGGCCAGACTACGTAGTTTCGGCTAATAAAGCCTCGTCAGTGACCCTGACAATATCTGGTACGAAACCAGAAAAAAGCATACTATAATTTCTTAATTTTAATTGGGCAGTCGATTCAAAGACTAATTAGTTTCAAAAGGATCCAAATAATATAAAATACGATAAACATGTTAATTTTTCGGTGACTCGATGTACCTGTACGATTTTTGTTTTCTGGTTTTCTTCCAAAATGACCGTTTTGAAAAAGAAAAAAAATCTTTTAGCATACAAAACTTAAAAGTGCATTGAAAAGTTAGCCTAGTTGAAAAATTTGAATAAATTTTTGTTCGAATTTACCACATTTTTGTCCTGACCCCCTGTCTGAAACTAACTGTACTATGCAGATCACGTGACAGGAAATATCGTCCAAACTTTCATGAAAAGTGTCTTAACGGATGTTTATCTTATCGATACTATGCGTTTCATATGGATATCACATTTGTTGTATATGCTACAATTTTTCAAACCTGAATATCCCCTACTTTTTGTGAACCGTATATATTTGGAGTCTTTAAGGGGTATGGATACACCTTTGTGGCTTTGCCACCATTTTAACAAGGGGGATAACTTAAACAGAATAGTATTTGTTTCCCTGATATTTGAATACCTTCTCCAATGGGGGCTTGTCATAAAGAAAGAATTTGCTCTCTAAAGCAAATTCTATCGTTTAACCCATTCTATTCAGGATACCCTTTTAGGGGTATCTTGGCAAACAGTTTGGATCCAGATCAGGCCCCACAAAGGTGGGGCCTGATCTGAGATCCAAACTGTTTGCTGCCAAGACATCATTTCTACAAGAGTTAGTTAGATCAATATTGTCAAAACATTCTTAATTTTTTATGCAGATGACAATTTCAGCAGACGACAAAAAATACCCAGAATGCAATGGGTTAAGAGTAGTCCCCTCTGTAGAACAGCTGGAATTGCAGCTGCACATAAAGAAAAGAATTTTCTCCCTCTTTATCATATACAGCTCATTATAAGAAACTCCTATCTTTCCTTAGCAACATCTTTCGTATATTAGCAACAGGACATTTTCAGTTTTTGACAAATAAAGAGGATGGGTACGCAAGCGACTAGTATGACATTTGATAGCAGACCATAGGTTTGTGACATCACTAAATTTTAAGGACCTTGCCAAAATCAGTTATGAAACATTACCAGCAACTTGACAGTGTGACGGAAGTTGCTTTGCAGAATTTTACTTGTGTCCTCTGTAAGATAAAATAAGGGTCATGTTTCCTGGCTATTTTCAAGGTGCAGACTGAGTTGACAGCCATTCTAAGACCAGATAAATTCACTGGTCTGCACAAAATTTACTTCAGATCACCGGATAAAAGTGAAAAATATTCCTGTCATAAAGTTTAATATGATTTGAGGTCTATAAGTTTGCTAAAAATGGGAGAAAAATAATCCATCATGAGAAAGTCCATTGTTACTAAGGATAAGTAAAGGTCTTTTTCCTATCCTACACGGACACTCATGCTGGATCGTTAAATGCTCTGTAGAGAGAGTAAATTCTTTCCTGTAAGAGTAATTTCCACTGCAAAAGGGAGGCAATATTTTTCCATATCAGGGTGATCTCCCTTAGAGGTGTATCTATATTTAGATTAACTTGGAAGAAAGAACTTGAAAATCTCATTTAATTTTATCAGATCTCAATTAAAATTTCACCTAATCTCAGCCCAGAGGTTTTAGATATCATGCCTAACATGGCCACTTTTACGCCTGATTCTCGCCAGAATCAGGGATCAGGAGGGTGAACTCTGTTTTATATAGAATTTGAATTATCTGCAGACAGCAAAGTTTTCAATTCACATTATAAGATTAATATAAATTTGTATGTGCTGAATCAGGGGCATGAACTCTGTTGTATATAGAATCGGAATCATCTGCACAAAGTTAAGCTTGCTTTTCATTTCACTCTAGGAGATTAACCCTTAAAGCTCCAAAAATTAAAATTTTTGAATTGGCAAACAGTGTAGATGCAGATGAGGTAGCTCATAATGAGCCACCTCATCTGAATCTACACTGTTGGCCCTCTAGTGTTTGAATTCTCAGTGTGATATCACTTGGACGAAACATTTTTTTAAATTCTGCAGACCTAAATTTTGTCGTCTGCTTTTTGGCGCATGAAGGGTTAATGTAAAAATATGTCTTTGCTGACTTCAATTTATACTTCTTATACAGAGTCATTTATAGGTTATTGTCAATATTATTGCCTATAAATCTTCTGAAAATCTACCATAACATTGGGACAGACATGTATATAATCAGGCTGCGCAGACTCAGATCGATGTTCCTAAGAGGGGCATTCTGATCTGGGATGAGTTGCATTCAGTTTAGCTTAAGTTGTATACATCTCTTGATATGGCAAATGGTTTTCTTCAACCGTCCAGTACAGAAATTTAATGGATCTAGTGTTCAAATACAAAACGTTTCTATGGTATAAAATCACCATTGAGATGCTTCTTCTAAGGTGTTGTGTGATGATATTAAATCTTAGATGATTTTTTTTTTCAATCTCCTAATCTTGAAAATATATTGAAAAGCAAGATATTTTGAAAACTATGTTTCCTGTGAATATTCTGACACTGCAGGCTGCAACTTGTTTCAAAGTGGACTCTTCCACCTTCATAGTTGGAAAGTCCATTTTGTCCTATTAGTTTATGTTTTATAGGACTGCCAGCAAACAGTGCAGACCCTGATAAGACTGCTCTTTAGGAGCAGTCTGATCTGGGTCTACACTGTTTTCTCAGGGACTGATGTCTAAATATTTAGCGAAATATATTAAAAAGAGTTATGTCTTGTGTGTAGGTTGTTGATTTATTTTGATAATATAAATATCATGCAGAAAGCTTTCAAAACTTTTAAAAGATTAGCTCTAGAAAAAAAGTAATTTGGGCTTATGAATGATTTTGCTGATTTGCATATTTATTAAAGTTTATTATATGTCTGGAATTTGGATATTTGTTGTCTGTCTAAAAGTGCAAAGAAATGTTAGATTTTATATCTGTCATTGACAGAAAAGTTGTTCAGCATAGTTGAATATAACCCCAGCTTGCTAAGGATTTGTCATTGGTTTATCAAACATTGTATTCATAAAAGAATCATATATCTAACTACAACAACACAAATACTAATAATACAATAGTCATTCAAAAGGGATTAAGATGAAAGTCGACAGACTTGCTTGAATCTGTATCCCATAATTAGCCTCACCTAGAATGTCACTCAGAAGTCACCTGATAGTGTATAACAGACCAATGCAGTGACAACTTAGCAGGTCACTTAGTTCCACAAACAAAATTGCATGTGTTCAATGTCCCACACTAAGTCCGTGATTTATCTTGCAGTGACTGAAGATATGCATATTTGTTTAAAGTAGGTGTGACTTTGGAAAGGTGAATTGTCTTTCCTGCTGCTTGTCTGTCTGTTAGACTGTCTGTGAGTCTTTGAGTGAACACTTGGCTGGAAGTGTTAACAGGTTGGAAGTGTTAACAATCTTTATTTGATATGGTTAAAAAATTTGCATTGATTTACTTGTCTGTATAGAACTTGCAACCTTGCAAAAATAGAATAGAATAGAATAGTATTGAAATACAGGAAGAGCTATAGTAGAGTGTAGTTATATTAAGATGTATGTTACAAATCTGTGTTTTTTCCGCCACTTTTGGGTAACTATCAAGACTACCTGTTTGCTTCCCTCTTCCATAAGGGGTTTACAAATTTTCTCCCGGAGGAGAATATAACAATCCATCATGAGTGTCCATGTAGGATAGGGAAATCTCACCAGAGGGGTCGGAATTTCAACCAGGGACGAGGCTTGCCGAGTCTCTGGCTGAAATTCCGACCCTGAGGGTGAGATTTACCTATCCTACATGGACTGGCTCATGATGGATTATTTTTCTCCCACTGTTAGCAGATTTTAAACCATAGTCGGATTAGGCTTCAGAACAGGAAAACTCTAACTTTTTAATCAATGATCTGAAGTTAATTTTGAGCAGCCCAGAGTGTTTATCGGGTCCTAAAATGGGTGTAAACACAGTTTGCGCCTCAAAATTAGACGGAAAACACGATATGTGGACTATTTTATCTTCCAGAGGGGGAAAACAAAATGCAACTTAGCCTCTCACGTTACGCGCGTCAAGTTTGCTAGCGACGTTTTTAACCAGTTTTAGTGAGGTCATTAAAATTGAGTGATGTCACAAACCCATGATCTGCTATCAAACGTCATCTGACATGCTTGTGTGTCCATTTTGTTCATTTAAAATTAAAATATTAGTCAAAAAATGAAAAAGTATGGTTGCTGATATAAGAAAGATGTTGCCAGGTACAAGGTAGAAATTTCTTATATGAGCTGAGAGCCTATCTTATATAGGCAAAGGTGGGAGAAAATGCTTTCTTTTATGAGTGGCCTTCATGGAGAATTAAAAGGGGGACAAATATGAAGATTATGGTAGAGTTGCTACCTCTGAAACTGTATCCATTTACCTAAGTTCAAAACTTTCGGTTCAAGTCTTTTACATGATGAACAGGCACCAGTTAGGGGGACTTTGTTTTTCATTCTTTTCACTTTTTTTCATCTGTTTATATTACATGAAGGTTTTAACACCACATTTTGGTTTAAACATATTTATTCTTTCTCAATTACAAGTAACATACAATCAAATATACACAGTACAGCCTTAGGGATTGGAACGAAAGCAAAATGCTTATCGAGTTCCTCTCCCTAACACCACATTTTGATACATCTTTTACTAATCCTATAGGAAGCTCAATGACAAGTTTGAGTTTGAAAAAATATTGAATATTACAATTTCATGATGAATGATAAATACATTGCTTCAAATATTGTTTTGCATATTAAATTATTTTCATGTATGACATTTTCAAGCTCTGATATTGGTGTCATTAAGTACAGAGCCTGTGCTATTTTGTGCCGATTGGAATAGTAATGACTGGTCTGAATTGTACAACAATTTTATCTTTCGGCAAAAGATTAAGGCAAATCATGTAAAGTCTTGGATCAGAAAGAAGGGTGTAATGTTACCTGCTGTTCTACCAGTCCAGGAGGGGGTGTATGTCTTTCTTGGCACACAACATATGGACCATGCTGTCCCAACATTGGGGTAACATCCAGGACCTTAAGACAACATCAGGTAGACATTGTACTAACATTAAGTCTTCAGTTGGTTCAAGCCCCCTACCCCCCCCCCCCCCCCCCCCCCCCCCCACACACACACACACACAACACCCTCCCTTCTCCCCCCACTCTACACTTCCAGGTCTTTTGGTTGATTGAGACTTTAAATGGATTTCACTGTCTCTTTACACTATTTTGTGTAAGTCCGACATGAATTGTAATTTTACCCTTGTTCTCTCACTGACTTTGCCCTTCTTCAGAAACTGTGTTACATTGTGTGACCAACTTCATTATATTCAGTAATGCAGTTGAAAATTGTCTAATATTCTCTGAAAATTAAATCACTTTTTAGTGGTCTCATGATTTAAGGCACTTTTTACTACTTTCAAGTACTAATAAACTTCTGAAAATTGAGCAGTTTATCAACTTTTGCAGGTTATATGTTTTACAAAATCTCTGCCTGATTGAAGAATTTTGAAGTGAAAACAGTGACGATTTTATTAAAAGCTTTTTGTATTTAAAGGGTGTTCGCATTAGAGTGGGCTGTATAGCTAGAAAACCTTTCTTAATCTGTAGGTGAACTACACATGCTCACATCAGCCTGCGCATATTGGAAGGCTGATCATGACATGGTTAGTTTATGCAGACAATTTTAGGATTTTTGAGACTTTATAACATAAACTGAAACATCCCATGACTGGCTGGCCCACTGGTGCAGACTAGTGTTGAAATACCATTTGCGTATGGTGGAAGCCAGGATTTCTCATTGGGCAGCTGCAGTAACTTTATTAACAATTTTAAGAGGAAGGATAAATTTAAGCATTAATCAGAGTATTTTCATGCTTCTGATATTATGGCAGAAATTGACTTCTGGAAAGTGGGTGCCATTTTGAGAAAGCCTAAACTAAGACATATTCGCCTATGCTCCAACCAGCCTGCACAAATGTGCAGTTTAGTCAGAATATGTGCAAGTTGCACGTACAATTGCTGTAACCTCACTGAATTCAAATAGTGGGCCACAACAGTTGAACTGTCTCATTTGCATAGACTTATTCGGGCATTGTAATTTACATGGGTCTAAAATCAGGTACTCCCATGACAAGGCTCAAAATTTAATGATTCCTTAGCATGGAGCAGTCAACAAACTGTCATAGCTAGCAGTCTGGACAAGCCTGCATGATGCTCTGTTTGCAGGCCCTTCTTTGTTGGCTTCATAATAGTGGAACTGTCCAGAAAATTTGCATTGAACAGTTACAGCCATGATCAGACTGTTCAGATTCACAAACTGGTGTGAGATTGACTGTATGCCATTATGCCAGCTCAGGTTTTTCTTGTGAGAAGACTGCAATTTTGAATAACTAAAAATATGGGGCTGATAACCTAAGGTTTCATGCAATCTTGTACAAATATTGAAATTTCAATGAGGCTAACAACCTTTTGTTTCATGCTATCTGGTAATGATGTATCATGTCTTTATCAGTGAAAGTCTGATTGTCGCTAATGCTTTGTTAAAGCTGGTGTTTGGAAAATGTTGGTTAGTTCCTAGACATTTTTCGCTTACTCCAATATAACTTTACTTGATATTTTGAGAGTTTAAATCAAACCAACTTATTATGATAACTGTACTTTTATTGGAAGAATATGAGGCCCATAGCATGGAATAGAAAAAGTGAAAGGATCGCAGAATTGCTATCAACTGAAAACTGAGCTCTTGGCTATACAGTTGGAATGTCAGATTATGGTAGAAGGGAGAAAACTTGAAAACTCACATTTGAGGAATAGTTGTTACAAGTTATGAGCCCTCACCGGTAGTCAAAGAATGGTGTAGTCTTTCATTCTGGTCTCAGCCTTCCCTATTCACAAACAGTGTATAGTCAACTCTATATATCTCAGAATAGAACTCATCTCAAACTACTGATATCTCAAAGTAAATTTTCTGATCTTAGAAAATTTACTTTGAGATACTAGTAGTTTGAGATAACAGAAGTTGAAATGTAAAGAATAATAGGAAATGTGTCAAAATTATATTCTTTGCTATATGAGAGTCCTTTTGAGAGATCAGTGTTTGAGATAGAGAGAGTCAGTTGTATTATGTGCAGCGTATGAAATTATATTGGTGAAAGTGAATGGGCAGACTGCAATAATGCACTGGCTATCTTTAGTCTTCACAGTTTTCCTTTGGGCTGAAATGACTGTTTTGCATATTCAGATGAGTGGTTACACTGGCATGTTTTTCTACCATTTTACAAGGGGAAACTACTTTTTTGTCTTCCTGTTTGCTTTCCTGGGGAGCCTACTCTCTTTGTAAAAGGATCCTGCTCTTAAAGGAATGAATTCGCTCCTTCATGAGGAGCAAAGTATTTCCATGAAGTGTTGATCTCCATCGGGAAAGGCAGCAAAAATGAAATGAAGATGGCAGAGTTGCAGTCCCTGAAAGTGTACCCATTCACCTTAAAACTTTCCTACAGTTCAATCCCGAAATAGTCCTTAAATATTTCCAGATCACTGCTTGTCCATGACTGAGACAAAACAGTGGGAAACAAAGTAGGTCATCTATGTCAGCATGATGCTCCAGATGAGAAGGGGTGACAGGGATAATTTAGGGATAATTTTCCTTTTTTTTCCATGAAAGCATATGTTGAGACCCCTGATTAGAAATGTCTCACCGAGACAACTTTAATGAGAGGTCAAAACATATGTTTTCCTTGATAAATAAGAAAAAATATCTCAGAATTATCTCTGTTACCTTTTCTAATATGAAGCTCTGAACTATGTGTGCTTTATTCAGCCCACATGCCAGTGTACACCAGTATGTGGGCCATTTAACTTCATAATGACAAGGTCACTTAAACATCAAGATCATTTAAATCTTATTTTTCAGGTGCCTGGTCATATGGCAGTGTACATCAATGAGCCAAAGTTGAGTGATTTCAAGGTGGTTTTGTTACAAGAAGGGATGCAGGCAGAGTTTGGCGCTGGGGCTCTCATCTGTAATGAAACTGTTGCTGTCAGAAGGGTAGGTACCCTAATGTGCTTAAATATTGGGACACCTAAAATCAGTAATTTTCCATTTGGGACAAATGGAAAATTAATGGTTTTGGCTGTCCCAGTAGTTAAGCACTTTAGGATTTGAACCAAAAGGTCATGGCTGAGCTCTAGATGGTGAGACGGGAGAGTAATACATGTAATTTTAAAGTACTTGTTCATCGTCTGTTAAAACAGTTTTTTGACTTCTTGGTAGAACTGACTCACTGAGGCAGTTCTAACCACTGAAGCAGTTTTAATGAGTGGCCACTTACCTCCCTAGAGGGGATGCAATATTTGGACAGTGTCGAGGCAATGTAGATGACGTTAGGACACCATAGATGAAGATGAACCAACATTGCATGTTCACTGGGTATGCTTTTATATCCAGACCTAACTCTATTCTTTAAGAATAGACACCTTTCAGAAGAGTATCAGCATCCAGGATATCAAACAGGAAGCCATAAAAGTTGTAAAAGTGGCGGAAAAACATGGGATATACTTATACTTCTTAAGGACAAATTGAACTGTAATCAGTCATGTCTGTGGATGTCCTCTGATTCAAAGAAGAAAAATGAGTTTTCTTAAAATCTAATGCTGTTATATTTGCATATCCAGCTACTTAAGAAGGATTTGAGCTTTTTTAAGCTGTTCATATTTGTGTTTCAGAATGAGGCTGGTCGTATGCAGCTGGAGGGGGCAATTTCAAAAGATTACTTCAAAGTCAGAGATCTACTCTATCAACAATATGCCATTGTATAGCAACAGATTGCACATTTAGGAAGAAAAAAAAACACCTGGACATCAGATTAACAACAGAAACCAACAAACAGTCAGTTAAAAACTGATAAATGGTGGGAGAATTAGGAGTTGAAGAGAAACATGCATTTCTTTTATGGATTGCTACTTTAATGAGACTAAAAAACAGGAAGAAAACCCTGTGTTTCCAAACATTAGAAAATTAACTTGAAGTTCTGTCATAATACAGGGAATTTTTCATAAAAGTTTTGCAAGATCTATGGAAAAAAGCCTTGATCCTGCTGGCAGCAAAAAGGTATAATATTTGGCAGAGGTGTAGTTTCTGATCAAGCTTGACACTGTCAACCATTTTGTTTTCTGCAAAATATCCCCTTAGATGATGAAAATCCAAATTCAAATGCCCATTATTAATTTAGACAAAAGAATCCATTTGGTAAAGGTCAGCAGGTGATGTGTTGAGTAATGACTTATGATTTTAGGGTCCATTGTGCTTGAACAGAGACGGAAAAGAAATCATTGATGCCGATTTTAATACTGAAAACTCACATTCTTAGTTTCAGGGAAAGACCAAGGGTCAAATTCATTCCCCAGAAATAATTTCTATCAAACAAATGAGCCGCGACACGATAAAACAAACAATGTGGTTGTGCGCCCAGCCCAGACTCAGATCAGCCTGGGCATCCGCCCAGTCTGATCAGAGTCTTCGCTGTCCGCATGGAGGTAGCTTAGACCCTTAGCTACGCTTTGAGCACTTTACAATTAGTCTGACCAAACTGGGCAAATGCCCGGGCTTATCTGAGTCTGCACTGGGCGCACAACCACATTGTTGGTTTTGTTGTCGCGGCTCAAATGTATTTTCTTGTCTGCAAGAAGTCATCACCCTTGCTTCAGTATAACTACTGTAGTGAACCTCTTGCTCTGTTATTTCTATTCCGGTACAATACATGTAAACTTTGGTCTGATGGACTGAAATCCCATCTAAGCAGGTTCAGAACCTTTTATTTTGTGTTTTTATGCAAGAAACAGACATAACTTTGTGCAGGTCATGTTTATTTCATTAATAAATGTATTAAAAAAAAAAAAAAACGTTGGTCCAAAAAAGTATGCCATTTGCTCAGTGAAAAATAAGTGAAATTTGGATACCATGCAATTTTAGACATTTAATAAGATTTTCTCAGTGAGACTTGACATGTATGCAGTACTGAGAAAAAAATCCAGTCTGCATTTAGGGGGTGGGGGGGGGGTAGAGATTTACTAGCTGCTATCCATATTAGTTTACCTGCCTTTGCTAGTTGCTAAGAGGCAAACCACCTTTAATATGTTTATGTATTGGGACACCTAAAACCATTAAATGGTTTTAGGTGTCCCAATACATAAGCACATTAAGGTAGTTACAAAATGGCAGCGGTTTGAACAGTTATTGTGTATGGATACACCTCATGGATTGGCTGCCATTTTAATTTAAACATGGGAGGCAACTTAAAATAATGTTTGCTTCCACAGCAAGTGAAGTGAATCCTCCATGTTGTGTGTAGGGTTGAGGGGTAGGGATGGGGGAGGAGATGACTGGGGCTGGATTATCTCGAAAGAAATAACTGCAGACCATCAAAGTCTTTCCTTTATGAGGAGTAGCTCTCCATGAAAAGGGAGGCAAAAACTGTCAGGGTAGAGTAATCACTTTTGTGCTGTATTAATCTACCTTGAAAGATTTTCTTGAAGCTTTTGAGCTACATCACGAGATGTCTGTCTTTCTTTCTTCCATTTACGCCTTAACCCCTGAAGGGGACACAGATGGTGTACTTTTGTACACTCCAGTGTTGCAGGATGAAAGCCTACGTATAGCCATGTAGCTATAGTAGGGATCTTTAACCTGCACAGGGGATGACTCTCCCTGCACAGGGGGCCTCCAGTTAACGTCCCGATCCGAAGGACAGCACACTTGTTAGCATCATCCCTGCAAATGATGCTAGAAAAACGCGTTTGGACATAGGAAGATTTCGCCTTGGGAGGGATTCGAACACACGACCTCTGGCTTCAGAGTCAAGTGCACTTACCACTGAGCCACCGCTCTTCAGATGTTGTATGACATGCAAACAGTCAAGATTTTGGCCATGAAGGTTTCTCAGGGTATGACAGCAGTGAAGGTACTTTTCAAAGTCAATGTTATTTCTCCATTGTACACACAGAAATAATTTTTGTACATTCTTATTTGCTTCCCCTAAATGACAGGCCCTTCAAAAATGGGTTATGTGCTTAAAGGAAAGAATTTTCTTGTAGGAGAGCAAATGTTAATCCTCATTGAGAAGGGAGAAAAATGAAAATGGAAGAGTTGCTTCCCTTGTAAATATACCCTTTAACCTTTTAACAATAACTGCAACCTGCTGCACTGCAGAAGTAATGCATGGTCATTTGAAAAAGGAAGATAAAAATGGAATCCAGCTAGCCAGCAGACAATTTCAGAGAAAACAATGAATAAAGGGAAGAATAATAGCAAGGATCCTGATTCTTCATTTCAATGGATAGCTAGTCATTACTGACATGTAAAGGAAGAGCATTGACCCTGTTACTCATAATTTTGATTCACAAATGTTTGTTCCCCTTACATTGTGCCTCCAAGATGGATAGATGACTTGCAAGTTTACGTCCTTTTTAACAGTATTTCAGTCTTACCAGGATAATGGTAGGGTGATAATAAAAGGCTGTGTGCAATGGAACCCCATATGCGGTTGAAAAGATTTATGTCTGCAGCTCGGGAACCACTAGATCAGCAGGCCGCCTTTAACCCACTGAGCTAACAGGGCTCCTTGTGCTTCCCAGAGAGTTTTTGTCTGCCCTGAAAATTAAGCACCCTAACCCAATAAAATCATTAAATTTGTAAAAAATAATGACAAAACAAGTGTTGCTAACTAAGTGCTGTACGAATGTACAGGAAGAACTCTTGCACTAGCATTGGCAGTGCTAGCGGGTTTTTCTTTGGTGGCGGTGTTAGCAAAACGTTAAGTTTTAAGTTGTAGTTTTTATGTGGTGGGCAGGGTGCTGTCAGGCAAGCTATGCTGTAAACAGACAGGTTTTGTAAGATACACAGGACATGATTGTCTGAAGAAATATTTCATTCAGATCATAAGCAGATTGATTTTTTGCTATTTTCATGCCATAAATTTTCTTTGTATATCAATTGCTAGTCCATGTCTCAGAAATTAGTAACTCTAAACCTTGTAGAATATTTAAGACACAGTTTATAATGTAGATAATGGTGAATAATGGACAAAAACTATTTCCAAATATCTATTTCCAGCAGAGGTAGTATAGCAAAACATAGTGAAAACCAAGGGATATTATTTTAAAGGGTGTGTCATAGCCCATATTTACCAAAAACAGAAGCAAACTAGTGTCCTTGGGTTATGAATGCCCCCTGCCTGTAGCTAACAGCAAGTATTGCCTTTTTATTGGCAACATAGTTTCACTAAGCTCAGCTTTTCTGTGAAATTCAGTGCATAACTTCCGTATGGTTTAGGACATAGCCCAGACATGGAATTCTGGCAAGGGCAGATAATTAAATAAACAAAATGGCCAAAGTTGTTTTCCTTGTTTGGGTCATATCGTCTTCATAAGCTTAATTCGTCTGTGAAATTTCATGATAAAATTCCACATGGTTCATGAATAATGGCCTGGAGACACATTTCTGGCAGGTGCAAAACACAAGACTAAAACAATAAGTTGTCTTGCACACCATGCAGATAAGGATGTCTGGGTGTTTCACCTGTACCTGCAAATCTTATCTCACCCATGATCTGATAAAAAATCATGTGTAGTCAATGCATTGGTTGCATAGGTCAGCTCACATAGCAGAGTTATCAAGTGATGTTGGTTTTTCAGATGATGACGATCATGAAAATTGCAAAATAACCTCAGCATATGCCACTACTGATGTGAGCAAAAAGAACTGAATGTATGTCCTTGATAGTGTCAGCTTCTTTCAAGGGCGAATAAAAACCCTTCAAATGCTAAATTATGAGCTTCAACAAATTTCAATTGGAAAATCAAATCTTATTTATCAAAAGGTATGCAAGAAAAAGTATCTATCATGGGTATGATGTGCGGATAGAAAAATTCATTACTGATGACCATGTGATGGATTCCTAAAAATACCAATACCAAGAGAAAATCTATTGACAGCTCTTTGCTAATTTCTGAAAACCCCAAACAAAGCTTATTGTCATTCCTTGGCGCATTCCTGGAAATGCTTAAACAAAAGCTCCTGACAGCTTTTAGCTTATTTCTAAAAACTTCAAAATAAACCCTATTGTCCGCTGGTAGCTTATCCCTGAAAACACAGAAACAAAACCTATTGGCAGCTCTTGGCTAATTCCTATTAACTCCAAAGCAAATGTATCTTAGGCTCTTGGCTGAATCCTGAAAACGCCACAACAAAAACCTATTGTAGGTTTAAGCTTATTCCCCAAAACAGCTAAACATAACCTATTGTCGGTTCTTGGGTCATTTCTGAAAACTCCCAAACAAAACATATTGCCAGCTCTAAGCTTATTCCTGATAATGCCAAAACAAAACCTTTTGTCGGTTCTTGGCTCAGTTGTTAATGGCTCATTCCTGTTAACACGAAAACAGATCTTTTGTTGGCCAGTGGCTTACCCTTGAAACCCCAAAACGAAAACAAATTTTGTCGTCCTTTGTCCTCGGCTCATTCCTGAAAAGAACGAAACAAAACTTATTGTCGGGCCTAGGGTCATTCCTGAAAACTCCAAACTTGAAACCTATTGTTGGATTTAAGGCTTATTTCTGAAAACACCGAAACAAAACCCATTGACAGTTTTTTGCTCATTCCTGACGACACCAAAACAAATCTATTCTCAGCTCTTTGTCTGCTCTTGGCTCGATTCTGAAACTGCAAAAATCAAATCCTATTGTTGGCTCTTAGCTTATTCCTGAAAATGCCCCAACAAAACTTACTGTCGGCTCTTGGCTAATTCATAAAAAAAATACAACAGAAAACATTGTAGGTCCTTCGATAAGTCCTAGAACTGCCACAAACAAATTTGGTATTTTCAGGGACAAGTTATCAGCCGAGAATATCTACTGTCAGCCAAAAGCCGAAAAGGCTCATTCCTCAAATTGCCAAAACAAAACATATTGTCAGCTATTGGTTCATTCCATAAAATGCCAAACAAAATCTATTGTCGGCTGTTGACTCATTCCTGAAAATGGCAAACAAAACCTATTTTTATACGCCTATTTTGAAAAAACGGATATACTATGGCATGGCGCTGTCCTTCCATCTGTCTGTCCATCCATCCGTCAACAGTCTTGTGCGCACCATATCTCAGTAACGGTTTGAGATATCTTCATGAAATTTTGTAGGCATATATATTAGGATGGGCCAAAATGTCATGTACAGTAATGGTTGCTCCCCTTTTCTTAGTTTTCAAGTAATGCCCCTTTGATTATTTTTTACCCTACTAGTCTTGTGAGCGCCATAACTAGATAACCCTTTGGGATATCTTGATGAAACTGCATAACAATATAACAATGTGTATGTGAGTCTGACGATGTCGCGTATGAGAATGGTTGCTCTCCCTTTCTTTATTTAGGAGTTGCATCCTTTGATTAGATTTTGTAGGCTATTTTTGTGTATACTATTCTTGTGCATTCAGTAACTTAGTAACCATCTGGAATATCTTGATGAAACTTTATAGCAGTGTGCATGATCACAAGACGGTGTGTCACATATAAGAATGGTTGTTCCCCCTTAATTTTTGAGTAACCTCCCTTTGGTTAGTTTTTTAGGCTAGCCCCATTCCCCCATTCACTCCATAACTCTTTAACCCTTTGAAATATTTTAATGAAACTTTGTAGGAATGTGTATAATAATGGGGCAATATATCATGAGCATGAACCACAACCTTGGCTTACTTATGAATTATCTGCCCTTGCAGCAATTTCCATTTTACTCTGTAACTACTTAACCGTTGAAAATATTTTAACAAAACTTTATTGTGATGTGTATATTGTCAAGGGAATGTATTATGACTAATTTTAACAAAACTTTATGGTGATGTGTATATTGTCAAGGGAATGTATTATGACCAAGAATGGTACTCTTGTATACTTAGTTTATGAACTATCTCCCCTTTTTGACTTTGGCATTTCTCAGCTTCTGAGCTGCTTCATCCCGGAAGCTGATTTTTGGTATACTAATAGTATTTGATGTGTTAGATGTTTTAATAACATTGCAGTCACTAATTACAGAGATGTTTCCCCTCTTTGTCTGCCTGTCCATCCTTCTATAAACAACTTGTTCATTTGTAACTCCTTCATGACACACTGAAACGGGCGTATTATGCGCCGCTTGCGAAGCTCTTGTTGGTTCTTGGTGTAACCCTGAAAATAACAAAAAATCTACCATCAGCCCTTAACTCATTTCTGATAATGTCAAAACAAAACCTAATGTCGGTTCTTGGCTCCTTCATGAAAACACCAAAACAATCTATTGTTGAGTTTTGGCTAAAACCTATTGTCAGCATTTGGCTAATTCATGAAAATGCCAAAGCAAAACCTATAGTCGGCTGTTGACTCATTCCTGAAATTGGCAAAACAAAACCTATTTTGGGCGCTTGGAGTAACCATGAAAATGACAACACAAAACCTATTGTCGCTTCTTGGCTTCTTTATAAAAATGCCACAACAAAATCTGTTGTTGACTTTTGGCTAAAACCTATTGTCGGCTCTTGGCTAATTCACGAAAATGCCAAAACAAAACCTATTTCCGGCGCTTGCCTCATTTCTGAAAACGCCAAAAGAAAACCTATTGTCAGCTCTAAGCTAAATCCTGAAAACACAAATACTGGACCCAATGCATCTTCGCTCATTTCTGAAATGCCAAAGCTAAACTTTTTTGGCTCTTACCTTATTCCTACATATTGCCTTCTCTTGGCCGCCAAGATTATCTGAAAATGAAGATGCCCGGATAACCGTCGGAAATGGATGACACAGTTTTGAGTGCCAAGAAGTTTTTGGTGAAAAACAATGGACAAATCGGATAAACCGCTTCCCAGTGTGATTCCCCAAACTCTTTTGGATTGCATCAACGTTCTGGACAGGGATGACCCAACAGCTTCTTGGAAATTAACCAGAAACTCGAAGGGATTCTCGCTCGTGATCAGGACGTTTGCCGCCAAAAATGTCACGCCATTGAAGGACGGTCACTCTGCTTTCGGATGTCAGCAAGGAAATCATCAGGACAACTCTACCGATGACTGCCCACTGAAAAGACCAAAGCGGAAACATAAATCCCCATCAGTTGTTGCAAGGGATCGTGCACGACGACTGAAGTTCTGGAAAAAGAAGAACTCTGCCCAAACTTCTTCTCTGAACGCCCGGCGACAGCCAGAGGATACCATTCTTGAACAGGAAAATTCCATTCATACAGATTTGGATTCTTCTGGTGTCTGTAAACACATTTCCAGTCAATTGGATCCTGATTTGGATTTATCCAATGAAAGTGATTTAAATGAACTGGTTCACTCTCCTGAGATACCTCTTGTTTTGAGTTCGGAAAAAGAGTTGTCAGCCTTGGATTGTTATACAGAACCGGATGATAACTCCCCCGACTACTGTGCAAACTGTTATTCCTTAGGAAATAAAGTCGACCTGAGACGCTGTACAGGCTGCAGATTTATTAAGTACTGCAGCAAGGAGTGCCAGGCAGGACACTGGTTATCACACAAAACCCTCTGCAAGGCCATTCAGGGTCTCCCTAAGCTTCAGGAGACTCAACATCTGATCTCCGGAAAGTGCTTTGGTGGAGGTTATTGACATCGTTCTTATTGTGTATGTGTATATTCAGGGTGGCGGATTATTCATTGGTGCAGGAAACTTTGACACTGTGTATGTGTATATAAGCGGTGGTGGATTATTCATTGGTGCAGGAAACTTTAGTTTAATTTAAAACTCTTATCATTGATAAACACTTTTACCGGTTATCCGGGTGCGCCGACAAATTAACGGCGGGACTCTATGAACAACAACAACAACAATGCCAAAACAAAACCTATCGACGGCTCTTAGCTAATTTCTGAAAACGCCAAGACAAAACTTATTGTCGGCTGTTATCTATTTCCTGAAAATGCCAAAACAAAACCTATCGCCGGCTCTTGGCTATTATCTGAATACGCCAAAACGAAACCTACTGACCGTTCTTGCTTCATTCCTTATCGCCAAAACGAAAACTATTGCCTGCTCTTGTCTTGGCTAATATCTGAAAATGCAAAAACACATTGTCGGCTCTTACTAGTTCCTGAATACACCAAAACAAAACCTACCACTGGCTCCTGGCTCATTTTTAAAAATGCCAAGACAAAAGTTAATGTCGGCTCTTACCTATTTCTCGAAAATGCCAATACAAAACCTTTTTGGCTTTTAAAAATGCAAAAACAAAACTTATTGCCAGCTCTTTGTTCATTCCTTATACGCCAAAATGAAACCCATTGTCGGCGCTTAGCCAAACACCAAAACAAAACCTACTGTCAGTTCATGGCGCATTCTTAAGTTTTTTTTTTCTGATTGATTGATTTGATGCTTAACGTTTACGGTAAACAGCTATGGTCATGTCGGGACGGTCAGTTAACCTAACTACATGTACACTTTAACTCTCCTAAGCGGTTAACCAGTACTAAGTGCACATACTTTCACCAGTAACTGACAACTGCCCTTCTTGAATCAGCGGAAGGAGAAACGAAAGTATGTGGCCAGACCGGGTTTCGAACCCAGGACCTCTGACTTATGAGTCAGGTGCCCTACCGATTGCGCTACGCGGCCCGGCCGCATTCTTAAGAATGTCAAGCCAAAACATATTTTGTGGCTCTCAGCTAATTCTTGAAAACGCCAAAGCAAAACCAATTGTTTGCTATTGGGTCATTCCTCAAAGCGCACCAAAAAAAAACAAAAAAAAACTATAAAACAAAACCTTTTTTTGGCTCTTGACTTAATCTTGAAAGCGCAAGACATAATTTTTTGTCGGCTCTTGGCTCGTTCCTGAAAATGCAAGAACAAACCTTTTATTGGATTAGTTAATTCCTGAAAACGCGAAAGAGCTATTGGCCCGTTCCACAGAACTCCTAAAATGAAAACGCTAAAACAAATCTATTGCCGGCTATTGGCTATAACACAATTGTCGGCTCTTAGATAATTTCTGAAAACGCCAAAACAAAACCTGTCGTCGGCTGCTGGCTCATTCCTGCAAATGTAAAAATAAAGCCTATTGTCAGCTCAAAGCTAATTCCTGTAAACGCCCCTATCCCGCGCCGCCGCCCTCCAACCCTCCCCCCCCCCCCCCCCCCCCCCAAAAAAAAAAAAAAAAAACTCTACCGTTGGCTTATTCTTGAAAACGCCAAAACAAAACTTTTGGTGGCTCTCACCTAATTCCAGATAACACCAAAACAAATCCTATGTTTGGCCAATGACTTATTCATGTAAACGCCAAAACAGACTATTGTTGGCTTGGCTTATTCCCGTAAAAGTCAAAGCAAAACCTATTGTGGGTTGATAGGTTTCCCTGAAAACACCTAGACGAAACCTATTGACAGTTCTTGGCTCATTGATTCTTTTACCTGATGTCTACAGCTAATGTGTTCCGCGGAATATGGCCGTAAGTGAGGCTCGACGAGACCTGCCCATCATATTTCTTTCAAACTTTTGGAGTTATTTTTACACTGAAGAAGTTTAATACAGAAACGCGCGTCTGTCGCACTAAATTTGGTCTGAATAAGTTTATATTTTAAACGCTAAAACAAAACCTAAGTTGGACTTCTGCTCATTCCTGAAAAGACCAAAACAAAACATATTGTCGGCTCTCAAATTATTCTTGAAAACGTCAAAACAAAACCTATTGTCGATTCTTGGCTCATTCCTGAAAACGCCAAAAACAAAATGTATTGTCTGTTCTTCGCTCATTTCTTAAAACGCCAAAAACAAAATGTATTGTCTGTTCTTGGCTCCTTCCTGAAAACTAAAAAAATAAAATGTATTGTCGGTTCTATGCTCATTCCTGAAAACGCCAAAAACAAAATGTATTGTCTGTTCTTGGCTCTTTCCTGAAAGGGCAAAAAACAAAATGTATTGTCTGTTCTAGGCTCTTTCCTGAAATCTCAAAAAAAAAAAAAATGTATTGTCTGTTCTTGGCTCTTTCCTGAAATCTCAAAAAACAAAATGTATTGTCTGTTCTTGGCTCTTTACTGAAATCTCAAAAAACAAAATGTATTGTCTGTTCTTGGCTCTTTACTGAAATCTCAAAAAACAAAATGTATTGTCTGTTCTTGGCTCTTTCCTGAAATCTAAAAAAAAAATGGAATGTCTGTTCTTGGCTCTTTCCTGAAATCTCAAAAAACAAAATGTATTGTCTGTTCTTGGCTCTTTCCTGAAACCTCAAAAAACAAAATGTAATGTCTGTTTTTGGCTCTTTCCTGAAAACTCAAAAACAAAATCTAATGTCTGTTCTTGGCTCTTTCCTGAAAACGCCAAAAACAAAATGTATTATCTGTTCTTGGCTCTTTCCAGAAATCTCAAAAAACAAAATGTAATGTCTGTTCTTGGCTCTTTCCCGAAAACGCCAAAAACAAAATGTATTGTCTGTTCTTGGCTCTTTCCTGAAAACGCCAAAAACAAAATGTAATGTCTGTTCTTGGCTCTTTCCTGAAATCTCAAAAAACAAAATGTATTGTCTGTTCTTGGCTCTTTCCTGAAAACTCAAAAACAAAATGTATTGTCTGTTCTTGGCTCTTTCCTGAAAACTCAAAAACAAAATGTAATGTCTGTTCTTGGCTCTTTCCTGAAAACTCAAGAAACAAAATGTAAAGCCTGTTCTTGGCTCTTTCCCGAAATCTAAAAAAAAACAAAATGTATTGTCTGTTCTTGGCTCTTTCCTGAAAACTCAAAAACAAAATGTAATGTCTGTTCTTGTCTCTTTCCTGAAATCTCAAAAAACAAAATGTAATGTCTGTTCTTGGCTCTTTCCTGAAAACGCCAAAAACAAAATGTATTGTCTGTTCTTGGCTCTTTCCTGAAAACGCAAAAACAAAATGTATTGTCTGTTCTCGGCTCTTTCCTGAAAACGCCAAAAGCAAAATGTATTGCCCGTTCTTGGCTCTTTCCTGAAAACGCCAAAAACAAAATGTATTGTCTGTTCTTGGCTCTTTCCTGAAAACGCCAAAAACAAAATGTTTTGTCTGTTCTTGGCTCTTTCCTGAAAACGCCAAAAACAAAATGTATTGTCTATTCTTGGCTCTTTCCTGAAAACGCCAAAAGCAAAATGTATTGTCTGTTCTTGGCTCTTTCCGGAAAACGCCAAAAACAAAATGTATTGTCTGTTCTTGGCTCTTTCCGGAAAACGCCAAAAACAAAATGTATTGTCTGTTCTTGGCCTGAAAACGCCAAAAACAAAATGTATTGTCTGTTCTTGGCTCTTTCCGGAAAACGCCAAAAACAAAATGTATTGTCTGTTCTTGGCTCTTTCCGGAAAACGCCAAAAACAAAATGTATTGTCTGTTCTTGGCTCTTGAAAACGCCAAAAACAAAATGTGTTGTCTGTTCTTGGCTCTTTCCGGAAAACGCAAAAACAAAATGTATTGTCTGTACTTGGCTCTTTCCCTAAAAACGTAAAAAACAAAACCTACTGTCGGCTCCTGACGTCCTCAAAGCGCTAAAACAAAAACTATTATGATCGCTGTTGGCTCGTTCCTGAAATTGTCAAAACTAAATCTTCTGTTGGTTTTTGGCTCATTCCTGAAAATGCCAAAACAAACCCCAATGCGGTTTGTTGCAGTTCTCTCTCTTTCATCCCAGTGGACTTTTTGTAACCTGTAACCTCTCTCTCTCGGTCTCTCTCTCTCTCTCTCTCTCTCTCTCTCTCTCTTCCCAATGGACTTTTCTGTAACCTATGACCCATGTCTTCTTTTGGTGTTTAAGACGGTTTAGTATGTTTACTTTTCCTCGGAATCTCATCGATATTTTCTAATTTATTTATTTATACAGTATTTAAAGAGTGAACGAGAGGAAATTCATTTTTAATTGCAGCTGCTTTGACAAGGTGCGATGACAGGCGTCTAGGCATCCGCCGGTCATCCTTCGATCCATTATTGTGTTGACTCTACAAGCGATTGCTTTAGCAAGCAAGGTACGATGTAGACGTCCATATGTCCGTCCGTAATCAGTCAGTCCATAATTGTGTTAACCCAAGAAGTTAAAGCCCTCGGGTCATTTTCAAACTGTGTGTATACTCCTACGGGAAAGGTGCGACAGAGCGTCCCGAAGACTTCGTGTGTCTAATGTATATAAAGTGATAAAAAGTCCGTGACACGCATAGTGCAAAAAAAAAATTGCGTCACAACTACAGACATGATTTTTATCACGAACGACTTTCTTCTAGGTCTTTTCAACAAATGTGTTCGTTCAGATAAAATCTTACCGATAAAGTGCCGACTTTAAAATTAGTGGGTTTAGTTTCTCGCAGGAAATGGATCACTTTGTTTTTACCCATAAAACGACACCGAACCCAATCATTTCGCTTGACGCCCACTGACTCGGAACAACGAAATCTTCAATGCTTACTGTCAAAATTCAAACTGTTTGGACAGATGGGTTTGAGCAAACAGTGTAGCCTTAGATCAGACTGCTCCTATAGGGGAGCAGTCTGATCTGGGGCTGCACATTTTGCCATTCTACCCTTTTTTGGACACATTACTGCATTGTAAAACCAAACTGTCTCATTTAAAGACAATAACGGTATTTTTGTTTTAGGTGTTGATTTTTTTAGAATTTTGACGATAATCTCTTAAAACAGTAGACTTGTCCAAACGAAACGGCGCGAAACAGCACCATGGAGAATTAAGTATATTTTCTGAATGGAAAGATTGTTTACTGCTGATTGAACCAATGTTTTCTCTTGTTCTTTGTTATTATTACGCATAATGCCAGTGACCGACGCCATTTTGCAAAATACCAGAAAGAATAATGTTTTGAACATTATTCTTTAAATTATCTGAAGAAGAAAAAAGCACAGCTATGGAATAATTCGTTTGTAAAATAGTGTTACTGTGGAAGAATTAAAACGTATACAAGACATGATTACTTAAATTAAATGTGGATAGTAAGTCAGCTGGCATAAAACTAGTTGAGGATTTTACGATATAGTGGGGAGTTATACGATTGCCAGTTACTGTGATGAAAACTTCTTACGCTGATAAAAGGCTATGACTAGGCAATTGATGCGTTTAGTGCCTATGTACGTCCAAAATCGTATTCTAAACCAAGAAAAACCAGCTGTTTAGATATTGTTTTGTACTAGCTGAAGATGTCTGGATTAAACCCTATGGAGCCTAAACTAGGCAGGATGCGGAGAAATAATCAAGCAACTGTTAAAGTTGAAGAGAAGCGGCTACAGAGGTTGCTCGATTTCATTGACGCTCGGTGTCAGAATCAGCGATTTAAACTTAAGAAACAAATTGAAGACACACAACAAATAGCAGAGGATACAGAAGAAAAGAAACATAAAGCAACTCTACAGTTATTGAAAGGTTATTTCGAGATAACTAGTGGTAGGGTTAGAATGAATGACAATCCAATGCACGAAGAACGCATGTTAGGAGTACTTAGTGAGCCCTCTATGCTTCCAATAGTTCCCGAGGTGGACCCCGACGTACTTGCCGCCCCTAGATCTATGTATGACAGAGTAGCACGAGGCTTAGATACGACGAGACTACCAATGCTGGCTCCTACTAAACGAAGTTTCATGATGACCCAGGCAATGAACCAGCCACCTAAATCAATAACAGAATCTTCTGGAAGTGCCAGTGAACATAACACAAAGTCTACCACATCTTCTGCTAAGAGTGAGCCTAGTGATAGAAGCACACCAAAGAATGATGTTATTCCAGACAATACTCCCGAGCCAGAAGAAGTTGTGGAGATAAGAAGAGACAAACTACCTCGTCGTGAAAGTGAGACAAAGGCGGATTCATTTAGTTACAAGAACAAACGTTCATTTACCCCGCCTGATACCAGCACTCCCCGCTACGTATCACCTGTACCTGTTCAAAATGGTTACCACAAAGAGGTGCCACCACATTCGTTCAATGGAAAGGTGCCACAAACGGACTTTTCTGATTACCAAACATTGAATGGACACACATATCAGAAAGGCGTTGTAAAGCCAACTTCTAAATTAGAACTGTACATGGAAAACGAAGTGATTACTCCGAGGCTGGGAGATCAGACTCCTACTCGGAAGGCGTTGTCTAGGCACTCAAGTCTGAAAAGCAGCATGCGACGGCCATTTTCAAAGGCCAGTATATCAGTGTCTACAATGAGCCTTGCAGATATTCAACCTACGAGAAAACAACAAGCAGCACATAAGCTGAGAAATGCGCTTAAAACTGTAAGAGTCCCTAGATGAAACCTTATGACTTTCAAAAGATAAACAGAATTATACGAGTTTCATATATCACACTGTAACGATTTTAGAACAGGAAATTAGGTACCACCAGTTACAAAATTTAGAATACTATATGTTTTGAGAGATTTTCTTCTGTGGATTTGTTTAATGTGGTGGTAACAGCCAGAAGCTGCCCGAATATAATCAGTAAAAGTATCCGCCAAACTGAGACTAATGGACTAATTCAGACTGAAAATGGGTGCTAAATACCGGAGCAGGACTAAAACTAAACTTACGAGATAGTGAGAGTTATAAATACAGAAAAAAGCCATGTCAAGCAAGGATGCTGTGTCGCCATGGCTTCCATAAAGAAAAAAAAATCTACAAAGCAATTTTAGATATACAATAATTTACTGTGAAGAAAGCCCAGAAGAGGAGTTGTCAACTGCTATCTAGTCTTTCAGATCTGGTCAAAACATGAGCAGTTCGTTCAGATAGCAAATCTCTAACTGTGTACATGTTAAAAATAGACATGAAGTTACGAAAGAAATACCATAATCACAAGACCCGGCCCATCACAGACTCTAAAACAAGAAAGAAGTTGAAATATTCAGTATAGTAACGTAAGTGACAGGCAGTCTATTAAATAGAAACTGCAAAAGAATTGCTTGGAACGGTTAAAGTTCTAAGATTTATTACATTGGATTTAACAGCGGAATTAAAATACCCTACTTAGACTTTGCAATTGCACAGGCTGGTCTGTGCATGCGCGATTTACATGTTCATGAAGTTTTACGTCTAGGTTTACACTGTTTATCTGAATTCCTGCCATAGATCGATTGTGTGTTTCTCATTTACTTGTGTGCGTTTGTGTTTTACTGACTGCTTCGATTATCATTTCTGCATTCTTTGCAAGTTGGGGGAGTGAATAAGTGATCTACTATGATATGTTTGAATGCTATTATGTGTTCAGTTTTAAATTCAGGGTCTCCACAATACGCACTCTTTCTGAGTTACCTGTAGACACTTAAAACCTTCTTGTATAATGAATATGGTATACTGGTAACATGAATATGATTTACTGGCTACATGGATGGTATACCGAGCAAAACAGTATACCATACATGTTACCAGGCCCCGAGGTTATAAAACTTGAGTACATTCTCAAACTCAAAATAAAGCACTCTGATTGGCTGCTTCCGAGCATGTTTGAGTTTGAGATTATTCTCAAGTTTTATAACCTCGAACCCAGAATATCATACTAGTCATACCGAGGGATTTTAAATGGTATATGAGCCGCGACACGAGAAAATCAACAATGTGGTTGTGCGCCCAGCGCAGACTCAGATCAGCCTGGGCATCCGCCCAGTCTGATCAGAGTCTTCGCTGTCCGCATGGAGGTAGCTTAGACCCTTAGCTACCCTTTAAACACTTAGTGAAGAGTCTGATCAGACTAGGCGGATGCCTAGGCTGATCTGAGTCTGCGCTGGGCGCACAACCACATTGTTGGTTTTCCCGTGTCGTGGCTCATATGTTGTTGTTTCGATTCTAATGGTATATGTTTCTATACACATCATTTAAATCTTAACCAAACAGACATGCGGTTGGTATTTCGGGAAACTGACACGAAGACTAAGAAAAACGCTTAAAATGTCGAGTCACATTTCATTTAGTACTGCCTTGCAACATATGCCCCGGGCACTCAAAACTTCAAAGCATCTAAAACTTCAAAAGATGCTGCATAATTGCCGTAGCCTTGCAAAATATGCCCCATTTACTCAAAACTTCAAAGGTTTTAAAACTTCGAAAGATGCTGCATCATTGCAATGTGATTAACCGTAGCCTTGCAACATATGACCCAGACACTCAAAACTTCAAACTGCATCTAAAACTTCAAAAGATGCTGCGCCATGGCAATGTGATGTACAATAGCTTGCAACATACGAGAACTCAAAACATCAAAGCTTTTAAAACTTCAAAAGATGTTGCATCATTGAGATGTGGCTTACCGTAGCTTTGCAACATATGCCCCAAGGGCTCAAAACTTAAATGATTTTAAAACTTCAAAAGATACGTAATGCGCCATTGCAGTGTGATGTACAGCAGAACGTCAATGGTTAGAACCCTGATGGCTTCTTAACCCTGTCTGACTAAAATTCATCCGTGGATCTCTAAAGGCCACTTTATATAGGCACAAACTCTGGATGGCTAAAACTGCCCTTGGCTGGAAGTAATTTCTTTGGTCCAATGTCTTTTCCAGACATTAAAATTCTATTGTATATACATATTGTACATATCCTAAAATGGAAACATCTTAATGTTATAGTTTTCTGTGTATAAATAAATGATAAACCAAACGGCAGATATATTATGCAATGTGATGATGCATTGTCATGTGATTTTGAAGGAAAAAGGGGAACAAAATGTTATTCGACTCCTCACTGAAAAAAATAACTTCGGTGGGATTCACACAATACCAAACTAGAGTTACGTCTGTTTACTCGTATCATTATTATTTCAAAAGTAAAGTATATTATTTTTACAAAATACTTCTAGCCATAACCGGTCTTATTTTAAAACAAAGACGGCGGTTTAAACAAAGGGGAATATTGAGATCACTCGGGTGTTTGATATAGAATATTATATTCGCCTGCAGTTGTTAACTGAGACATGACATGCCCAAACAGATTTTGAACTAGTTCTTTTCCTTATTGTTACTTTAATTAGATTACATACTCAACAAAATTAATTAAGGGTTGACAAAGACAGGAATGTGTTTTGACATCAACAAATTGAAAAAGTTAAGCGTTTTCGAAATTTTTCTTTGCTTTGTTTACCCATAATGAAATTTTAATCGTGGCACTACCACAGTAGTTTCAACATTCATAGAATAAATGTAAAATCAAATGGAAAACGAATGTAGAAAACAACTTTGAACTAGTGTTTTGTTGAGTATATTTTTTAAGAATAAAGTCACACAACATTACGCTAACCAGTAGATTTTCAGTCATCTTTTATTCAATGCATCTATACTGAACATCTAAAGAAATGCCCACAGTGTATACACCCATTTTTATTTGGAAGTTATAGGTATATGCTTTTATTCAGACATTTTAAGTTATTTTGTTTATGCTATTCCGACAGATTGAGCGCATTAGCGCATCAGTATTCCATAAACTATAGACACCGGAACGCTTGTTTTTGTGATGGGATTAAACGTAAAATTACCATACTTTCAGAAGCTGAATTTTCGGCCAATACATAAGGTCTACAGCAACGGTACGAAAAAAAAAATAAAAAATAAAAGCAATCGGGCCTTGTGTTTCAGAGGAACAACCGGGTGAAAGCAGTAATATTTGCTTAACTTTGGGTTTCCCAAAGACCTTTTAACAAAGGCTGCATTTCTTGAAAAGAAACGGTTCAGACGAAAAGTGAAAATCAATTAACAAATTAAAATGAAAAGATCTGCAATGAAATTTTTCGTAGCACTTCAGAACGTTTGGTGTTATTGGACTTCCCAATTTGCTCTCTGATTAATTGCTAGGGAAAAAGCTGACAAACTTTCAACTTCAAACTGCTGTCATGTTCCTAAGAAGAGCACTATGGTAATAATCCCGAGATGTTTTTCCATGATCATTCACTAGAGCCGCATTTAGAAAACCAATTGTTATACTGCGAAATGAAAGAGGAGCAACAACTTTGAATGTTTCACGATAAATTGAATTAATGTGCCATAGTACCCAAATTATAAGTCCGAATTCGTATATCACATATACCTGGACAAGTCCGAAATATTTTAGATTCACAGAAATGGACCCCAAAACAGAGGTGTGATCAAGTGCTCGCAAGTAGTAAGCCTCACCGCCTTATTATAATTCACCATCTATATACCTTTTTAATCACAGTTTAATTCTGCACAAAGTTAAGTTCATGTTGTTGGTAGACGTCAGTCGTATTTTCTGCTATGCCTGATCTAAAACTGTAAAGAAAATTGAACTTGAATTTGTGGACGTTTCTTTTGATGTTCAGTATAGTTTAAATCAAGTGGCTGGTCCATCAGCTTCATAAGAAGAATGCATGGCATTTCAGATACTACTTTTGATAACTTTTTACTGCAGTAGCAATTTTTACACTTGCACAAGAGCATGTGCATATGCTTGTATGCTGTTTACTGCCTGTTGCGTCCTGCCTGCCTGCTGTCTTCTGTGCCATTGATTGTGCGCAAGTCATAGCTGTATGTGATCATTGCTATGAGCAAAACTGTGTCGCAGCAAGTAGTGTAGAGTGTATAGGACGCAACAGGCTGTATTTAGTGAGCATTAGTTAGTATATAGCGAGTATGTGCCGATGTGACAACGTAATGCGGCAATACGCAGCTTAGAATTGTGACTGACCAAGTTGACAAGAACGTGTACTTTTGATAACTAATTGCAACTTAATGCTTTAGAGGACTGCACATTTCTTTCTTCACACTTCACAGTTTATGCTTCATAGTTGCTTTAAACACCATATTAGGCATATAAGAGATTGGAAAAACATTTCAAAGTTCATCCTTCATAGTTCACAGCTACTTCATACATGTACTCTACGTTTATTCTGACCTGTAACTTTGAGCTATGAATTACAAAATATGAGTATAAACTATGAGGTATAAACTATGCAGTGTGAACTATGAAGTGTGAAATATCAACTGTGACTGTGAAGTTTGAAGTATGAATTTTGGACTTTTAAATGAGAAGTATGAACTACGAAGTGTGAATTAAAAAATGAATTATGAACGGAGAACAAAGAAGCGTCAAGTTATTTTAAAGACATATGAATAGTTATGTATGAAATTTTGAATTTTAAACGATGAAGTTTGAAATATTGCATATATTATGCACTAGGAAATTTGAAGTATGAACTCTAAGAAATTTAAACTGTTAAGCATGAGCTATGATATGTAAAATATAAATTGTGAGCGTGACGTGTAAGCTATAAAGTGTAAAGTATGAACTAGGAAGAGTGAACTGAATAATAAAGTGAAGTGTGAACTGCGGAGTATGGTCTCTGAAGTGAGAGGTAAGAACTGTGAAGTGAGAACACTAAAGCTAAAAGGTGTATACAATGTTCGTACTTCACAGTACATACTTTGCATTTCATTGTTCATACTTCACGCTTTAAAAGTTATACTTTACAGACCATACTTCTCATTTCATTTTTCATACCTCACATAGTTCATGCATCACACTTCATTGTTCAAACTTCACTTATCATAGTTATACTTCAGTATTCATAATTCACTCTTTATTCGCAACACTTAACAGACTTTGTCATCAATTCATACTCAAAAATTCACAGTTCATGCTTCATACTACACAGTTCATATACTTTATATATTGACTTTATAATTATGAAGTGTGAAATATTTGAAGCGTGAAGTAGCCACCGGTCTTTCGTAGATTCCATATACGACTTCTGTTTTTAGGTTGTATTGTGTACTGCCCACTGCAAAAGAAGTTTTTGCGCATGCGCGGTAATGCTGGCTGTAATCGTCTGATGTATGGTTCGTTAACCGATGCCTACTGTTCATTGTCTGTTTTTTGTGTGTGTTTTTCTGTACCGAATTCTGTTAACTGTCTGCTGCGTAACGGACCTTCTGTTTTTAGGCTGTACTGTGTACTGCCAACTGCAAAAGAAGTTTTTGCGCATGCGCGGTAATGCTGGCTATAATCGTCTGATGTATGGTTCGTTAACCGATGCCTACTGTTCATTGTCTGTTTTTTTTCTGTACCGAATTCTGTTAACTGTCTGCTGCGTAATGGACCTTGCGCATACAGGTGGGATGTGAAGCTGTTCCTGCGCATGCGCAAAACAAAACAATGTAAAACAGCAAACAGTTCACAACGCCGTGGACAGCAAGCAGTGCACAGCAAACAATCAACAGTAGACAGTATACAAACAGAATGTGTGCATGCTCTTTCACATATATATGCTGATATCATACTGTAGATTGGTCTTTGGCTTGTTGCTTTGGGGTCAATGACACCTTGAGACAGTATTTCAGTTTATGCCAAACCATCTCCCAAAGGAGAGAGAGAGAGAGAGGGAGAGAGAGAAAGAGAGAGCAGCCCACCCCTGCGCCTACCGCAAGCATAGTAGCCAGGAAAAGTCGTGTATGGTAAACGAAGCACAACATTCTGAGTAGGTTCATGTTCGCCCACACATGAACAATTTATGTCTACCTGTGTATACTGTTGTGCTTTTCATCAAATTATAACAATTGGAAAGCAGTAAATAACCTGGATGATTGCGAGAACATGTGAAGGATCCCTTTTCAAAATGCATTTACAGTCAATACATTTGATATTTGATCTGAGTTTTATGGTGAATGAAATCGTATACAAATCCTGTACTGCTGTTTGCTATTTTCTTGTATTGCGGCTGTATGTTGATAAACAAAGTGATTAATTAGAATGCAGAAGTTGTTCATATGGGCCAAATGTCTGTAAATATTTGATGTGCGTAAAAGTAGAAAATAAAGGGATGAACTTTTTTTGTTTGTGTTTGAAATAAGAAGGTCAGTTTTTTACTGTGAAAATGTCCTTATTATATAAGTTATTAAATAAGTTCTGAAAAGCTGGATCCTTTGGAAGCAAAGAACACACCAAAGAAACGAACATACCAATCGCCAATCTTCCTCAACAGTGCAGAAAACTAAAAAGATACAACAATTACTGGCATACAATTTAAAGCATCTGAAATTTACTCATTTGTAAAAAAAAACACTGCATTCACCCAGGAATGTAACCGACGTATATATGATTACATCTGTAAACACAATTATTAACTTTTTTTGAATTAGTAAAATAGATATATCTAAGGAATCAATTCTAGCATGTGAATTTGTTTATACCATTTTTAACAGGCTTTCAAGCATTACTTGGCAAAAAATGAGGGCTAAGATTAAGGTAATTTTAGCGAAAATTTAGGGTTCTTTCCACAAAATTTTAGGGCTAAATAAGGAATTTACTGGCTTTCTCCTAGCAAAAATCATATCCAAAATATACTACATTTGCACTTGGAAACTTTGACAAGTACTTAATGACAGTCGCATTATAAATGAAAGCAAGCAAACTAGTTCACTAATGAAAATTTAATAAAGGGGGTCTGAAGCCAAAGCATTCTAATGGTGTAAAGACTTCAAATTGTGAAAAAAAGGAAGTTGATACAAATTAGGGCTTTTTTAGGATCTGTCTTTTTTTTTGGTATTTTTGTGAGGAATTTTAGGGAGGCCTAAAAAAACTTTTTTAGGAATTTTAGGGACGCTTGCAAGTCTGTACACGTAAAACTATTCAGAGATTACGCAACCAGTTGTTGTTAAATGCAATCTTACTGTATATATACATTATATAGAAATGCTGAAATACTCGTGGCCTCCGTAGCTCTATGGATATGAGCGACGACTCTTAAATATAGATTCTATCACTGTTGTATACACAAGCCTCGACGGCGCACATGTAACCATATTCCCCGGGGGCTCCGGGTTTTGCCCCTCTGCTTAAAGATCAGCTCGAAATAAATGAAATATTCTTGAAAGGGCCGTAAAACCAATATAAAAATGTTTTAAAGTCAATCTGTGTCTGAAAATTTCAAGCTTAGCCGTCAAGAGCCACATCACGTCGGTTTTAAAAGCCAACTACTTGGAATGCGTTTGGTCTTCTAAATAATGCCTAAAGAGGGAGAATTTCTCTCTTTGATTTTAAACATTGTTTAGGAAAGGAGTAGGTATATCACTGGATTCAATCCAGATTATATCTTTTAATAATAATAATAAAAATGCTCTATTATGATTAATTGTTTTGTTCTTTTGTATTAATCAAGCAAACGAAACTGAAACATAAAACCGGTATAAATTGAGCCGCGCCAAACAAACCGCCGTTCAGGAATTCTCATGACCAGACATGACCAGACCTGACTGTACAGTATGAACGTTCAGTATTAATGAGCATTACTCAAAGCGTTGCATATTTGAAACAAGAAAAACAGATATGTATTCCAAACCAGACTGCACATGTGCGCAGTTTGATTTAAACCTGCACAGATCGCAAAGGACCGAAGACAGGCTTTATAATGACGAGTTATAAATCTAAGTAGCGACAAAGAGAAGACAAATTCTTTGTTTTACTTTTCCACCAGATTTACCAGAGAAAAAGGTCAGTCACCGCGCTCTGATTTCTTCTGAAAGTGAATACACGGAGAAACAAAATGAGCAATATGAGAGGTATCATAGTCGAGTGATTAAAGGTTTCGGCGAAGGTCGCAGGCTCCAATCCAGCATGGGTTGAGCTTTGCCATTGCATGGGGTTTACTAGCCATACGCACGAGGGTTTGAGCAAGAATAAATGCAATGCACAAAGAACATTTGGCATGCATTTTCATCGCGCTTTTCAGAGTAATCATACTTTGATATTTCAAGGGCCTCAGGGAAGACAACTTGGCCACCTCTGTTAGCAAGTATTTACTTTCCTTGCTTATTCAAAAAGAGGGCTACCAACACAAATAACAGAACGTGTGAATTTATTGTCTGCCATTGCATGCAATATTATACCGATATACGAGGGGAGTTCAATAAGTTTGTAGAACTCGGGGTTTTACCCACAGATTGGAAGATGGTTGCAACATTATTTTCCAATATATCCCCCTTTACTTCAATGTATTTGGCCCGCTTTTCTGTTAAGCAGTCCATACCTTTGAAATTAAAGTCGTCTGTTTGGTCCTCAAACCAAGCCTCTGTAGCAGCCTTGAGCTCATCATCGTCCCGAAATCTCGTTCCACGCAAGTGGGACTTCAAATTTCGAAACAGATAATAATCACTTGGGGCCAGGTCTGGACTGTATGGCGGGTGATTTAACTGCTCGAACTTACACTCACGAATAGCCGTTTGTGCAACTCTGGACTCCACCCTTTGCTGACGATCTTGCATGTTCAGGTTTCTGGGTACCCACCTTGCAGATACTTTTGACATGCCTAAATGTTCATGGATTATAGTGTAAACACTTCCATTAGAAATACCACATTCTGAAGCAAGTTCGGCAATTTTGATTCGGCGATCGTTTAGCACTAGTCTCTCAACACGGTCGATCATCTCCTGGCTGATGACATCAGCAGGGCGACCTGGCCTTGGGTCATCTTCTAAGGAGTCTCGCCCACGTTTAAATTCTGCTGACCACTTTGCCACTGTGGAATACTTTGGGCTACTATCACCATACACATCAGCCATTCGCCGATGGATTTCTTTGGCGTTTGCACCCTCCTTAGTGAGGAACTTTATGACTGCTCTGAACTCAATATTTCGCCTATGGGTATAGGTTTTCAAACAAAAAATAAGAGCAAAAATGTACGTGCTGACTGAACGGCTGTTATCATTCAACTGACAAAGGTTTACACTGCACAAAAATGAAAAAAGAAATCTTGAATTGTATAGAAAAATACCGAGTTCTACGAACTTATTGAACTCCCCTCGTAATTACGGAAAAAATCACTGAGAACAACAACAAACCGGGAAGTTTTAACAAAATTAAGCTTGTTTTCGCAAATATGTCCCCCGCCCGGCGAAATAGATAAGCTGCCTGGTGCCTCTGTGACAGAGCTGCTATTAGCTATAGCAAGACCCGAGTCTCATTTACCTCAGGCCGGGTAAAAGTCGTACAAAATCAAACGCAATGCCCCGACATGACTGAAATATTGTTGACTGAGACGTTAAACCACAACTCAACAACAACAATTTTTGGCACATATTAGTTTACACTCGCGAAGTTTGAAATTTGCGAGTTTCATAGTGCTTCGTGAAAATTTTTTCTCCAAACTTCTTTCGCCGACAACGTGTAAAGTATCCTATTTCTCATTGGCAGTTTGACTAAGCAATGAAGGGAATCAAAGCTTTTCTATCCTTCGGGTAGTCATCAAACTTTTCCTTGTAATATCTGAAAAGAGAAGCAGACTGATAGTTCTTCTCATGATGATTCTGTCCTTTTTCAAAACAGTAGGCCTATAATTCTTATTTCCTGCTCTTTAATAGCACAGCTGCTTAGCTACACATTTACCACGCCTTGAAAAGGGCAAAAACTCACAAACGTGCTTGTATGTTTCAGCCCTAATAATATTACAGTTTACGAACCATTCACAATTCGGGATTTTTTTTTGTAAATATGTCACGTTTTCTACTAGTCGCGGGCAAGACAATATGCAACGCACTGCACATGGTCGGACCTTCTATAGGCTTACCTGTGATGCTGGAAAGCCCTGGGACCAATGTTGCAGACAACAAAAAACGCAAATGCCGCCCCGGGTAGAGACCATGTACCTATGGCAAATCCGAGCCACTCCAGGATCTCTCCGAAGAAGTTGGCACCAGATACATACTCGAACATTCCACCTAAACATACAAAGTATACTGAGAGATTAAACTTGAGCCATGACAGGCATAAGTAAACTGCAAAGACTAAGAGCAGCCTGTGCATCAAATCATTCAGTTTTCGCATATACCATATCCGGACCCGGAGGAACCTACAGGAAAAATGTTGATACAGTGCAGAAGGTTGCGGATTCGAGACCCCAGTGGGCCAGCCAGAGTCTCCCTATACCCCGCTGTACATGTAAATGGGTACTTTTTATGAATCAAGGTATAGTAAAGGCACACTGTAAAAAAATCCGTAGATTTTACGGTAGAATAACTGGAACCAGCTGCCAGTCCATTTCCCGTTATTTTTCGGGCGCCCGTAAAAATGCAGGGACTATCACGCACAGTAGGATAGATTAGAGCAGGTGTTGTTTTAGTCATATAGCCCCTCAACACTATAAAGTTATTTTTGAGTGGAGTGCGGCCAGTTAACATAACACTGCCATATCGTGATTTTCGAAAATGTCTTACACGCAAACGCCCGTAAAAATCACGGGAAATGGACTGGCAGCTGGTTGCCAGTTATTCTACCGTAAAATCTACGGATTTTTTTACAGTGCATTGCAAAAATAAACGGTAGATTTTACGGTAAAATAACTGGCAACCAGCTGCCAGTCCTTTTACCGTTATTTTTACGGGCGCCCGTAAAAATTGCAGGAATCATCAAGCAGAGTGGGACAGAAAAGAGCAGATGTCGTTTTGGTTAGAAAGCCCCTCAACAATACAAAGTTATTTTCGAGTGCACCAAGTTAACATAAAACTTCCATTTCGTGATTTCCAACAATGTCTTACAGGCAAAACCCGTAAAAATAACGGGAAAAGGACTGGCAGCCGGTTTCCAGTTATTCTACCGTAAAATCTATAGTATTTTTTTACAGTGTGGTTGATCGTGTCGCGGCCCATATATGAGTCGAATAGCTCGGCTGTATTTTGTCAAACTGTTTGCAAAAGCTTGATTTTTATATATGAATTTCAATGTGGGAATGGCTGCGCGTTTACAAGGCGTGATAAAGCACCTTGGCAAAAATGATGATACACTGGACATTTCCAAGTTAATCGGAATCGGACACTGTTACTGACAAATTTACCTATAAATCTGGGGGGTTTCTCAAGCTGATACACCGATGCTTATTTCAGGGCCGATTTATATTCAAAATTCAAAAAGATTATGGGTAGGACTGATTTTTCTGATCAATTCCGAAAAATAATAATACGTCACAAACGTATTGGCTATAATTTAAATGTTATGCGACAGTCTGCATGCTTAGTGATTAACCCAATCACGGTTGGAAACTTTGCTGCACTCTTTAATTGCACACCGGGGGATCGGGCGTCAGACTCTATGATGGCCCCGACCTAAAGCTGTATATTTTAGTTGGTTGGGACCGGAGCCTTTTTGTCTGTTGCTTGGTCCACCGGGGCTCAACTGGTGACCTTCTTTTGCTTCAGATTTCCAGTGGGGTTGTTTGGCAGGCCAGGGATCTCCACCTGTCAGACGGCCCGTTGTATCTGTTGAGTCCTCGTCTTTGCTTCTTCATGGTGTTGAAATTTGATTTATGTGTTTACCGTGATGATTCATTGACGAGTTAGAGGGTTATCATGCGAACCGAACAACCAACTAAATGTTTTGTACCACTTCAGAAACTGAGGGTGAGGTTGGGCCTGTAAAATCGATTTAAGCCCCCCAGTAATTCATTACTGACCGTTCCAAGGCGGTAGTTCTGTTGTGGTTCTCTGTTGCCTGTTTTTGGTGTCAGAGTTTCTGTGATGTTTTACCTTATGTATGTTCTTATTATTTTTGGTTCGGTTTGGGTTGCTGAGTGGCCACCTTTTGGAAACAAGCTGCTCACTCGGTTGGCCATATGTTCTCTGTATCTTGATTATTTGGAATCTTAGTTGTTTCCAACTATGGTTTGAGGGCTGAATTTGGATTTTGATTGTTTCAGTTCCTGGTCTTTGCATACTTTTTACTTTTATAGTAAAAGTAAAAAGTATGCAAAGACCAGGAACTGAAACAATCAAAATCCAAATCCAGCCCTCAAACCATAGTTGGAAACAACTAAGATTACAAATAATCAAGATACAGAGAACATATGGCCAACCGAGTGAGCAGCTTGTTTCCAAAAGGTGGCCACTCAGCAACCCAAACCGAACCAAAAATAATAAGAACATACATAAGGTAAAACATCACAGAAACTCTGACACCAAAAACAGGCAACAGAGAACCACAACAGAACTACCGCCTTGGCACGGTCAGTAATGAATTACTGGGGGGCTTAAATCGATTTTACAGGCCCAACCTCACCCTCAGTTTCTGAAGTGGTACAAAACATTTAGTTGGTTGTTCGGTTCGCATGATAACCCTCTAACTCGTCAATGAATCATCACGGTAAACACATAAATCAAATTTCAACACCATGAAGAAGCAAAGACGAGGACTCAACAGATACAACGGGCCGTCTGACAGGTGGAGATCCCTGTCCTGCCAAACGACCCCACTGGAAATCTGAAGCAAAAGAAGGTCACCAGTTGAGCCCCGGTGGACCAAGCAACAGACAAAAAGGCTCCGGTCCCAACCAACTAAAATATATAGCTTTAGGTCGGGGCCATCATAGAGTCTGACGACCGATCCCCCGGTGTGCAATTAAAGAGTGCAGCAAAGTTATCAACCGTGATTGGGTTAATCACTAAGCATGCAGACTGTCGCATAACATTTAAATTATAGCCAATACGTTTGTGACGTATTATTATTTTTCGGAATTGATCAGAAAAATCAGTCCTACCCTTAATCTTTTTGAATTTGTATACTAAGTCACCATAAAATTCTGGTTCCGATAGGCCTTGGTGTAAAAGAAATTTTAATCCGACATCAAATTTTGAAACCAGTTCATGGTGTCTGCGATAGAATTTAGAAAAAGCCTTTCTAAGCTTATGATACCGATAGCCCTGTTGAAGAAGTTTAGCAGTTAAACATTTATTACGAGCATTAAAGTCATCTACATGACTACACACTCTAGCAAATCTTATAAGTTGAGAAATATACACTCCATAAGAGGGACGACGTGGAACGTCACCATCCAAAAATGGAAAATTAACTATATCAAAGTCAAAGTCATCACGTTTATCATAAATTTTAGAAGATACAAAACCGTTAGAAATAGATAGATGTAAATCCAAAAAGGGGGCCTCGGTATCTGAAGTATTAGCTTTATTCAATTTAAGTTCAGGTGGGTAAATTTGGTTAACCATGCTTTCAAAATAAGGATTATCAATATTCAGAAGATCGTCTAAATATCTAGAGGTTGAGTTAAATGCCTCAATGATATCAGCTTGATTATCAACCGAAAGAGAAGTCATGAAATCTCTTTCATAACAAAATAAAAACAAATCGGCCACAAGAGGAGCACAATATGTACCCATCGGAATACCAACAATTTGTCTGTATAACTTATTACCAAATCTGATATAAATATTATCTAAGAGATATGATAAGGCGTCACATACATTCTGACATGACCAAAGACTATATCCTCTATATATTTTACGGTCAGTAGAAGTGAAAAACGCTTTCTTATCGTTACAGGCAATATAAAGGGTATCTTCATTTTTGGAGAACTTTTTGAAGGCCCTCTCAATCAAATCAACAAGTTTTTCCTTTATTAAATTATGGGGTAATGTGGTATAAAGAGTGGAAAAATCATAAGTGGACAGGTGGAGATCCCTTTGTTTAAATTTAAACAACCAAAGGCTTTATTGCTACTAAAGGAACTTTGGCTGGCATATTAAAATCACACCGTCTGTCTGTCATTGTGCCTGTGCGTTACAAAGCGTGAGGTGGCATAACTCTAAAAGTGTCAAAGTTAATTTAACTAAAATTCACAGATAAATAAACCATAATTAGAAGGTGTTTCGGGCACAAAATCTAGGTTCCAATATCCAGGGTTAATGTCACAGGTAAAGTACAAAGGTCAAATCATGTATCTGTAATTACTAAAAAGGATACCGTATTTAAGGTAAATTAGAGGTAACGGTTTCCCATAGCCTAATGGCCGTAGGGGCAGTTGGGGTTAGAGGTCCACTGTATCTTGGGCGAAGCTAGCATATGAAAGGCGGGGTCATCTCCCTATCTTTTGCTGCCTTATCATTTTCTGGTTCGAAAAAGGTACTATGCTGTGTCGACCGAGAAAGATTTCCAGTCGCGAGTTGATTGAAGCCGGGATTCAAACTCACGACCCTCTGCATCATAACCGAGAGCTTATGACTTCAACCTTGGCGCCTCTTTGTTTAAGATTAAAACATCATAAATAAATCAGTTTTCAAACTTGTTTTTATTTGTTAAAACAAACCAGAGTTATTGTTTATAATGAAATGGGCCAACCGTGGATCTGCCAAGGTATGACATGTACACAATTATGTCTACCGTAAAGATCCTAAGTTTTCGGGAAGATAGATCTGCACATACAGCGGAAACTGACTGAAATCAGACCGCTCCCTAAGAATCCGTCTGATCATGTCTACAAAGTTGCCATTCAATTTGCGCATCTTTGTTGCAAGATCGATCTCTCACTCCTCCGGTCTATTGGATGAGATCTCAAAGCAAAGTCCCGTCTCCATATAACCTAGTTCTTAGTGGGACGTTAAGCCCGAATACACTCACTCACTCGCATGTTATTTACTTTTTATTTATTTAATTTTTTTTTAATTTTTGCATTTTTTTTGTCGTCTCTTCTATTCTCGATCTATCTTTTACTTTTCTTTCGGGGATGGCTCAATATAGACTGAAATTCTCAAAGAGCCGTTAAATCCAAGCAACCAGCATAAGAGCCCCGGTAGCTCGATGGGTTAAGCGCTTGCCTGCTGATCTAGCGGTTTCGGGTTCGAGAACAGCATGAGGCGGAAATCTTTCCAACAGTAAACGGGGTTCCATTGCACACAGCCTTTCATTATCACCCTTCCATCGTTCTGATATGACCGAAATACTGTTGAAAAGGAGTAAGGAGCGGCGGGAGTGTAGTAAATAACACTCTGGAATACCAATCAAGGGGTCGCAAGATCGATTCCCCGCTCCTCCGGTCTTTCGTATGCGACTTCAAACCGAGGTCCCGTCTCCGTGTAATCCAGTTGCTCGTGGGACGTTAAACCCGAGTTCACTCACTCACTGACTAGCTATTCAGGAGAATTAACTTCAACATTAACAGAAACTTTAACGTTTTTCTTTGGTCTTAGGGCGCGTTTACACGACCAAAGTTTCTATGACAAAGTAGGTTTGTCACAGAAAAATTTGCTTGTGTAAATGCCAAAATATGACAATGTTTCTTTGACAAATATATATGGTAAAGTTACTTCGATAAATTAAATTTGTCCGTGTAAACGGAGAACTTTGCTAAAGATTATGTAACAAAGAACATTGCTACAAGCGTGGAAAATGTGACAAAGATTTTGTTTCATCGCTGCAGGTAACTTTGACGAATAATATTTGGTCGTGTGAACACTGCAGCAAATATTTCATTGCCAAAGTTTATGTGACAAAGATTCTATGGCACATTTTCTTTAACAAATAATTTGCTCCATGTAAAAGCTAAATGTTTGTCATACTTTCTTTGTTAAAGTTTCTGTGACATAGAAACTTTGCTCGTGTAAACGCGCCCTTAATCTGTATAATACAATATTGGTTGGTTGTTTTAAGGTTAGCGGCCCTTTGAGACATTATTTCAGTCTATATATTGGTCCGTTTCCGAAAGAGAGGAAGAAAGTAGAGAGAAATGATAGACGAGAGAAAAAGTTCAAACAACACCCACCCGCACGCACGTACTGCAAGTACAGTAGGCTCTTGCCCTACTATGATATCATCCAAAATACAATTATTTTACAGAAATAATAAGCATCTATTATATATACTTTTCATGATTTTTTTTCTTCATAAAATTCCATTTTCTTGCGTTTTAAAAGAATTGAAAAAAAAAGAAACAACAACAATGCATTTAAAAAGGAAAAAAATATAGTTATTATCGAGATAACTGCAATTTTTTACCTCTTTGTTTTATATAGATAGAAAAAATATTTATAAATATATGCAGAAAATGGGTACTTTTTTCGGATTAGGAAATAATGAGGCAGCAAAAGATAGGGAGCTGGCTCCGCCTTTCATATGCTAGTTGTGCCCACGTTACAATGGGTCTTTAACCCAGCCTGTCCCTACAGCACGCTATGTAACGCATAGACACACTGACAGAGAGACGGTGCGATTTTAATATGCCAGCCAAAGTTCCTTCGGTTGCACAAAAACGTTCTGGTTGTTTGAATTTAAACGAAGTTCTACTAATTTGGGCATCGGTAGATCAGCTTGAGAAACCCCCCAGATTTACAGGTAAATTTGTCAGTAACAGTGTCCAATTCTGATTCTGATTAACTTGGAAATGTCCACTTGGACATTTCCAAGTTAATCAGAATCAGAATCGGACCTTGTTACTGACAAATTTACCTGTAAATCTGGGGGGTTTCTCAAGCTGATCTACCGATGCCCAAATTAGTAGAACTTTGTTTAAATTTAAACAACCAGAACGTTTTTGTGCAACCGAAGGAACTTTGGCTGGCATATTAAAATCGCACTGTCTCTCTGTCAGTGTGTCTGTGCGTTACAAAGCGTGAGGTGGCATAACTCTAAAAGTGTCGAAGTTTATTATTCACAGATAAATAAACCATAATTAGAAGGTGTGTCGAGCACAAAATTTATTTTCCCATGCCCAGGGTCAAGGTCACAGTTAAAGGTCAAAGGTAAAATCACGTATCTATAATTACTTTTATCCCATAGCCTAATGGCTGTAGGGACAGTCGGGGTTGAAGGCCCATTGTAACGTGGGTACAACTAGCATATAATAGGCGGAGCCAGCTCCCTATATTTTGCTGCCTCATCATTTCCTGATTCGAAAAAGGTCCCCATTTTCTGCATATATTCATAATTATTTTCGATCTATATAAAACAAAGAGGCTAAAAAATTGTAGTCATCTCGATAATAAGTATACTTTTTTCTTTTTTTCAATGCATTGTTGTTGTTGCTTTTTCCAATTCTTTTAAAATGCAAAGAAATGGAATTTTATGGGGAAAAATCAAGAAAAGTATGGATGATAGTAGGACAGGAGCCTACTGTACTTGCAGTACGTGCGTGCGGGTGGGTGCTGTGTGGACTTTTTCTCTCGTCTGTCATTTCTCTTTACTTTCTTCCTCTCTTTCGGAAACGGCCCGATATATAGACAGAAATAACGTCTCAAAGGGCAGCTAACCCCAAAACAACCAACAAATATTGTATTTTACAGAATATAAGTCCAAAGAAAAAATGTTAAAGTTTCTGTTAATGTTGGAGTTAATTCACCTGAATAGCTAGAACTCGGGTTTAACGTCCCATCAACAACTAGGTTACACGGAGACGGGACCTCGGTTTGAAATCTCATCCGAAAGATCGGAGAAGCGGGGGATCGATCTTGCGACCCCTTGATTGGTATTTCAGAGTGTTATTCACTACGCTACCGCCGCTCCTTACTCATTTTCAACAGTATTTCAGTCATATCAGAACGATGGAAGGGTGATAATGAAAAGATATGTGCAATGGAATCCCGTTTACAGTTGGAAAGATTTCCGCCTCATGCGGTTCTCGAACCCGGAACCACTAGATCAGCAGGCAAGCGCTTAACCCATTGAGCTACCGGGGCTCTTAGGCTGGTTGCTTGAATTTAACGGCTCTTTGAGAATTTCAGTCTATATTGAGCCATCCCGAAAGAAAAATAAAATCTAGACCGAGAATAGAAGAGATCCAAAAAAATGCAAAGAAAAACAAATGACAAACAAGTTCTATTATGCACCTGTTGCAAATGAGTGAGTGAGTGAGTGTATTTGAGCTTAACGTCCCACTAAAAACTAGGTCATACGGAGACGGGACTTTGCTTTGAGATCTCATCCGAAAGACCGGAGGAGTGAGAGATCGATCTTGCAACTCCTGGATCGGTAGTCCACCTACCTTCCGCAAGCACAGCCTGCGCTTGTCCTACTATTTATTCCCCTGTTACTCTGGTTCTACTATAGAGACATGCCTACAAAAATGTGCAGATTAATGCCTACAAAGATGCGCAAATTGAACAGCAACTTTGTAGACCTGATCAGACGGGTTCTTAGGGAGCAGTCTGATCTCAGTTTCCGCTGTTTGTGCAGATCTATCTGCCCGAAAACTTAGGATCTTTACGGTAGACATAATAAGTGTACATGTCATACCGTGGCAGATCCACGGTTGGCCCATTTCATTACAAACAATAACTCTGGTTTGTTTTAACAAATAAAAACAAGGTTAAAAACTGATTTATTTATGGTGCTTTTGTCTTGAACAAAGAGGCGCCAAGGTTGATGTCATAAACTCTCGGTTATGATACAGAGGGTCGTGAGTTTGAATCCTGGCTTCGGTCAACTCGCGACTGGAAATCTTTCTCGGTCGACACAGCATAGTACCTTTTTCGAATCAGAAAATGATAAGGCAGCGAAAGATAGGGAGATGACCCCGCCTTTCATATGCTAGCTTTGCCCACGATACAGTGGGCCTCTAACCCCCACTGCCTCTACGGCCATTAGGCTATGGGAAACCGTTACCTCTTATTTACCTTAAATATCCTTTTTAGTAATTACAGATACATGATCTGACATTTGTACTTTCCCTATGACCTTGACCCTGGTTATGGGAACCTAAATTTTGTGCCCGACACACCTTCTAATTATGGTTTATTTATCTGTGAATTTTAGTTAAAATAACTTCGACACTTTTAGGTTATGCCATGCTTTGTAACGCACAGGCACAATGACAGACAGACAGTGTAATTTCAATATGCCAGCCAAAGTTCCTTTGGTAGCAATAAAGCCTTTGGGTTTTTAAATACTATAAATCGGCCCTGAAATTAGCATCGGTGTATCAGCTTGAGAAACCCTCCAGATTTATAGGTAAATTTGTCAGTAACAGTGTCCGATTCCGATTCTGATTAAGGTGGTGATTTATGGTAAATGTAAAAATCTGCATAAAACCATAATAAAGTAACGTATCTCTCTGAAAGGTAGCAGACTTCTTATTTTTGTTGTTCTTTACAGTTTAGAATACAAAATAGACGTACATGCTGCTTAAAAAAGTGTTTTTATAAGGAAAGATCAAAGGGTAATTTTCTGCGAATAAATCTGAAAAAAATAATAACGTTATTGAAAATTTACGTAGTGCTGAAGGTGCATTATTGCATTATGAAGAGCGTCCTAGCAATTATTTATTCCAACTCTCTCTCAAATTGTGATGTAGACCAGATGAAAACGGTAGCTTTTTCTCAAATGTTCAACCATGTACAAAGTAAATGTACACTGGATACGTTTATTAAATATAGGGTAGGCAAGAATACCTATGTTACACATACAATATAAATAATACATAACTGACATGATCAGTGGTGTGTAGATAAAAAAGTTCAACCTTGTTAAAATAGTATCACCTGTCTCACCTGTGTGTTTTGACAAAAAAAATTGGACACAGACTGCATCTTTTTTCATCTGCTCAGCCTGATAATGTGTGAAAGAGTTTGAAAAAATAATTGCTAGGACGCTCTCCATTATGCAACAAGGTACTCTAAGCACTTCGTATATTTTCAATAATGATATTTTTTTTCAGATTTATTCGCAGAAAATTACCCTTTGATCTTCTCTTATAAAAACACTTTTTGACAGCAACAAATGCTGCATTTTGGGATTCTAAATTATGAGAAACAACATAAAGAAGGCATATTTTAAGTTTTGAAAAGATCAGTGTTATTTTGAGTATTTTATGCAGATGTTTGTCTTTGTCCCAAATCAGTGATTATCACCACCTTAACTTGGAAATGTGTAATAAGAGATATCAGACCCATGTAAACCTTACCCACCTCGTGGTATCCTGTACATATCAATTTCAGATGGCGAGCGGAGAGATCTTAGGATATGGTCAGAGTGAATATTGATCAACATTCCTGCTACAAACAGACCGATACCTGAAGAAGAAAATATATATCGTGAAAATGATATAACCCAGCAGGCACATGACGCCGAAATGACGTCGTATTGACGTCGATGCGACGTGCTTACGTCGCATCGACGTCAATACGACATCATTTGGACGTTGTGTGCCTGCTGGGAAACAATTGAGAGAAGTCGATATGTTTCGCATTTTATCTACAAGTAAAACCATTTTGAAAACTGATATCACCACCACATCTGAAATTCATATTTCACTTCAAAGTAAGAGTGAACTTAAACACAAAAGATCTCGTTATGGTTTGTTCCTTCCTTCAGACAGAGGCAATCTCAAAAACGAAAACGGGCGCAGCCTTCTCTGTCATGGCTACGCTATTTCGGTGTGCTAAATCTGTGATATGTCTTGAAATTGTTAAAATATAAAGTTTTATGCAACGGCAGATTAATAATAGCTAGATTTTTATATTTATTTTATGCAATATATATTGTTAAATCTTTGTATATATGTATATATGAGTCAGAGGGACACATGGTAGACTAGCTAATATAGATAAATGTGCTTTCCTCTTTAAATACTGTATAAATAATTAAATAAATACAAGTATCGATTACAGTTTATTGTATGCTGAATCTAGATTGCCGCTACAATATACCGTGGCTCTAAAGCATTGAGCATTCTTAGTTTTAGGGTATCTAATAGTATATGAAAAGAAGCAATTAAATTAAAATATCTAGCAAAAGTAATAGCTGCAAATAACTAACAAATACAATAGCTGCCAGCCAAGCATTGCGACTCGCATAATCGCTAAACTCACATGAATGCCGACGCGGACGAGAATGCTGGTCAACGCCAGCGTATGCAGAGTTAAACATTATTTCCTCACCTATATAAGTATTTGCATGGTTCAACCAATCCTCTTCAAACTTGGCATGATACAACAAATATGCACTATGTAGGTAACCGTTGTGTGTAATAAAAATGATAAAAGCAAGGAAAACGCTTAGTGATACAGTCCTGCCACTTTTCATCAACAGTGGGTAAATCAGAGTCCTGAAAAAGAAACTTACAAATTATAGGTCCCTGTGATACGGTCGAAAAGAAAAACGTAACCAGAGGCGAACACCCAGCTAACAAGAAACGTTTCCGCAACGTTTGTGTTTGGTTGTATGAAGGTTTGATTGAGACCAACGTTTAGTAAACGTTGTTTCAACGTTTGAACATGTTCCACGCTCCAGCGTATTAGTTGGAGTATTAGTCGGTATATAGTTGGAGTCAACGTTTTATGAACGTTGTTCCAACTTTATATTTTTCCGCCCTGATAATCGTATCCCATTGGCAATATCATGAATATGTGATATAATGTGTGGGCCACATATCATGCCATTTTGATGACTATTGCAAAATTAATGCCCCTTTTTATTCTGAAATTTGTATTTCCTTGATTTCGATGGGTACCAACTTATTCCAAATAAGCTGCACGAGGCTTCTTAATTATGTAAATAAAGATAATCTAAACAGGTTACAGGGAACAATTCCGAAGTTGCAACTTAGCTGTCAATTTTTTGTTTCCTGACGATCCACAACATGAGGTCGATTGACATCAAGGAAAGCTAACAAATCAAATTTCATACAATTTTTTACGAAGGTACGCGTTGAAATGTCAGTTTGACAGAATTTCACGTGTACACAACACAGTCATGACTCTAAGGACTGTTTGTGGAAAACAAAGGTTAATTCATACAGAGAGCTGTCACTCACCTATGGAAACAATGAGCTACAAACAGTCCGAGATATAACCTGTTCGGTAGATATTCCAGTCGTGGACACGCCCCATACAGGAGGAACATCGCTGGAATTATTATGCCTGGTAATTCAAATACAAACCATGCCAGCTTCGAACTGAGTCTAATACCATCATGCTTCACATAGCGACCGTAGGATATCTTGATTCCCGCTAACAGCCAGCAGAAAAGAACAACTGAATGAATGAAGTAAAAGTAACATATATAATTTAGTAAGTCAATATCACAGTTGGCAATGGCAGAAATTATTCACATTTCTTTTCGTTTAGGTCTAACCACGTAATTCTTTAAGTTATGAACCAAACTTTACTGGGAGATGACTTACACAGGAGATGACTTACATATAAGCGTTACGCTTACTGTCAGATCCTGTATTGCTTCATTGTATTATTCATATGTATGTATAAAATCTATGAATAAAATATTGTTTAAACCAAACTTTACTGGGCTACTTGATATGTTTCCTGGATGCGCATGAACAAGTTATGGTAATACTTTTGTTAAAATATAGGTAAAGACAAATTTAGTTATCACTGTACTTTTGATGTAAGGTTGTGTTTAAAGGGGGAGCAACTCTAGCATATTCATTTTTGCCTCCCTTATCGATTGTGGGCAACTTTAAATAATTTTCTACTTTAAACAATTTTCTACTTTAAATGATTTCCTTTACGAGGAGACCCTTTTTAAAAGAGTTTAATCATTCGGGGAAGCAAACATAAAATGAGCCGCGACGCGAGAAAACCAACAAAGTGGTTGTGCGCCCAGCGCAGACTCAGATCAGCCAGGGAATCCGCCCAGTCTGAGCAGAATCTTCGCTGTCCGCATGAAGGTAGCTTAGACGCTTAGCTACCCTTTAAGCGCTTAGCAAAGAGTCTGATCAGACTTGGCGGGTGCCCAGGCTGATCTGAGTCTGCGCTCGACCACATTGTTGGTTTTGTCGTGTCGCGGATTAAATAAGGAAAGTAGTTCTCCTTCGTAAAATGGCAGAGAAACATCGAGGTGCACCTATACACCGTTTTGGGTAAACACAAACATCTGGGACCGTATTCATAAAGCCACTTAAGTGGTTGCTATGCTGTTGCTAAGGCTAAATTTCTTTGAAGGAGATTCCCTTCAACTATGAAATTTGCTCTGGAGGAACAGTCAAAGACTGTTCCTCCAGAGCAAATTTCATAGTTGTAGGGAATCTCCTTCATAGATATTTAGCCTTAGCAACGGCATAGCAACCACTTAAGTGGCTTTATGAATACGGCCCCTGAATAAAAATGTATCTCCACAAAACGTTTTGTTTCTGTTGTTCTCCACATTTTAGGATACAAACTATCAAAACGTAGCACATGCTGATGAAAAAACAAGAACTGTTACAAATGAAAGGGAAACTAAGGTGGTTTTGGCCACGTCTCAAGGTCTTCTGGTTTAGCAAAGACGATTCTACAGGACACAGTGAAAGAAAAAAGAAGAAGATGTAGACAGAAGAAGAGGTGGGAAGACAATATTAAAGAGTGGACAGAGATGGACTTTGCCAGCTCAGCTAGGGCAGCTGAAAACAGGACAAGGTGGAAAGGGATTGTTTCGAAGTCATCTGTGGTGCCCCAACAACCTAGTAAGGTTATGGGATAGCATAGAATAGAACAAATGACCCGCGAAGGCCTCTTAAACTATCCTTTGATCCCTGGTCGTGACCTTGACCATAGGCATGCAGCTTGAGTCTTGCACACAGCATAGGTTCTACCTGGGGCAGCTTTTGCGTTTTTCGCTGTCTGTAACCTTGGTCCCAGGGCTTTCCAGCATCATAGGTAAAACTTAGTTCACACGAGCAAAGTTTCTTTGTCACAGAAACTATAGCAAAGAAAGTTGGCCAAACATTTTGCGTTCACATGGAGCAAATTATTTGTAACATAAAATGTAAAACAAATCTTTTCAAATAACTTTGCCAATGAAAGTTTTCTGTGTTCATCGCCATAGCTATTTTCTTTTTTATATCAGCCGCGACACAACAAAACCAACAAAGTGGCATGTGCGCCCAGCGAAGACTTAACTCAGCCTGGGCATTTGCTCAATCTGATCAGAGTCTGCGCTGTTGGCATGGAGGTAGCTTAGTCCCTAAGCTAACCTTAAAACGCACAGCAAGGATTCTGATCAGACTGGGCGGATGCCCCAGGCTGACCTGAGTCTTCGCTGGGCGCACATGTCACTTTGTTGGTTTTGTCGTGTCACGACTCAATTATAATCTGTGATAAACTTTCTGTTTACACGGACAAATTTAGTTTGTCAAATAAACTTTACCATTTAAATTTTGCAATGAAAATATGGCATATATTTTCATTCACACGAGCATATTTTAATTTACCTAACCCACTTTGTCAAAGAAATTTTGCCCTGTGAACGAAGGTGAAGTATAAGTACAGTCCGGTTGGAGCATGCATGCGCAGTGCGTTTTGTTTCCTCGTTGTAGTTTGGGTGATTAACGCATTTCTGATTATTCACTAGAGAAAGTGTTCAGAGCATGCATTATTTACATGTATCTTTGTTTTGTTCGTTATTGCAGAGTTCTACTAACTGATGTTGTGCGAAAATGTTTAGCTTTGTTGGGAGAAAACAACGGAGGCAAACATATTATGATTTCGTATTTGTGAAAGAAGCTTTTCTTTCCTTCAGAAATAGTCAGGAAATAAGGATATACTTCTATAAACAATACTCAAAATATTTAAAGGAGCAGTTGATATTTTCCCAAAGACATTACTAAAATATATACCCAGTTCAACAGCCCATAAATCTGACCGCCAGTGGCAGAGAATTTCCAGCATTTTAAAGAAGGATCGAAGTTTACTAGTAAGTCAACAAGAAATCAATAGAACTGATGCCCTAATCATTTCGATGGGACAAATTTTGGCAATTTTCGAATTTATGAAAAAAGCCATTTTTCTAGAAGTCAATAAAATCTCATCAACTTGAGTTAAAATTGATGCTTTTAAACGGGTCACCTTGTAAGACATTCAATTTTATAAGCAAGATGATCGTTTTTATTTGTGGTTGAAATTTTCATGATTTTCATTTGTTTGAAAAATTACAAGGTTTTTATCAAAATTCCAGTTTTTACAAAATTAGTCCATGGACAGGGGCAGGATAGATATTGGATCAAAATTTGTCCTGTCAGTAACTTTGATCCATTTAAAAAATGGCAAATTGACTGGAAATTTTGTGTCCTCTTCGACTAAAGTAAATGACTCTCAAAGTGGGGATGCGTTGCACTGTCGTCTATGTTCCTTAAAATCATTAGGTGCTCCTTTAAATATATTGAGTAGTGTATATCCGAAATGAAAAAAAAAAAAAAAAAAAAGAAGAAGAAAAACAATCTGGGACTGTTATATTAATGATTTTTTTACATATTATGTAAGACATAATAGAAAGTAAACATGTTAGCATGTGCGCATGTTCTTGCGCGTATCGCAGTAGACAATAAGGATAGAACAGGTGTACATGTATTTATCAGTCTGATTTATTTTTCAGATATTACAAGGAAAAGTTTGAGGACTACCCGACGGATAGGAAAGCTTTGATTCCCTTCATTGCTTAATCATATTGTCATTAAGAAATAGCCATTTCATGGTGACTTTTTTGATTGATTGGTTGATTTTTTGCTTTACGTCTACGCTATGGTCATGTCGGGACGGTCAGTTAACCTAACCACACTATTCTTGGGCAGGCTTAGACCTCCTAAGCGGTTAACCAGTACTAAGTGCACATATTTTCGCCAGTAACTGACAACTGCCCTTCTTGAATCAGCGGAAGGAGAAACGAAAGTATGTGGCCAGACCGGGTATCGAGCCCAGGACCTCTGACTTATAAGCCAGGTGCCCTACCGACTGCGCTACGCGGCCCGGCCATTTCATGGTAACACAAAAGCCTTCATCTGTTCAATTTACCCAAAACAATTCTTACCCAAATTCTAAACACTAATTAATGCCTTAGTCACATTTGGCCTGCGACGGGTCTATCCTGCTATCTAGATCTTATCCTGTCCGTATCCTCCTTTCCGTGCGGAGACAAGAGGCGGCCATAAGATTTTCATACAGATTCACCGGCGCCAAGGTCTCTGCGATTTTGTTTAGCAAGAAGTTATACAAATTGAAAAAATGAAATAGAATAATAATAAATAAATCATAAGCCCGTAGCCCATAAGTGTAGACATGTCGTAGGTGGCAGTGCACAATCCCCGCACGGGCATCGCGCTGAGGCCGCGCGCTGATTGTGCAGAAAACGTAAGATTTTAGAAAGAAATTGGGGTAAAAAAAATAAAGGCTCTTGGTACAATGGCAGGCCCTCACACAAGTGCCGCAAGGTTGTCGCCCGCTGCCTGTGCAATAACCCTGTAAAATCGCAGGATATTGAGAAGTCCCACAACGGCTGCACGATGGCTGTGCAGCCGCCTTGCGATGGGCTAAATTTTTTCAGATAGGTATATTTTGGCCATATCCAGCAGTTCCTTATTGTTATCACTTTCTCAGTTCTGAAGAGGAGTCAAAGAGGTCAAAGAAGAAGGAGAAGATGCCGCTGTTACCACCCCTCAGGATCAGAGTGGCATACCTCTTGTTGCAGTTTAGGCAGAACCGCAACATGTCCGCGCAGCCTCTGCACGGAAGCCGCACTGGCTCCGTACGATCTCCGTGCGAAGGCTGTGGAGACAGTGAAATTGCACGATTTCCATACAATCACCGCGCAGTCTCAGTACAACTTTGCACCGGCCTGCCTCCGAATGCCCGTGCGAGAAATCACACGATGCTCGTACACAATGTGAACACATACGCCGTAGCCCTTGTCACCTACGATCCTTCAAAAAATCGTATACGGAAAAATGTAGACCCATTTATCGCACGGCGCCCGGGGCAAATGCAAAATGGGCATTACCGTCAGATATTTATAAGAGCAGCGACATGAGGAAATGATGCTTAACGAATATGCGACCAGCAGGGCTCAGGCTGTCTGCACACATTTATGGGCCCTGAGGACTCTAGCAAGACTGTTCAACAGTATATCATCAAAAACTTCAGTCTTGTGAATCAATATATAATTTTCTTTTTATCATGAGAAGAATATTTCCTATTTCAATGACGTCATGAAAATCTAATGGTTTGACGTTTTTGTGCAAAATTAATATCGCTCAGATATCCCTATTAATCAACATTGTTCTGCAATCCCTTAAGTATGGTGGCTGGTTTGTGCCATTTCGTCTTTTCGCGGCAAAAATAACTAAAAGACGTTATGCCAAAAGACGAAAAGACGCCATGCAAACAGACGAAAAGACGAACTAACGCCATGCGAAAAGACGAAGAGACGAAACCCGCCACATGAAAAGACGAAATTTCGGCGCAAAAAGACGAAAAAACGCCACGCGAAAAAACGCCATCTAAAACTTTTATTTTGTCGTCTTTTCGCATGGCGTCTTTTCGCATTTGGTCATTTCGAGAGACGTTATTTCGTCGTTTCGCATGGCGTTATTTCGTATTTTCGCATGGCGTTTATTTTATCTTTTTATCTTTTCGCGTGGCGTCTTTTCGCCGCGAAAAATCGAAATAACGCCACGTAACAGGATGAAATAACGCCACGAGAAAAGACAAAAGATGACAAATACGCCACGCGAAAAAAAAGAAGGAAAAATCACGCGAAAAGACGAAATAACGCCATGCGAAAAGACGAAATACCGCCACGCGAAAAGCTGAAAAGACGCCATGCGAAAAGACGAAAAGATGCCATGCGAAAAGTCGACAAAATTAAAGTTTTAGATGGCGTCTTTTCGCGTGGCGTTTTTCATCTTTTCGCGCCAAAATTTCGTCTTTTCGCGTGGCGGGTTTCGTCTTTTCGTCTTTTCGCATGACATTTTTTCGTCTTTTCGCATGGCGTGTTTTCGTCTTTAATCGTGGCGTATTTTCGCCGCGAAATGACGAAAAGACAAAATGGCACAAACCAACCACCATACAAAAGCTATTGAAAATACAAAAGTTTGCATGAATTGACGCAAACATTATCCATCATTTACTGTTGTAATTCGTCTCTATTTTTGTTTTGTTTTTTTCGCATAAAAAATGAGAGATCTTGGTCTCCAAAAAGTTTCTTAAATTTTGATGTTTAAATGAAATGTGATTTTAGAAAATTGATGAATAATGAGTAATTTAAGATTTCACTGCGTTTTTTTCTCATATTAGATTTTTTAAACTATATCCCCTGTTTAGATAACGGTTGGTTTTTTACGTCAAACCTACATATTTCCAATAAAATACTGACGAGTTGTTCTTGAAAATCTATCCAGATGAAAAACGAAAAATTTGAAAAATATATCTCATTCCGTCTTCGAGAGAGAACGGGTCGAACACGTCAGGGGCTCATTTTTCGCGATGATAGTTCTTCTGAAGTAAATGACGTCAAGGAATACAGTAAGGTTTCGATTTACGATACGTCACGTTACTCTAAAGAAGCACCATGGAAGTAACTGGCGTATTTAAGATGTTCTCCTTGGAAGCTGGAATAAGATATTTATACAGTCCTTTCGCTTGTCATGCAGTTAAATTCTCTTATTTTATTTTTATTTATACAATATTTCAAGAGGATTACACTTTTAGCTGAAGCAGCCAGTCTACCAAGTGGTCCGATATAACAAACAAATAAAATACATACACACATACAAATATTTACAAATATGTACAAATGGTAAAAGCAATAATATGATAAAATGTATCCTCCGGATGCCATAAAACGTGCAACATGTAAAGTTCGTACTAAAACCTAGGGTGGCTAATCTGTAAAACGTTAAAATCTTAGATGAGAATAAGCATACATAATTACGTGCTGCATCGTCTGATCTCGTAGATCACATATTGTAACGTGTTCCGGTTTTATCTGTATAAATGGGCAATGATGTACTACTACAATGATTTCTGAGCCAGTCTGGCGTATGAGCAATGGTGAATATATGTACATAAATTAATTTTCCATTGGGTTACCTTGCCAAGCTGATTAGACACAAATGATTTAAATAACTGGTTGAACACAAGATCACAGGAATTAGTTGCAATGATATGAACAAACAAATAACAATATTACACTGTACAACCCTATGTCTGGGATGGGACCTGTGGTTTGGAACTCAGGTAACAATAAACTCTATGTCTCAGGAGAATACAAGAACAGCTAAGTTCCAGGCTTCTAATTATAGCAGCTTACAGCCCTGCCCATGATGCTAGCACCATAGAACAACACGAGTGCAGTGTACTATAATTTGTCCTGAGTTTCTAACCTACTATTCTTAATTTGCCTATATACATATACGTTTGTACAGCATCTAAAGTGGTCCTGGCATCTAAACTGGTCCTGGCATCTATTTTGGTCCTGAACAGCCTCTAAATTGATCCCGGCTGGCATCTATAATGGTGCGCTAAGCAGCCTCTACAGTGATCCTGAGGGCTTAACGTAAATGTATTAAAAAACCCGAATAGTTTCACTGCTAAAATCTGCTAAAAACTGCTTCTGACGACTTTCTATTCATAGTCTCGGCACAAGCCTTTTGAAAAATATTTCTCGTGTGTGTGGGAGGGGAGGGGGACTAGTTTAGCCCCCGCCCCTCTACCTACGCCTATGTCGTTTTATTTTCAATATTGAACACCAAAGTTCATGCATAGAAAATCTGTAAGTTTTTGACACAGCTCCATGAGTCCACGCCTCTTGCCAACCATCGCCGCATCGAATCGAAAAGTGTTTGATTTAGCATGTAAATGAGTACGAAGCATGTTCTCCCACTTGATCGTATGTGCAGTATATACAGCGCTTACAAATTATTTCATTCTCCCACAGCCAATGCTTCATCTTTTCGCATTTATTTTGGGTAAAATGCAAGATACAAGAAGACTTTGGCTATATAATTTAGCTTCAAGCAACCACGACTTGATGTTTTCTTGTGCTGTAGTTTGATTTGGTGATGAGAATCATGAAACACGAAAAATGTAACACGAAAACATATTGCATGGACGTGAAAAATCCCTGCACGATATGCGTATTCACATGCAGAAGCAGACTGTGGATTGCGTGCACATGGATTGCTGCCTAAAACGAGGAGGGAGGTGTGATCAACCATGATTCTGTAAGCATTATCATCTGTGGGCCCCGAGTAGCCTGGCATTCAGGCTGTATATGTTTATCTGCAACACTGTACTTAACTCACGGGACTTAACGCCAGAAGATTCTGATACTTACTCAGTAGATTATAACTAACTTGGAATACCGTAACAGAGAAATAGTTTAGCTGTACCGGAGACCGGTTCTCATCTTAAAAATCATAAAAACTGTTCCGAATTATTTCATATTATATTAAAACCATTAAGTCGATTGCACCGGTCTAAGCCCATTAAAACCCGAACCTGAAAGGCGAGGGACTTAACGCCCTCCGCTGGGCCTAGCAGATACATAAAAGCATGTTTGATTGCTATTATGAATTGCATAAAAAAATGCCCGAAAAAAATGGAGAAAATGCTTTGAAAAATCTTTTTAGCTGTGCCTATAATGACGCAGAACTTTTTGAAAACGCCACATAACAACTTCCGTTGCTGATCACACTGGGCGCATGCCGAAGCCGATCATAGGCTTCGCTAGATTCGATGTGAATCTAGCGAAGCCTATGATCGGCTTCGGCATGCGCTCATAGCATGAAAAAATTATTCGCAGAAGGCACTACTATGCATAGTTATCTGGTATATAACAGGGATCATTTTAGAGGCTGCTTATCGCACATTAATAGATGCCAGCCGGGACCAGTTTAGAGGTCAGTCAGGACCAAAATAGAGGCCAGGACCAGTATAGATGCAGGACCACTTTAGATGATGTACATACGTTCTTTTCTCTGCAATGTTGACTCGACGGCTTCAACAGCGTTATGTCCTTTTCCATGTGTGTATTTGAATTCTCATATCGACGTTCCCCCCGCACCTCAGCGGAACGGATCCATAGCCGCAGTAACGGGGCGCCGAGCGTCCGTCCAAGTAGTAGTAGTATTTTAATTCTCATATCGACGTTGCCCCCGTACCTCAGCGGAACGAATCCATAGCCGCAGTAACCGTCCAAATCAGTTCAGTTCTGTTCAATTCTCTTATCGACGTTACCCAAGTGGCTCAACGGTACGTAACCATAGTTGCACACACTTGGCGCCGTGTGTCCGTCCAAAACCGTCCAAATCAGGAATACGGCATAGAGCGCTCGGCCCCAGTCTTGATTTTACCCTCATATTGACAAACTGAAAAGGACTGACTGCCTTTACCATTATAAAGACGAAAACCAATAAAATTGAGAAGATTAGCGCTATATAATCATCTTTTTGACAGCTGCAAACTTGCGATGTCGTCTGTTGACAATTCGTAAGATTGAACGGAATAGAATAGAAGATTCTGCCACTTTCCTCAGTAGCAACACCTATAATCGTCACTATGTCATAGGGTGCGTTTTTCTAATTTTCAAAACGCGGTCGTAAGCCCCTATTGCTGCGTCTTGTCCCGATAGTTTGTATACCGTCGCGCATTACAATGCATGTACCGTTGCATGGCAGTTCACGATACTAATATGCATGTCAAATTGCATGGCTCGTCGCACTTGCCATATAGCGTTTAGACAGAGAAGTTGATACTTTCTGTAATCTTTACATGATTGTATTCTGATACTTAGAATATATTATATATATATTTTCAGTCTGCTGCGGACAATTGTAGACCACCATCATCATACCACGTTGTCATCATCATGAATTAAATATCATCCTTGTCTACTTTGTCTATATTATATGTGTATTCCCGATGTTAGAACCCCAGCGGTGACAACAATATGATCAATAAAACATCTAAAACAATCACAAGTGCAATTATATTGCGCTCGGACAAAAAGTCACCAATTTGAAGACTTCCACACAACACAGTAACTATAACAGTACAGGTCGTCACAGAAAGAAAAAAATACGAATTATGTTTCCTTAGGCATTTTTTTAACCCATTTAAGGAGGTCTGTATTCTTAAGGACTCTGGAACAGATCATAAATGTTTTACTAGAATTAAAGATACGTCGGAAAACGCTCTTAGGAATCAAGCTACAATGTAGGGGAGACCGGGGATAGTTGATGCACGGGGCAAGTTGATGCAGTGGGAATAAATTGACAATGACGTCATTATTGACACCAGAAATGACGAATTAAAGTAGTCATTGACAGCCGCCATCTTTTCCTGAAGTTTTTCGGAATTTGGACAACAAAGGAGAATTTGGTGACGAAAAGTTCATTTTTGACACATCTTAGTAAATTCATGGTATTTTGCAATTTTTCGTTTAGCGCGCAATTGTTTCCGGTTGTTTATAATCCATTTATGCACACAGGTAGAGAAATCTTTCATCTTTAAAACCATACGCTCTTCTGAAGGAAAACAATGTGTATTAGCTGTCTACCATGCTGAATGTCACGTGGGGCATGGTTGGGGCAAGTTGATGCAATGAGCATGGGGCATGTTGATGCACCATAGAATCCTGCAGTATTGCATGAGCTGTTCACAATATTTGGATGAACTTGATCTCTAACTGATGTAGAACTATGTACGATAGTTTAAGCATTTCGGATCTGTTGGATTTTAGAATACGGTGTATTTTATCATATTCAATCAAATATACAATGACATTCGAGCCATTTCACAGCGATTCCCACAATTTACATGTGCGCCCAGCGAAGACTCAATACAGCATGCGCATCCGCGCAGTCTGATCAGAGTCTTTGTTGTGCGCTCTATGGACAGCTAAGGACCCATACCTTTTCGTGTGGCCAGTGAAGACTGACCCGAGTGTAATGATGCACAGGCTGGACTGAGTCTTTGCTGGGCGCACATGTAAATTGTACGAATTGCTTGGCCCAGGCTTATTTAATATAGCATCTATGACAATGAAATGATGTTTTCTCATATAAAATGTTCAAAAGTTACAGAAATAAAAGTAAAGAATATTTTTATCAATTTTTCGTACAATTATTCGTTCAAAAACATCCCTTCTAGAATCTATTGCAGGAGATAACTTCAATGCCTAAAATAATTTTGATAAATGCATCTAACTAGAGAGCAAGGAAACCCCCATTTGTCCACAGAAACGGTCAATTTACTGTAGTATTCGTTTAATGGACTTGTAAAGGCAAGAAAAAAAATCTGTATCAACTTGCCCCAAGCGTTGCATCAACATGCCCCACTACTGGGGCAAGTTGATGCATTCGACTTGCCAAAGAAATCTACTTAAACGGAGGGAAAATAAACCAAAATTCAAGGATTACTATTTGATTTTAAATGCAGAAAAGACAGAGCTTTTAGTATATATAAAGATGATTCATATTGGGCAGTCCGGTCACGAGATATATCAAAAAGTCTAAAAAGTGCATCAACTATCCCCGGTCTCCCCTACGTGTCTACGTCACCATGTTTTCTGTAATTTTAAAGGGATGTAAATTTGTGACTTCCTCTTTGCTTCCTTGGACGGACAGGCCATTTCAAAATGGGGTCTACTCCAAAAGAAAAAAAATTGCTAATATGGGAGCAAATTCTTTCCTTTTAGAGTTGACCCTACTGGAAAGCGTGGCTAAAATGAAAAGATGGGAGTTGCTTCCCTTGAAAGGATACCCAGTCACCTCAACTCTCTGGCTAGACGGCGCTGTTATCTGTCCCCCCCCCCCACCCCCACACACACACAGAGCACTGTAAGCAACATTGAGACTCATACATGTAACATACACACACACACACAACACACACATACTACTGTAAGCAACATTTTAGACACACACACACCACTGTAAGCAACATTTTACACACACACACACACACACACACACACACACACACACACACACACACACACACACACACACACACACACACACACACCTGTAAGCAACATTGAGACTCATACATGTAACAACACACACACACACACACACACACACACACACACACACACACACACACACACACACACACACACACACACACCACTGTAATCAACATTGAGACTCATACATGTAACACCACACACACACAAATTCATGTAAGTAACACTGAGACCGTCATCTCTCTTGCCAGTTCAAGTAGGCCATTGTTCCATGTTGTTCCAGTTTCACTGTTTGAGAAAACTATTATCGTTTGTCCCTTTCCTTCGCGAATTAAATCATTGCAAGGGTAGTATTTGGCTTTCATTATGCCAAGCCAAACAACAGTCTTTGAACAATCTATGCTCATAAAATCATCAGAAGTTTCTTCTAGGTTAAGTATTGCCCATTTAATTTTTGTGCGACTTGTATTACTTGCTCTATGATCAATCCCATGCAATGAAAATATATCGACTGATACATCTTTAAGATCAATCCAAGAGCTGTTTATGAGTTTTTCGTGAGAAAACCAGGATAGATCAGTAGTATCTTTACCATCAAATATTAAGGTTGCACCAACATAGCCCGAAACATTTATGATATCCACCTTAATTTGCTTAATGCCCATTCTGTGCCAGTTGTCCAGAATCTCCAAGTTTCTAAAATCGCTTTCACCCCTACTGGTTTCCAGGATTTATATATGGATTCGTTCACTCATTGTATAATTCTGTAGACAAGAATCCAGGGCTCAACATAAATGTTCAAACAGCGAACTTGCTCCAGATTGTCCCATTTCCATGTACTATTGTTGCACTGTAGTTTGTTAATGCCAGTGTGAACATAACCAAAATCACATATGACTGTGGCTTCAATCACACCATTCTCAGTCTCAGTTATGGTATAATTTGCGTTGTCTATTTTAAGTTCTCCACAAGGGGCATTTTCTGTCTCAAGGACTCCACTGGTTGCATTTTCTATTTCAAGTTTTCCACTGGTTGCAGTTTCTATCTCAAGTTTTCCACTGGTTACAGTTTCTATTTCAAGTTCTCCGTAGGTTGCATTGTCTGTCTCAAGTTCTCCACAAGTGACATTGTCTTTCGCAAGTTCCTCACGAGTGGCATTTTCTCTCTCACGTATTTCAGTAGTAGTACAAGTAATTGTGACTGGCGACCAGTTACCATCCTCTTGACAAACACTGACTTGCTGTATACACAGGGTATAATCGATTCCGCCAATTTTCGCTTCCTGCAGAGACTGTACATCATATCTGGCTTCCGCTGAGACTGTCCGCGAACTCTTGCTTCCTGCCGAGACTTCTGTACATGATAAATGGCTTCCTGCAGAGACTGTCCGCGTGATTCTGCTTCCTGCCGAGGCTCTCGGCAGGAAGCAGAGTCACGCGGACAGTCTCGGCAGGAAGCCATTTCTCGAGGACAGTAGTCTCTGCAGGAAGCAAGAGTTCGCGGACAGTCTGGGCGGAAGCCAAATATGACGGACAGTCTCTGCAGGAAGCGAAAATTGGCGGAATCGATTATACCCTGTGTATACCGTTACTGCACCTATACAATCGTTTAGTTCCGATATCGAAAAGGTTGCCAAGAATCTTCGCCCCAGCTACTGGAGGTGGAGGAGGGCATCCAAATATCTCACACTGTTTGTCTTGATCTGAGGAACAAAATTCTCCGTCAGCGCAGGAGTCGCAGTGCTCCGGTTCTCGAAAATTCCAGTCAGATTTGGATGTAAAAGTGGACCCAACCTTAGTTTTCAGAGCTTCTGGGTTTGTAGTTTGATCAACATCGTTAAGTTCACACAATCCTAGCTTCCGTATATAGTTTATAGATTTGCACTTACGAACACCTTTACACTTTTGTATACAGTCAACCCAGGCATGTCCGAAATTTGTATAAAATGTAGAATTTATCAGCACATGATTATGAAGCATTGTTATTCTATCTGGTTTTTGATTCGAGTCAAAGCATCTTACATTCTGAAGATAAAACAACAACAATGGCACTAAAATCTTCATTCTGGCCACACAAAATTACGAATCGGAGAAGTATTTGTTTATCATTATTGTTATTATTATTATTATTTTCACATCAGTTTAGCACCTTCAGTGCTTTATTTCTTAAAATTTCGAAACAAATTTACTCGAGTCTTCTTTCAGCAGATCGTCGAAGTTTCTGATGTGACCTGCAGGATTCAAATCACAAGGTCATGTGTTCGATTAAACATTTAAGATTGTCATTTCCATATATCTCTTCGCGCTTTCTCCAAACATTTCACCCTCAAAGCTTTAAAAACGAAAATAGTTTAATTTGCAAACAGCGTAGATCCAGATGAGGCGGCTCATGATGAGCCTTCTCATCTCTGTCTACACTGATTGCCCTCTACTGTTTGAATTCTCAATATTATATAGCTTGGAAACATCATTTCATGAAATTTTGCAGACGTAAATTTTGTCGTCTGCTTTTTCGCGCTTTCTTCAAACAATTACTCCAAGAAAAAACAGTGCTGGATTAAAGGACAGGTAACATTACTTATTCGTTTTGCGTGAAAGCCTATATATATGTTCTGCGCAAAGTAGGAATCGGTACAATTCCGGAATTGTCCTGCGCAAAGTAGGAATTCTCACATTGTTGCGCAAAGTGGGAATTCTTACCTTGCGCAAAACAATTCCGGAATTGTCTCTGCGCAAAGTGAGAATCGGGACAAACTGAGAATAATGAAGATGTACGTGCTGTTAATAAATATATGTTTGCATTTGTACGATTGTTATCACCGGGTATGTTTTTTAATTATATTTATGACAGAATAGAATGTATGAGCCTCTGCCATGGAAAACAGTTTTCTATATATCTCTTACAGCAATACAAAATTTCAAATCGTTTCCTTAAAACTGTGGAAGAAATTGATTACACAAACTCGTCATCCTAAATCACCCTAAACAGAATTTTTTAAGTTCTGGAAGGCAGTCAAAAATAACATGTTTCTTTTCAAAAAGCACACGCACAATAACAGTATATCTATAACATTTGTATAAAGTTTAAAACTGATCGCGTACTATTTTTATTTAGAGTTGATTATTTAAAGTTGTCATCCAGTATTAGCTATAACCTACAATTTCTGTGTTTCAAATGCCCTAATTTTGTCAAACTAATATTTTACTTTTCAAAGAGCACATGTACATCAACATATGTCTGCAGCAAGTTTCAAATCAAGTGCTCAAAACTCTGCAAAGAGTTGATTATACGAGCTTGTCATCCTGTGTTAGCCAAACTTTGACCACGAAAAAGTTCTAAGTATGAGGCCGTAATTTTGTCAAAAATACAGATTCCTCATTTAAAAAGTCAATTCCCTGTTACTCGTATCAAATGAATAGTCGATTCCCACTATGTTCGAAAAATTCCCACTTTGCGTAGACACATTTGCCTGTTCGATAATCTCTTGCGCAATTCTAGAATTGCACCGGTACAATTCCGGAATTGTAACACAAAGTGAGAATTCTTACTTTGCGCAAGACAATTCCGGAATTGTACCGATTCCTACTTTGCGCAGAACATATATACAATTAATTTGCGCAGTATGAAAAGGAACCTTAAGACATGCTCCGACAGCGAATACTTCTTGAAATCAGCCTGTGATATCAGTCCTCATCTTTTTCAGATTTCTTTTTTCATTTTATTTTTTAGATCCATCAGGATTCATAGTTGGTATTTGCAAAAACAGAAGACTGATCAGGATGCGCAGATGAGTAGGTCAATTTGAGTATTTCTTGTTCCCACATACTTAAAGGTATCTCAGTCAGTTGTATATCTGTCGAGATTCATTTGCCAAAACTTGGGACTTGTGCGCTTCCAGTACGCTGCCAGTATACTCCTAATACGATCTCGCCACGCTAGTCACGATGCTGTCGCGATGCTACGCCGCTTCACGGGCTTCGAAGGCGCTTCTAAGACGCTGCCACTGCGACAAAGGATTTCGAGCTACGCTTGATCTACGCTTATTATGATGCATTTGCGATCGTGCTACGATCTAAGTGACGGAGCTGCGCTTGTGTTGCGCTTTGTAACCGCTTCTATGTAAATCGGCGGAGAATCGGGGTTAAGCAGACGTTAGCCACCAGCCTTCAATATAACAATTCCAGTGGCTATGATCAAGCTGATAATCATGAACTAGTGACTTCATGCAACTCGTCTTGTTCTTCTTCCTGTGCAGGCTCAACTGGGGTTTCTGCTCGGCGTTCTGAAGGGAGTGTGTCTGGCTCAGTCTATAGAGCAAGGGCCTTGGGAGCAGGAGTTGGGATACCCTCGCCTGCAGTACAGGCTGCGTGAAAATAGTCTCCTGACCAGGCCTGGGTGTGGATTTTGCCTTCTGCTTTTGACGGGGGTAGGGGGCATCTTGAATGAAACGTGAGAATCGAGTTCTGAAAACGTCGTGGAAACGCGACGTTTTTATGTCCAGATCGCCATAAGAACAGAGGAAACGCAGAGAAAGCGCCAAGAGCGCAGCGGAAGCGTCGTGGTTCCGCTATTCATAAATAATAGAGTCGCAGCGGAATCGGCAAGAACGCCACGAGAGCGTTTACAGCGCAACGGGAGCACAAAGAGCGAAGCAGAAGCGTGGCTGGGTCGCAGACGAATCTAACGGCGCTATCGGCACGATCCCGCTGCGCTGGTGCTGCGTTGCTCCCGCTGCTGCCCCGATATGGCTGCGTTCATGATTTTCGAGCTACGTTCTTACTACGCTTTCGTTGTGCTTTGAGTCCACGGCGCTTCCGCTACATAAATGTTGAGCCGAGTCAAAACAAGCGCCGTGACTTGGCGACCATGCTGCTTCAGGTACGCTTTTGTTACGACCTAGGCTTCTACTGCGCTGTTGAAGCTTCTGCTACAATTCATGGCCAATATTTCGGAGCGCAGTGGAAGCGCCGTCCAGTGGAATGGTGGAATGGGGGTATAAGTCCTTTATGAGGTGCTGAGCCAAAATATCAAATTACGTCATCAGGCCATGTCATGTATCTAGTTCCTGAAAAGATGCACAGATTTTGCAATCGGGTTCATCTCTGATCATTTATTTATCACCTTTAAAGGCATTTGTTGGGCAGTTATGCTGAGACGCTTTAAAATTTCATCATGTGACTGTAGCGTTAAATAGATTTAAAATCCATTGGGAGCCGTAAACCAACACAGAATCAGGAAAACGGAAAATTTGTAACGTGTTGCCTACCTTTCAAGTCCTTTGGAATCATCGTAGCTCATTCCGTACTGCTCCATTGGCTTGTGAAATATTATAGGAAATGCCACATTCTAGGGCTAAAACCGTTAACAAGATGTTGAATAAATTATCAAAGATGAACCAGATTTACTGAATCTGTACATCTGACACCTTTTAGATTGTATCTGTTAGCGATATGTCATGTGAGAAATTGCAAACGGTGGCGACCCAAATAAGCCTGTGCATCCACATATGAGCCGCGACACGAGAAAACCAACAATGTGGTTGTGCGCCCAGCGCAGACTCAGATCAGCCTGGGCATCCGCCCAGTCTGATCAGAGTCTTCGCTGTCCGCATGGAGGTAGCTTAAACCCTTTTCTACCCTTTGAGCACTTAACGAAGGGTCTGATCAAATTTGGCGGATGCCCAGGCTGATCTGAGTCTGAGCAGTGCGCACAACCACATTGTTGGTTTTGTCGTGTCGCGGCTCTTATCCTGACTACCTTCTGCAAGTGTTTAGATCCTACTGAATCTAGAAAGCGAACAGAAAAGACTCAAATCAGAGTCTGAAATGCAGGCTGATTGGAGTCTTCATTATTTACATGAGCCGCGACGCGAGAAAACCAACAATGTAGCCGCGACGCGAGAAAACCAACAATGTGGTCGTGCGCCCAGCGCAGACTCAGATCAGCCTGGGTATCTGCCAATTTTGACCAGACTCTTCGTTAAGTTCTCAAAGGGTAGCTAAGGGTCTAAGCTACCTCCATGCGAACAGCGAAGACTCTGATCAGACTGGGCGGATGCCCAGGCTGATCTGAGTCTGCGGTGGGCGCACAACCACATTGTTGGTTTTGTCGTGTCGCGGCTCACATGTAATAAAGCACTGTTTCTTTTGACTCGAGGTCATCCGTTTTACGTTAAAAGCCTCGTGTAAAATTGCATATAAAATAATAACTAAGTTTGGATACATCTGTGTGACTGGGTTGACATTTTGGAAAGGGAAATAAATAATTGTATTTGCTTCCCTACAATATGAATCCCTTTGCCAATGGGTGCTACCCTTAAAGAAAAGAATTTGCTCTCTTTCAGAGCAAATTCCTTTCTTTAAGAGTATCCCCTTTGAAACGGGAAGATAGTACTCTCATATCAAGAGTCCCTAATCTCCCGTTTAGATGTATTCCTACGCCATAAAACTTTTAGAATTGGGCCTTTACAATCAGATCAGGGCATGCGCAGTAGTTTAACGATCTACGTAGACTAAACATCAGACTAAAATATCTGCTAAGCACGCAAATACTAACAATAACGTCATGTCGCAACCCACGATGCGCGCATGCGCCCTAGGATTTCAAACACAGAGCATGTATTGTACTTTATACATTGCAAACTTTGTTTTTGTTCGAAACTGAGAACAGATACAAGATTTACGCCTTCGTAGAACATTGCAGCTAGCAGCGAACTTCTTGCGATTAACATCTCTGCTAGATGCAAAGTCGCAACAGGTTCACCAGAGACTATCATAATTACATACACTTTGCTGCAAGGTTACAAGAAACTTATATTTTTTACCACTTGTTTGCAGCAACTTCGCGGCAAACTTAGACTTATTGCATTGCATTGCCAACGCATCACAGGAAACTTTGTTAAATTCATCTCATCGCCAAAACATTGCAAGAAACTTTTTCAAATTTATCTCATGGCCAAAACATTGGGGAAATCATAAACAAATTGCATACTTTGCCTTATTATTGCAGCAAACTTCAACATAATGTTGTGGCAGGGAAGAGTACAATATTTTCTTTTGCTCTCAGCTTCTCCATTTACTGAAGCAAATATTAAAACAAAGATTAATGTGGAATATTTTTTATATTGAATTAGGCAACTGACTTTGAATCCAGAGTTAGTATCCCACTGAATATAAGTCTAAGTTGTGGAATCTTACTGAATAATTATTGTCCTAAATTGACAGAAATAGGATGATAAAAAATAATTGCTTCATTAATTGCTTCATTAAACTTTGAATTTCTGGTTCAGTTTCTGTAACCCTGAAATTATCAGGTTTGTTCAAATGATAATCCTAGTTTGACCATTGATCTTTTTACTCAGGTGAGCGATTCAGGGCCTCATGGCCCTCTTGTTTAGTATTGCCTGATGATGTGATTATTATTCTGTTAATTCCTGCAAGAAAAATATTTTGCGAGTTACATCCTTTTGTAGATAGATTTTCCTTCATCCTATTACAAAGTGGCAAGTGCCTCCAGCAAAGACTCAGATCAGTCTAGGCTTCTGCCCAGTCTGATCAAAGTTTTTGCTGTCCACATGGATCTAGCTTAGACCAATAGCTACCTATAACCATACAGTGAAGACTCTATCAGACTTGGTGGATGCCTAGGCTGATCTGTGTCTTCGCTGGCCACACATGCCAATGTTGGTTTTGTATTGTCCCGGCTCAATTACTGCTCCTGGGTTTTTCAATCAATGCATTTGAAACACTGTAGGCTTCTTTGGCATCGTTTTAAGATGAGCATTATTATTTTCTTCTTGTCCTGCATGAACTATTTTATAAGTTATAAAACAAGAAAGTAGTGACTGGTGACTCAGGCCTGGGTCCTCGTCGTGGTGCTAATGTGCACTCATTAGGCTTTGCAACGTTTCTGACTAGTTTCGTCAGATTATTCTGACTCCTCAGAGATTTTCGTGTTTGAAATAGCCTGTTGCTTGCTTGTTTATATTGTCCCGCGCGCCGCTTACGTGATCCGCGCCGAAAACGGCGCTCCCTGTCACATGAGCGGCCCAGAGCCGCTCTAAACGGCTCCGAATTAGCACTAATTGTACTACGATAAATTGTAAATACTGCACATGATAGAAACAAATCTAAAGTGTTCACCAATACGTGCACATAGTACAATTATAAATTCCCTCTGAGAGGACACTGCACAACAAGAACTGTTGTCTATCTAATAACATGCAAACTTTGCAAACAACAAGACGTCGGCGAAACTAATAGAAAGACAAAGGTCAGAATGATAGAGCACCAACGTGACACCCGCAATAAAAGGGACACATCGGTCGCTAATCAGTTTAACCTAACAACTACTCCCTACAACAATTGAAATTTCAGATTGTTGAAATTTTAGCATCAGACCCTGACAGTGAACAAAGCACTGCCGTCCGTCGGAGAAAGGAGCTCCACTGGGTCTATCAGCTCCACACACTACGAATGTCCGAACAGGATCAATGTTCAAGGGTAAAGCCGGAGTTTCCAGTCACTCCGAATTCTTCTATTTTATAAGTTATGCCCATTTACTGACTGAATCGTCAAAAGTATACGAGCCGTTACACGACAAAACCAACAAAGTGGCATTTGTGACCAGCTGAGACTCAGATCAGCCTTGGCATCTACCCAGTCTGATCAGTCTTCACTGTCAGCATAGAGCTAGTTTTGACCTTTAGCTACCCTTTAAGTGCAAAAAAACTCTGGATCAGACTGGGTGGATGCCCAAGCTGATCTGAGTCTTCACTGGGCTCACATGCCACTTTGTTGGTTTTGTCGTGTCGCAGCTCAATTATACCTTTTTAGCTGATTAATTTGAAGTTGGACAAGCTTCTTTGGCAAAGTCTGCAAACATTCATTTTATTAAATTTTTGCCGGCTACATTCCTTTGCAAACAGATTTTCAGATGTGCACAGTCAGATATGTAGGGTCAAGTCAGGTAACTTCGGACAGCGGGTAAATTCGGACATACCATTGCAAACCGTGAAAATCCAGATGAGACGGCCTATCATGAGCCGTCTCATCAGGATTTTCACAGTTTGTCCAGTTAGTTTTGATTTAATTCCAAACAACTGACATACAAAGGAAACAATGTCACTGTCCGAATTTACCCGCTGTCCGAACTTACCGTACACCTTATGGTTGCAAGTTCTCCCATGGTTTGCAACTGATTTGTTTGGAACTTGTCTGGCTTTTTTTGGCATGGCCTGAAGAACTTTCTTCTTGAAATATTTTGTAAGTTATTCATCTTTGCAGACTTTTTTCCTAATGAGTATGCACATTTTACCCTATCCATTTTTTGCGTGAAATGTTTTACAGGTTATGTCTGCAGCTTATTGCTTAGCTCATACAAAATTTTGTCTACCAAGAAGGAAATTAATAAGAAGGGGACATTGGCAGTACTGCCAGGAGTATATGTGAGCACCTGCTCAATGCTTGCTCTGGTTTTGAGGGAGAAAGCTCCGCTGACGTTAACACTGGGGTCAAGGTCACCAAAACCTAGTCAGTTCTGCAATCTCTCCCAGTAAAGATTCAATGCTAGTTTGGTAAGAATCCATTAGAGAGTTCAGGAGATATGTAGCAGACAAGCCTTTTTTTAACATTCTTTGACCTCCTGTGACCTAGAAAATAGAATACCAACACCTCAGCATTTGTGCACTTCTTTCTTTGACTTTTTCATGCTAGTTTGGTCAGAATCCAATGTTTTGTTCAGGAGGTAAAATCCATTTTTCAACATTTTTAAGACCTCTGAAAATGGAGTTCAGGGTACTAAATCCTTATCAGTTCTTTCTTATATCCCTGTATCTAAGCAATGATGGTCAAAATCCGTCCGTCCCTTAAATTAAGGGGATATGCTGTAGACCAGGTGGGGACACCAAAAGGACCCACACTACAAACAATACATGTATGCGACTCCCACAGTGCAGAGCCCTAGATAAGAGGGAGTATTTGGTGATAATTAGGGATAATTTTTGTTAATTCTGGATAAAAACCTATGTTGTGCCCCTCATCTGAACCGTTTCGTTGAGATGGTTCAGATGAGGAGTCACAACATACGTTTTTCATCCAGAATTATAAAAAATTATCCCTTACTATCACCAAATATTCCCTCTTATCTATGGCTCTGCCCACCCTTGCTACCCCTTATTTTGGTAGGTAAACAAATCAGCACAGACTTTAACAACATTATTTTCAGCTGTCTTTGATGAGTTCTCTAGTAATTCTCCATCATTTTACTCAGCTTTAATCAAGTGGGGTACAATAAACCACAACAGACAGAATAAATGCCCATTTATGTATTTACTATCAGTCATAGAAAATTGAAGTGTACACATTTGATTTCAACATACTGGGATCAATGACAACAGAAAACTACAAATGCAAAGCTCTTAATAAGATGCGGATTTGCAGATAATTCTGAATAATTTTCCTTAAATCTCACAGAGCTCTAGATAAGAGGGAGTACTGGGTGATAATTAAGGATAATAGTTGTTATTTCTGCATGAAAATATATGTTGTGACCCCTCATCTGAACCGTCTCGACGAGACGGTTCAGATGAGGGGTCACAACATATGGTTTCAATGAGAAATGAGAAAAAATATCCCTCAATTATCAAATACCCCTCTTATCTACTAATACATGTATCTAGAGCTCTGATCTCAGACTAAGCATATGTTGTGTCCTCTCTTTACAATCTCCTCATTCATGTGGTTCTAATAAGAGTTCACAATGTATGGTTTAGTTGAAAATTAGTAACAAGAATTCTGTGGATGGCCAAGTCTGGCCTATCTGTACATTGCTATAAAACAGAGCTAACCTGTAACTCTTGACGGAAGGTTATACGCCAAACACCATTGATGACACCAGAAAAGTAATTTCTCCCAACTTTGCCTATATAAGATAGGCTTTCAGCTCATATAAGAAATTTCTATCTTACACCTGGCAACATCTTTCTTATATTAGCAACCAGACTTTTTCGTTTTTTGACTAATATTTTAAATTTAAATGAACAAAATGGACACGCAAGCATGTCGGATGACGTTTGATAGCAGATCATGGGTTTGAGAGGTCACTCAATTTTAATGACGTCACTAAAACCGGTTAAAAACGTCGCTAGCAAACTTGACGCGCGTGACGTGAGAGGCTATGTTGCATTTTGTTTTCGCCCTCTGGAAGATAAAATAGTCCACATATCGTGTTTTCCGTCTATTTTTGAGGTGCAAACTATGTTTACACCCATTTTAAGACCCGATAAACACACTGGGCTGCTCAAAATTTACTTCAGATCACTGGTCAAAAAGTTAAAAAAATTCCTGTTCTTATGCCTAATCCGATTTGAGGTTTAAAATCCGCTTACAGTGGGAGAAAAATAATCCATCATGAGCCAGTCCATGTATGATAGGAAAATCTCACCCTCGGGGTCGGAATTTCAACCAGGGACTCGGTAAGCCTCGTCCCTGGTTGAAATTTCGACCCCTCGGGTGAGATTTCCCTATCCTACATGGACACTCATGATGGATTGTTATAATCTGTCTCACTTGTCCTAGTCGCATGCGAGACAAAATTATCTCAGACCAATCCCCAAAACCCATCTTAATCTGGACCTCTGATAATCAAACCAATGATATCAACGCTTTTTTTGAAAATGTAATGACATAATGAACTGTCCCATCAGAACAGATACCTTATTATCCTTCCAGGACAAAGTCTACTCTTAAAAGAAGGAATTTGCTCCTAGTGGAGCAAATTCTTTCCTTAAGAAGTTGACCCCCACTGTAAAGGGAGGCAAAGATGGAAGTGGCGGAGTTGCTTCCCCTGAAACTCTACTCATCTTACATCTTATGCATTATAATGAGTTTGAAACACAAACTGCTGTGCCTAGTAGAAAGAACCTACCAAGTTTATTCATTTATAAAATAAGCCGCGACATGACAAAACAAACAAAGTGGTTATGCACCCAGTACAGACTCAGATCAGCCTGGGCATATACTCAGTCTGATCAGACTCTTCACCAAGCTAAAGAGCTTCATGCTGACAGTTAAGACTGATCAGACTGGGCAAATGCCAAGGCTGATCTGAGTCTGCACTGGGCCCACAACCACTTAGTTGGTTTTGTTGTGTCGTGGCTCATATGGAATTTGCCCTTCCAAAATTACCACAAAATCAGTCTTGTGTAATTCAGCTATAAGACAAGTTTTCTCCTTGGAAAACAATTAAAAAAATCTAGATCTGTCTTTATACAAGCGAGATCTACATTTCTGGGATTGTTTTGGAAGTTTCTTTTTGTTTTTTTCCCCTTCTAAATAAATCCTAAAAATGCAGATCCTCTTATAAGATGGATCTACATTTTTGGGATTGTTTTGAAAAGGGAAAAATCCCCTTTTTAAGACTGAAGAAATACAGGAAGTCGAATGCACACAGTATGTAAACTGTCAAAGTAGCCTGCACTTTCCTTCAAACAAGTTGCTTTCCACTTTTCAATGGATGTATTTCCCAGAATAGGTAGTTCTGCAAACAGGGAAGAATTATCTGACTGGGGAGCCATGCTGCCTGATCAGTGTTCCCTGTTCACATGTGCTGAAAGGTATCTTTTCAGCAAACACCACCCATATCCATAAATTTAAAAGTTCAGTTCTCATCTTGTGAAACTGTGCAAGCACTAATCATATTGGCTATGCATGCATAGTTTAACATTCACACTACATATCTGTCTTGGTTTTGGTGTAATTAAAATCTGAAATAGTTCCGTCAAGAGCAGAGAATAAATTCAGAAGAAGGAACATGGGCCAGACTACGTAGTTTCGGCTAATAAAGCCTTGTCAGTGACCCTGACAATATCTGGTGACGAAACCAGGGAAAGCATACTGTAATTTCTTAATTTTAATTGGGCAGTCGATTCAAAGACTGATTAGTATCAAAAAGGATCCAAATAATATAAAAGAAGATGATCTAGAATAAAAGTCTAAATCGATCTCAAATTTTAGATTAGAGACTAATCACTGTTTAATAGTTTGATACAGACAAGGGTAATGTGGAATATACTGCCCTTTCAACAGCATTTTGGGATGCTGATGAAATAGCTCAGATGATCAGTTGGATTAATTTTTAATGAAATGAACACTGGACATGATGGACGGATGACTTGTGGCATTATGGCCCTTTCAACAGTATTTAAGTCATACTTATGGAAAGGTGATAATAAATGGCTGTGTGAAACAGAACTCCATTCATGATTGAAAAAAGGATTCTGCCTGAAGCATGATTCAAACCCAGACCTTTAGCTTAGCAGGCCAATACTTAACCAACTGACCTTTTGAAGCTCCTTTGCTGGACTTGAACCTATAAACTTTAGATTTAAGGTCCAAAATGTTACATCCTGGACCAACATGACAACTAGACAATGATAAAGATGTGAGCCGTGACACGAGAAACCACCAAAGTGGTTGTGCACCCAGCGCACTCAAATCAGCTTGGGCATCTGCCCAGTCTGATCAGACTCTTCGCTGTCTGCATGGAGCTAGCTTAGACCCTTAGCTACCCTCTAGGCGCATAGCAATCACTCTGATCAGACTGGGCGGATGCCCAGGCTGATCTGAGTCTGCGCTGGCCACACCATCACTTTGCTGATTTCTCGTGTTGCAGCTCATGTGATAATTTAATTAAATGGAAGAAGGTGGTCATGTTAATTAAGAGCTGTAGATGATAAAATTATCTGATGAAAATTCTAGGATCTTATTTCTAATTCCGCTGTATCAACAGATGTTGTACAGGGATAAAGACAAACAGGGGTCTCGTTGCCCATAGCAGCTACATTTTGGGCTGAGCCCTAGTATTTTGTTAGAATATGCCTTTAACCATAATGTAATATTCAAGTTTTTGACAGTCTGGGCTCCTAACAGAAATACTTTCTCCCTAGCCATTGTAATACCTCATATGTTGTGACCCCACATTAGAACCAGCTCAGTAATAGCTTATACAGTTCTAAAGGGTTACAATATGTGATGATCCCCTAATTAGAACCCTCCCAGCAACAGCTAAGGCAGTGTTCTGAGATAAAAACTTATGCCTCCATGGAAAAGCAAGCATTACAAGAAATTATTCCATTATCACCATCAAATCATCATTGGGGGTCATCCTCGAAGAAAGAATTTGCTCTTAGAGAGCAAATTCTTTTATCTTTTAAGGGTGGCACCCCTCACATCTCCCCCCCCCCCCCCCCACCAACACACACACACAAAATACTTCAAGACCAGAGAAAGCTCCCTTGGACATCTCTCTATACTACTTATTATCTCAGAATTATTATCAGTTGCTTTCCTTACATGAAGTTCAGGCTCAGCTTAAAAGTGTATGGGCACACCATGTTTTATTCCACCATTTACATCTCTCCATTTATACAAAGGAAAACAACTTTTGACTTCCTGTTTGCTTTTGGGGAAGAATTTGCTCTCAGGACAGCCATGTCTTTTCTTTAAGAATAGACTTCCACTGAAAAGGGAGGCAAAAATGAAAATGGCCAATTGCATCATCTGAAAGTGTACCCAGTCACCTTAAACTTTACTGTATCCTCACTCATCACCAGAGCCCTAGATAAAAGGGAGTATTTGGTGATAATTAGGATTTTCTTTTTTTGTTAATTCTGGATAAAATCGTACGTTGTGACCCCTCATGTGAACCGTCTCGACGAGAGGGTTCAGATGATGGGTCACAACATATTGTTTCAATGAGAAATAAAGAAAATTATCCCTCAATTATCATCAAATACCCCTCTTATCTAGAGCTCTGCTCATCACATTATTTAAGTATCACGAAAACACCTGAGCTCCTGATAAAGTGGAAATTGAGAACAAATGTAAGATAATTTTTTCTTATTTCTCAACAAAAATATAAAATAAGACCCCTCATTTGCACCGCCTCAGCGGGAAGGTTCTAAAGTTGGGTATCAGCATTATACTTTTATGGAATATGCTAGGAAATGATCTCATGATTATCCCCCTATCCACCTTTATCTGGACCTATGTTATATTTATTCAGTAATCTTGCATTCCCCCTGATTTTAACAAAATTCACATTACACAACTTCTAATAGAGTTTATATTGTGCACCTTTCTAGTAGACTTCTCATAACACAACTTCAACTAGAGTTCACATTGCGCAAGTTCTAGTTCACACTGCACAACTTCGTGTGAAATTCACATTGCACAACTTCTTGTAAAGTTCACAATGCGCAACTTCTTGTGAAATTCACATGGCGCAACTGCTTGTAGAGTTCACATTACACAACTTCCTGTTAAGTTCACACTTAGCTGTTTCAAATATCAAACTATCATTCTCTTCGCTTCTTCCTATCATAGTCTCGACTTGACCGTGAATCATCAGCTCCTCGTTTTTGACCAGTCTTAGCTTCTTTCAAGAACTTATCGAGACCGAAAGGATCTTCTTCTTCATATCTTTCAAACTGAACAGGTCCGTCTCTGCGCCGACTTGAATCAGCACCCGTGAAACCCTTGTCAGGAACAAATCTGAAAGAAAAGAAAATGTACATGAAAATCTACCCCAATTTCAATTCATCCAATCAATATCCAATCAATATTATACAAATAATTTATCATTTGGAATGATATTAAGCTGAATGAGTACATTACGTTTCTTTTTTTCTAATGCAAGTCTTTAATCTACTTTCGCAATGTAATATGTTTGGTATAAATCAAAGTTTCAAACCCTCTGTACACTATAGCACGATTTGGAAAAAAAAAATGAAGCCGACCTTCCGACCCTATTCTTATTTGACATGTAATAGGAAACACAGGTTTTTATCTTTTTTGGCCTTATAACCCCTTCTTATCTGACATATGGCTACATATAAAAGCACACAATAAAAGCAGGCATTGAGAAATACATCTGACCTGTTGGTTTTTATCAGCTCATCTAGATCATCTCCGTATGTATCTTTGTCTTTATTCCGAGTTGGTCTGTAGATGTTACTAGCTGTGTCTTTGTCAGCTCGCCAAGCCTTGTCGTAAACATTGTAAGCTTCATCATCTCCAAAGCCACTATCCATACCCTATGATAGAAAAGGGGCCATGTCATATAAAGGAGACTTATTGGCACCTGTACATATCTACAGACTTATAAGACTCTGACTTTTTACAGAATCTGTGTTTCCATTCTATGAATTAATCCAAGCAACAAGCGACATTTGAACAATGTTGTACCAACACTGAAGCAATGTCTGTGACGCTTAGACAACACAGGGTAGACATTTTGCATATGTCACAGGGTTTATGCTACCATACAAAACCCAACTGGTCCACAGGACCAGCATGAATGTGATTTAACTGGTCTTCTCGGTGTTTCTGCTGGTTTTCATTATAACCTTTTTGCAGTAAACATAAAAATTAGTTGGTCTGGAGGACCAGCTTATACAGAAATCAGTTGGTCCTGCCCAAAAATCACTGGTCCCGGACCAACGGACAGATGGTTAATAAAAACCCTGTGTCATATTTTCATTGGTTAACTCCTTTGGGACAATTATTTTTCACAAGTACATACATGTAAAACTTGCCTATTTTCAAATTATGTCAGGTCACTTTTTGCTTCCCTTCATGGTGGTCACCTCTTAAGGGCATGAATTTGCTCTTCTGAGCCAATTCTTTCCCTTAAGAGTTAATTCCCTTTCAAAGAGCTTCTTCATCCAAGACATCAACTATTTTCATTTTTGCTTCCTTTCTTCATGATGTTCACCTCTTAATGGTAAGAATTTGCTCATCTGAGCAAATTATCTCCTTTAAGAGTAAATTCCCCTTTCAATGAGCTTCTTCATTTAGGGAAGCAAAGAGAAGTCACAAAATTTGTCTCCCTTTCCAAAAATTGCATAAAGACATGGAGGTGTGCCCACTCTCCTTAGAACATTTTGAAACATACATTTCTTTTTAGAGCTCAGAAATTCAAATTATCAATTTATGTTCTAAGTGCCACACTTTTCTTCTACGGCTTTATTTATGCTAAGATTTTTAGAGAGTAAAACTGGTCTCAAAAGCTGAGCCATGTAGAGTGGGAAGGTAATAATGGTCTCAAAAATGGAGCCATGTACATACCTTAGATTGATTAAACAACCTCTGATCAAACTGTTCCTGTTGAGCTGCACCGGTGTTAGGTAAATTCAAAGCAATCTTCTCACTAATATCTCTGTCTCTCTCCTTCTGTAGCCGTGACCTGAAACAGTTCAACTTAAGATGAACTTGATTTATCAATACTCTGTCAATTGACAAGAAGACGGTGTTTCCCCTCTCCAGAATGACCTTAAATGGTGGTGTACCTTAATTCTGTTCCCAGAGCTCTAGATAAGAGGGGTATTTGATGATAATTGAGTGATAATTTTCTTTATTTCTCATTGAAACCATATGTTGTGACCCCTCATCTGAACCGTCTCATTGAGACGGTTCAGATGAGGGGTCACAACGTATGTTTTTATCCAGAATTAACAAATATTATCCCTAATTATCACCAAATACTCCATCTTATCTAGGGCTCTGTGTTCAGTAAAGAAGTAAAGAAAACCTAATATCTTTCCTAAGTAGATCAACAACACAGAAGCTAGATCAAACTATGGTCTGTTGTTCAGATATGCAAACAAGCTGATGAGTAATATAATTCCCTGTTTCCTTTTGTTTAGGTCTCCGAAACATAGAATTCTTAGCTTTGTCATTCTTGCATTAATAACACATTATTTGAATCTACACCTAAGAAATAACAAGACTTGACAGAAGACAAGGGAACATTCCTAATTGGTGCTCGACTCTCAAGGTAACAAAGTATTATGACAGGATTGACACTTATCCGCCACTCTAAAATTCCCTGACTTTTTCCTGACATTTTACAATTTTCCATACCCTTTTTATGGATCCAAAAGTTAATTTTACCCTTTAGTTTAACTGTGGTAACTGTATCACTTGAAACTTGAGGTATACTCATAAAAGAATGAATCTGCGTCCCTAGATAGCAACTTCTTTCCTTTAAGAGGAGACCGAGATATGGAGAGAGATGTGCCATGACTATCTCTGAGAAAGTTAATCAATTCACGTTGAATAAGATAATTAAAGTTTCTGAAAACTGCCACAGCCATTAATTTTCTAATTCCCTGACTTTAAAGTTCTTTCCAAATTTCCCTCACCAACCACAAAATTCCCTGACTTTTCCCTGACCTGGTAAAAGAATATTTTTCCAGATGTTTTTTCCTGACCATGGCAATACTCTATGGTAACAAAGTATTAGGAGTCCTAACAATGCAGATAAAAGAGAATAATCATTAGGCCACTGGGGGTAGCAGAGCTCTAGATAAGAGGGAGTATTTGATGATAATTAGGGATAATTTTTGTTAATTCTGCATAAAAACATATATTGTGACCCCACATCTGAACCGTCTCGACGAGACGGTTCATATGAGGGGTCACAACATATGGTTTCAATGAGAAATGAAAAAAATTATCCCTCAATTATCATCAAATACCCCTCTTATCTAGAGCTCTGGGTAGAATACCATATTCTGTTGTAAGACGGGTTTACCCTTCCAATATTACGGCAAATATATAAATCAGTCTTGAGCTAAAAATTATAAAATCTTTATCGCAAACTTTTTTTTCTTTTCTAGTTTTCTAGGTCTCAGACTGGACAAATACACAACCTATTCAACATATCCAGAGTGTTAGTCCTACCTTTTATCAGGTGCTGCCCTGGCCAGATTTCTATCTCGCTGTCGTTCTTTGTGTCTCTCATGTCTCAAGGCGTCCCTCTCTGCTGCCTCATCATCTTTATCTGAAAACAAAAAATTACAATCCAGATATTATAGTTATAGTTATAAGACAATGGGGATCTTTTACCATTTCAAAGATATCCCAAAAGCTAGGTCTGTCTAACAAACATTTAAAACCAGACTGGAGTAATTTTGCTTAAGGAAGGATTTTCTCTTCCTAGTTCTGTAATGCAAAAAATCTAGGTCTGTCTTACAATACAGATCTAGCATTTTCTCCAATGAACATATAGGAAGCAGCATAGGGTAAAAATTTGTGATAAATCACGTTACTAGCGTTCAGGAGCACAAATCTGGTGCCTAGGTGATGTCAGAAATAAACATTTACTTCTGTCAAAGTCTGCCTCAAAACAGTTCTTCTAAAAATGTCGCAATATACTCGCATTTTCATCCTGAGAATCAAAATATGTTTTCCTTGCCTGTGAATTATAACTGCTTAACACATGTGTTGAAGGGCAGATGTGAATTTTGACACTCTAGTTTGCCACTGTGAATAAATATTTCACAATATCCCTCCAACATCAGGTTAATCAGCGATAATTCATGTGTAAGGAAAAATTATTTCTTCTATCAAAACTCTGACAATAATTCAGAATATTCAATCTACAGAGTGTCAGAAGTCCCACATACCATCTGCTCTCCTAATGCCAGCTCTCTCCTCTCTTGCTCTTGCTGCTAATGCTTTAAGATTTTCTTCTTTCTTTTCTTTCTCTCTCTGTGCCATCTTCTGTTCTATCTGTGCCCTTGTCTCTACAGCTTCTCGAGCCTGCAATACAAACACTACATACACACACAGTGATAATGTAAGTTCTTGAAGTTAAGACTTGAATTTTGTTTTAACAACAGCCAAGTAACTGAAATGCAGCCATTTACAAGTGAAGTCCCTCGAAGTGGTTCCCTATATACAATAAAACCTCAGTAGTTCCAACTTGGTGGGTCAAGCACACAATACTGATGCAGTATTTAAGGTGGAGCTAATTCTTTTTCTTTTTAAAAGTTGACCCAATCACAGAAGGGAGGCAAAAATGAAAATGGCAGAGTTGCTTCCCCTGAAAGTGTACCCATTTATCCTTAGGCACAAGCAGTATGGATACTGTAATTTATGTGAAATTTTTGCTTATTTTAAAACTTGTTGTATACATCCTCTAGAGCCAACACTGTTTCTGGGAAAATTAATAGGTCGAGTATGTTTCAGTCCTAAAACTGTCACAAACCCATTTTACAGTACATTCACATACTGTGACAGGCCCAGGTCTGACAGATATGAAGTTCTAGCAAATAATGTAGTAAAAAGCAGAAACTCTCATCAGAGTTGAATCATAACCTGATCTGATTCACACATGCTTTAAGGAGTAAACATCCAAGGCAGATCACTCTTAATCTATGTGGATTTGTCTCCCTTCTGAAAGGGGCTTCTCTTAAACAAAAAAGTTTGCTCTCCTAGAGAGAATTTTTTTTCTAACGGACAACCCTACTCTTAAAGGAAGAAATTTGCTATCAGAAAGAGCAAATTCTTTTTTGCAGGGTAGCCCCCACTGCACAAGGGATACTCAAACCAGCCAAGCAAATACTTTGCAGTTGGTCTTCCTTGTAAAAGCTGCAGCAAGACCAGGGAAGCGTGCCATTACTCCTTAAAAAGCCATTTTGTTTGTGTTTAGGAGTGGAGGTAGTGTAGGGGATAACGGCCTGGACAACCTATTCAGGGGTCACAGCTTTGATTCCCACCTTCTCTGGTCTTTTGATGAGACTCTAAACTGAGATCCTGTCTCCATACAACCTGTGTGTTAGTGAGACAATAAACCCAAGTTCACTCAGTCACACTCCCTGTTTGTGTTTAAAAATGTACAGTCAACTCTCGTGGAGCTTCAGCCCAAACTACTGATATCTCAAACTAAATTTTCTGGTACCAGAAAATTTAGTTTGAGATATCAGCAGTTTGAGTTTACAGGAGCTGAAATGTAAATAAAAATAGGAAATATATTCTTTGATATAAGAAGATACTTTAAGCTATCAGTGTTCGAGATATCGGGAGTTGACTGTATATACTTACATAATGTACTAAGAGACTTACTTTTCTGTCAGCTATATACAAAGCTTCTGCAAACTTGGCAAAGTTTTCGTTGATATGAACACCCTGTAGACCACGCCCATCAGCTGCCAGCCTTTTGTCAAGGGGTATTGTGTAACCTTTAACGTTCTTCCAGTTGGAGATACACGGTGGTATTTTCCACTCCTGCTGTTCTTTTACTGTGACCTGTGGATAATATTAAAAATAGCCATCAGAGGAGATGGCAAATCCCCTGACCGAAGACCCCCATGGGCCTTGGTAAAAAGGGTGCACTTCAAAACACATATTAGTAATATATTGTCGTTCTTTTATGCTTCTGATTGACATTAACTGTTAACAGATGCATGATTATCTAACACTCAGACTAAAACAGTATGCTTGACTGCTAAAAAGAGGTAATATCTCATACAGCCACCATATACACAAATGTATAGCATACGATACATTCAACTTTCAAAATGTGTGAATAACTTCTAAAGTACAAGCCCTACAAACCTAATTTTGAGCTCTCTAGTAAGTGAATTTGGACAAAGAATCCAAATCTGGAAAAAAAAAATATTTTTTTTTTGGGAGGGGGGGGGGGGGGGGGGGGTGCGGGAGGGGGCACGGGAATGTGGAGGGGTAAGAGAGAGTTAGGAACACTGATAAGATATCACAGCATGATCATCAATATTCTAAAAGGTTCACGGTTATTCAAATTCTGGAGCTGGCCAGGGTTATACAGTTATGGAGCAAAGACTCAAACAGCAGCTCAAACTACCAAAGGGAAATAATTCACTAGGTCTAAAAGCAAGAGTTATCATTCATGTATGAGACAAATTGTCATGACCTGTTCTGCATTCTGTGAAGTATCATGAAAATATTTCAAAAGGTATTCAAGCTATGGAGCGGACACTTAAAATCATCAAAGGGAAATAACTCCGAAAGTAAGAAAGCAAGAGTTGTCCTTCTTGTTCGCGACACATCATCATGACCTGTTCTACATATCTGTGAAGTATCATGAAAATATTCCAAAAGGAATTCAAGTTATAGAGCGGACACGAAATCACACCTAAAACCATCAAGGGGTAATAACTCAAAAAGTAAGAAAGCAGGAGTTGTCTTTCTTGTTCGCGACATATTGTCATGACCTGTTCTACATATCTGTGAAGTATCATGAAAATATTCCAAAAGGTATTCAAGTTATAGAGCGGACACGAAATCATACCTAAAATGATCAAGGGAAATAACTAAAAAAGTAAGAAAGCAAGAGTTGTCATTCTTGTTCGCGACACACCGTCATGACCTGTTCTACATATCTGTGAAGTATCATGAGAATATTCCAAAGGGTATTCTAGTTATAGAGCGGACACGAATCTGCCAAAAAATCACACCTAAAACTATCAAGGGGAAATCTCAAAAAGTAAGAAAGCAAGAGTTGTCATTCTTGTTCCGGACACATGGTCATGACCTGTTCTACATTTCTGTGAAGTATCATGAAAATATTCATAAGGGTATTCAAGTTACAGAGCGGACACAAATCTGCCAAAAAATCACCAAAGGGGAGATAATTCAAAAAGTACAATAGCAAGAGTTACCATTCTTGTACGCGACACATCGTCATGACCTGTTCTACATAACTGTGAAGTATCATGAAAATATTCCAAAGGGTATTCAAGATATAGAGCGGACAAGAAAGTGTTTACGGATGGACGGACGGACGGACGGACGGACGGACGGATGCCAGGCTCATCGCTATATCCCCCGAACCTTTCGGTCGGGGGATAAAAATTGAATTACCATCATGTCATACCAGAGCTTAAGACAAATGGATACACTTTCAGGGGAAGTAAATCTATCACTTTCTTTTTTTGTCTCCCTTCAACAGAAAAGAGCCAATTTTTTTTGCTAAGAGTTGCCCCCATTCTGAAAGATATTTGTTGTCAAGAAAAGCAAACAAACAGTCAAGAAAGGTTTCCCCTATGTAAAGATGGTGGGAAGAACAAGGAGATGCACCCATACACCTTCAAGAGGGGTAAAAAAAAACAAATGAACCGCAGCAACAGTGGCATGTGCAAGCCAAGACTCAGATCAGCCTGGGTATCCACCCAGTCTGATCTCTGATCTGAGCCTTTGCTTTCAGCATCAATATAGCTTAGACCCTTAGCTACCTTTTAAGTGCAAGCTAAGACTGGGATCAGACTGGGTGGCTGCCTGGCTGATCAGATTCTTCACTTGGCACACATGCCACTTTGTTGGTTTTCTAGCATCATGGCTCAATTACGTTTAAGTGGAGAATACGAAAAGTAGTCACCGCTTATCATCAAATAGCAGTCTTCAAACTGGAGTAATATGAACATTTGTCAGACTCTTTTAACCTGACATATGAAAATCATATTTTCTTTTTTCACACAGCACAGGTCCAGCTAATGATCCATCATCTCCTCTTGATCTATGATGTTTCCATTACGTTTGATCTTTTTGTCAAAATCCTTTTTCTATACAATGTGCTTGTTTCAGGGTGAATCGGTACACTGTCAGGACAAGCAACTCTTTTACATTTTTGACTCTCTTCTTGCCTGGGGTCAACTCTTAAAGGATAGAATTTGCTCCCTTAGGAGCAAATTCTTTCCTTTAATAGTAGACCCAATTTGTTCTATTAATAGTTTGCTCCATTTTGGAAGGCAATATCATCCAGGAAAACAAAACAGAAGTCACAAAACATAAAGATGAAGCCACTCTGGCACCTTGATTCAAACAGAGGTCTAGATAAGAGGGGGAGTATTTGATGATAATTAAGGATAATTTTTTTCATTTCCCATCGAAACCATATGTTGTGACCCCTCATCTGAACCGTCTCATCGAGACAGTTCAGATAAGGGGTCACAACATATGTTTTATGCAGAATTAACAAAAATTATCCCCAATTATCACCAAATACTCCCTCTTATCTAGAGCTCTGTTCAAAGATGGAAAACTTTTTTTTAGATATTTAGAGATGAAAAGGTTACCCTCAATGAACAAAATACCTTTAGATTCTGCTGTATCTAATTATATACTTTTTTATCTTTATCTATTTATAGACCACTGACCTTGAAAACATTTTACCTACGTTCTACAGTAGTTTATTTATAACTGAGTCATGTCACAAGCAAAAACACCTTGCAACATGCACAAACAGCCAAAACTGATCAGCCTGCTTCTACTGGTGGCCTAAGCAGAGTCTTCCCAGTCTGAATCAACAATTTATTGATTTTGAGGCAAACATACACAAAGGATGGACTTAAGATTTGTGCACACAATCATAATAAAAGTCAATTTCACTCAGCGTTGCCCAAATCCCTATACAATACTGTTGAAAACGTGTAGTAAACGTTTTACAATATACTTGTTATCATAACAAATATACTGCCAAAATTCTAAGTACTGAGACACACAGGTCTGAGTGAACAGTGCAGACCCAAATCAGAGCTTTAGATAAGAGGGAGTATTTACTGATAATTAGGGATAATTTTTGTTAATTCTGTATAAAAACATATGCTGTGACCCCTCATCTGAACCGTCTTGACGAGACGGTTCAGATGAGGGGTCACAACATGGTTTCAATGAGAAATAAAAACAAGTAGCCCAAAGGGCAACAATTGCTCACCTGAGAGACATTGTAAACCTATAGGGATATTTAAGATGCTCAAGGGCAGCTAACTCCACAGTCAGTGGTCCAATCAGGCTGAAAATTAAACTCATCCAAAACATTATGTATGCCCTCATTTAATATATGCAAGTTTAAAAAGTATCCGATCAAGAGCACAATAGTCAGAGCTGTCAAGGGCAGCTAACTTCGTAGTGGTTGGCCTAATCTGGCCAAAACTTGAACTTGTTTAAGATATTATGCTTTTCCTCATTACCTGCAAGTCTGAAAAGGATTGGATCAGTAGAAACCAAGAAAAAGTGGCGACATTGATTTTTTGGATGCTCAGGGCAGGTACACCATAGTCAGTGGTGGGATCTAGCCAAAATGCTAACTAATCCAAGCTTTTATGCATATCCTCATTACCTGCAAGTATGAAGAGGATCCGATGAAAATGAAAATGTGATGACGTTGATTTCTCCATTATAAGACTATGGATTTTTTTCAAATGCTCAAGGGCAGCTAACTCCGTAGTCTGTGCTCGAATCCGGCCAAATTTCGAACTCATCCAAGCTCTTATGTATGTCATCATTACCTGCAAGTATGATAAGGATCTAATCAAAAACCTTGATTGCAGCACCCTGAAAGTCGAACTTGCTCGAGATATTGACATGCCCTACATTTGTGTGAATTTATTTTAAAATCCGTTGAGAAATGTAGGTGCTAGAGCGATGACAAAAGTTTTCTATAAATAGCCACAGTGACCTTGACCTTGGATGCAACATCCTGAAAGTCGAACTTGCTTGAGATATTGTCATACCCTACATTTGTGTGAAGTTATTTCAAAATCCATGGAGAAATGTAGGTGCTAGAGCCATGACAAAGTTTTTCTAAAATTAGCCACAGTGACCTTGAACTTGGGTGCAGCACTATGAAAGTCGAACTTGCTTGAGATATTGTCATGCCCTACATTTGTGTGAAGTTATTTTAAAATCCGTTGAGAAATGTAGGCGCTACAGCGATGACAAAGTTTTTCTAAAAATAGCCACAGTGACCTTGACCTTGGGTGCAGCACCCTGAAAGTCAAACTTGTTCGAGATATTGTCATGCCCTACATTTGTGTGAAGTTGAGTTAAAATCTGTTAAAAAATGTAGGCGCTAGAGTGATGACAAAGAGTTTCTAAAAAAAGCCACAGTGACCTTGACCTTGGGCGCAGCAACCTGTGAGTCAAACTTGCTCGAGATATTGTCATGCCCTACATTTGTGTGAAGTTATTTTAAAATCCATGGAAAAATGTAGGTGCTAGAGCGATGACAAAGATTTTCTAAAAATAGCCACAGTGACCTTGACCTTGGGCACAGCACCCTGAAAGTCAAACTTGCTCGAGATATTGTCATGCCCTATTTTTGAGTGAAGTTATTTTAAAATTCATTGAGAAATGTAGGTGCTAGAGCGCTGACAAAGTTTTTCTAAAACTAGCCACAGTGACCTTGACCTTGGGCGCAGCATCCTGAAAGTCAAACTTGCTCAAGATATTGTCATGCCCTACATTTGAGTGAAGTTATTTCAAAATCCGTTGAGAAATGTAGGCAATAGAGCGATGACAAAGTTTTTCTAAAAATATGTGATGACGTTGTTTTCTCCATTATAACACTATGGGATTTTTTTCAAACGCTCAAGGGCAGCTAACTCAGTAGTCTGTGCTCGAATCCAGCCAAATTTCGAACTCATCCAAGCTCTTACATATGTCATCATTACCTGCAAGTATGATAAGGATCTAAGCAAAAACAGTTGAGAAAACGTGATGAAGCCATTTTCCCCATTATAACCCTATGGGATTTTTTTCAAATGCTCAAGGGCAGCTAACTCCGTAGTCTGTGCTCGAATCCAACCAAATTGCGAACTCATCCAAGCTCTTGTGTATGTCATCATTACCTGCAAGTATGATAAGGATCTAATCAAAAACAGTTGAGAAAACGTGATGACGCCGTTTTCCCCATTATAACCCTATGGGGGCTATCTGTTGCCATGGAAACCAGAGTTCTGAGCTGATCGGCACCAAAACCTTATGTAGCCTTTCCCCCACCCAAATGATGCTTCAGACAAAATTTGATTGCAATCGGCCCACTGGTCTCTGAGATATTTATGTTTGAAAGTGTTGACGCACCCACGCACGCACCCACGGACGACGGCTCGACTCCCATCCTATAAGCTCACCTCTGAGCCTTCGGCTCAGGTGAGCTAAAAAGCCACAGTGACCTTGACCTTGGGCGCAGCACCCTGAAAGTCGAACCTGCTCAAGATATTGTCATACCCTATATTTGTGTGAAGTTATTTCAAAATCCATTGAGAAATGTAGGTGCTAAAGCCATGACAAATTTTTTCTAAAATTTGCCACAGTGACCTTGACCTTGGGTGCAGCACCCTGAAAGTTGAACTTGCTCAAGATATTGTCATGCCCTACATTTGTGTGAAGTTACTTTAAAATCAATTGAGAAATGTAGGTGCTAGAGCAATGACAAAGTTTTTCTAAAAATAGCCACAGTGACCTTGACCTTGGACGCAGCACCCTGAAAGTTGAACTTGCTCGAGATATTGTCATGCCCTACATTTGTGTGAAGTTATTTTAAAATCCATGGAGAAATGTAGGTGCTAGAGCGATGACAAAGATTTTCTAAAAATAGCCACAGTGACCTTGACCTTGAGCACAGAACCCTGAAAGTTGAACTTGCTCGAGATATTGTGATGCCCTACATTTGTGTGAAGTTATTTTAAAATCCATTGAGAAATGTAGGTGCTAGAGCGCTGACAAAGTTTTTCTATAAATAGCCACAGTGACCTTGACCTTGGGCGCAGCATCCTGAAAGTCGAACTTGCTCAAGATACTGTCATGCCCTACATTTGTGTGAAGTTATTTTAAAATCCATTGAGAAATGTAGGCGCTAGAGCGATGACAAAGTTTTTCTAAAAAAAAAATGTGATGACATTGTTTTCTCCATTATAACACTATGGGATTTTTTTCAAACGCTCAAGGGCAGCTAACTCCGTAGTCTGTGCTCGAATCCGGCCAAATTTGGAACTCATCCAAGCTCTTATGTATGTCACCATTACCTGCAAGTACGATAAGGATCTAATCAAAAACAGTCGAGAAAACGTGATGACGCCGTTTTCCCCATTATAACCCTATGGGGGCTATCTGTTGCCATGGAAACCAGAGTTCTGAGCTGATCTGCACCAAAACCTAATGCAGCCTTTCCCCCACCCCAATGATGCTTCAGATAAAATTTGATTGCAATCGGCCCACTGGTTTCTGAGATATTTATGTTTGAAAATGTTGACGGACCCACGGACCCACGGACGGACGACGGCTCGACTCCCATCCTATAAGCTCATCTCTGAGCCTTCGGCTCAGGTGAGCTAAAAATTATCCCTAAATTATCATCAAATACCCCTCTTATCTAGAGCTTTGCATATCAGAATGCTTCTATGTTTGGACACATTACTGCATGATAGAACTAAACCGTTTGTCTTTAGGATAATCAACTATTTAAGGCATCCCATTTTTTTTTCAGTTTTTATGGCATGAACTCTGGGAGGAGCAAAAAAGTACTGACAGAATGTACCAAAAGGGCAGATTCTAATCTGACTGCACATCTGTGCAGTCTGTTCACAGTCTTCACTGTTTGCACCCACACTCTCTAGACCCTGAAGTATTTATATGTAGAAACGTAAAGACTCTAATTATTGTTTTCAGATGCACAGACTGATCCAAGTCTTTGCTGCTCAAATAATTATGCTACAAACAAGACCTTAGCAACCATTAACGCTTAAAGTGCACAGCAAAGACTCTGATCAGACTGGGCAAATGCCCAGGTAAATCTGAGTCTTCGCTGGGCGCATGTGTCACATTGTTGGTTTTGATGTGTAGTCGCTCATATATTTTTATCGTACAACGGGTTGTTTACCTTTCTGTTTGGAGAGTGCATGACAGGAGCTGGGGGTGATGGTGGTCCTCTTGGGATCTTTTTGTTTACTCTGGAATGATAATGTTAAGCTAGAAAATTAACACAGAATGAAAAGATCAATCCTGTTTTAATATTCATTTATCCATACTCATATGAAAGACTAATAAAATAATTATATACTTGCTCTCTCTTTTTATTACCTTTATACAAGACCGCAAAAAGTCAACCCCTTAATTGTCAAATATGATGATTCAACGTATAGATGTAGACACTGTGTTATGCTGATAAATACCAGAAGATGGCTTCAAGAAGCACTTCCTTCTAAGCTATTGCTTCAACATCAAACAGTAAGAATATGACAGAATTAAGAATTTCTCATAATCTTATTGTAACTCATTAAAATAACCTTATGGAATTCAGTCTAATTAGATCTATATCATACAAATGACTCCTTGTGTGAAGAAATGTGGAAAACAGCATATGTATTTCCAAAAGCCTTCTGATGTAATATTCCATCACTGAGCACATTCATTGTTTCTCCCAGAATGCTTCATAAAACTGAATGGTAAAAGGTGCGCAACAGACTGAAAACAGTGTGTCTCAACACAAAGCGCTGTCTCATGATTGATTGTTTGGGTTTAAAGGCCCTTTGAGACAGTACTTCAGTCTATATCGGGCCGTCTCCCAGAGAGAGAGAGAAAGAAAAGAGAAATGATAGACGAGAGAAAAAATGTCCAAACAACCCCCACCCGCACCCACTGCAAGCACAGTAGGCCCTTGCCCTACTATTATCCACACCAGTAGGAGCTGTCTCATGAAATACCAGTTTGAATAATTTGTGTTTAGTGTACTCACTTGAATTTCGGTGGTTCCATAGGGTCTCTTTGTGCTTCAACCATTCTGATAATTCTCTGTTTGGCCCCACTACTGTATCCTACTCCCTGTTGTGATGGGGTATATCTGTAATAAGAAAACTTAATAAAAGCCTTCTTTTGAAACACATCAATGATCATATTCATAAAGTGTGCAAACACCAGGGGTCGTATTTATAAAACAACTTAAGTGGTTCCTATGCTGTTGCTAAAGCTAAATTTCTATGAAGGAGATTCCCTACAACTATGAAACTTGCTGTGGAGGAACAGTCTGTTTAAAACTGTTCCTCCAGAGCAAATTTTATAGTTGTAGGAAATCTGCTTTACAGAAATTTAGCCTCAGCAACAGCATAGCAATGACTTAAGTCATTTTAAGAATGACAGGGTTGGGAGTGGAGTTCATTCAGCCAGAACCAGAACTCAAGAAAGATTCATTTGTGAGATGTTTAGAGAAACCTTCATACTGGAGCCAGTTAGGATCATCCAAGAGTAGGACAAGTGAGCAGCAGGATCTTGGGAAAGAAGTTGTTAAAAGCTTGATAGTAGAAACTCCTGATAAAGCCATCCTTTGTTTTACAGATGGCTTTTGCATCTCAAATCCTGGTCCATGTGGAGCTGGAGCTGTGATCTACTTACCAGAGGGTGAACAAGAGATACATATTACAAGACCAGTTGCTGCTTTTGGTTCTATCTTACTTGGGGAATTGGTTGCCATTTTGTCAGTCACAGAACACTTCACTACCTCTACATACCAGCCTTCCTTTGTTAGATTGTTTTGTGACAGTCAATCAGCTGTTGGTATCCTGACCCTTAATTGGTCAACGGATAAGTATCAGGACGTCATAAACAAGATTAAGTGTAACATTACAGACCTACATACCAGAGGGTGGACAATTGATATAAAGTGGACTCCTGGACACAGTGACATTAAAGGTAATGAAGTTGCTGATAGGCTGGCGAAAGCAGCAGCATCAGAAGCTAAGCAGCTGGGAGAGGAAACTAGTGTTGTTACCATACAAGATATAAAGAGGCATGCCAGAATTACAGCTAAACTAAAATGGCAAGATAGATGGGACATCGGTGAGACTGGAAGAGAACTCTACATCTGTAAACCCAACATAAAAACAAAAACAAGACTTGACTTTCCAGACAATACTACTTTTAAACAGATTCTGCAGTTAAGGACTGGTTACTGTATTTTGAATGAATATCGACACAAGCTTGGACAGGTTGATACAGAACGTTGTGTTTGTGGCTGTGTGGAATCAGTGGAGCATTACTTATGTGGGTGTCCCCAGTATGATGATGTCAGATTACAACTACTTACAAATCTCAGAAATCAGCTTGGTCTACAGAGTCTCCAGAAGTATACATTATTAGGATATGATGACCATTCTGAAGTCGCAAACTGGAGAGAGATCATATTACTAGAGCTTGGGAAATACATAACAAACAGTGGAAGATTTGACTTCAAAGCTAAACTAGACTAGACTTTACATAATCCTGCATCCCAATAAGATTTTTTTTTTTTTTTTTTTCCTTTTTCCAATATTATTGTACAGTTGAGAAAATTACCAGTGAGCTAGTATACAACAGAGTACAACTACAGTCGAGCCCATTTCAGCCTGTAACGGCTCAGGATAGAGGATAGAGGATAGGATACAGCCCCTGAATACACATTTTTAAGTGACAGTCATCAGGAAAGGAGTAAGTCTTTGTTAACCATTTTAAAAGCATACTGGTTCAGACAATGATAATTTAAATCATATCTTTGCTACATGTACACTGACACCCTTTTATCATGTCTACAAATGGTAATATAACACAGTCTTTGGGAGTATTATGAAAGCAAAACACTTCTTTGATGTTTCATGGTAAAACTCTAGTATTCCAAAGTTTCATAATAATTTGGTACCTGATATACTGCACTGGTGCCTGTTTCTCTGCAGCCTTCACTGGCATAGCCGCAGATATTTTACCGGAAACCAACTTCTCAAGGGCCTGCCTAGTCTTCTCTGTACTGTCTTGTATAGCCTCGTCATCAGGACGTTCAAAACTAGGGTCATCTTCATCTATCTGTTTAGGGACCAGATCTTGGAACTTGGAGTGCACAACCTAGAACAAAGAAGGCATGATATCTGTATATTCATATCATACTGGGCACATACCATAAATAACTCTATATATTGGGACAGTTAGGTCTGAGCAAACAGTGCAAACCCAGATCAGACTGTATTTGTGATCCCATTTGCATTTTTTGGACACATTACTGCACTGTAAGACCAAACTGTTTCAATTTTAGGACAATTATGGTAATTATTTTTGGTGTCCCAGTATTTAGAATTTTTACGAGTATTTCTTTTGCAAGATTCATAACTTGAGTCTCCATATTCTAGGGACAACAATCAGACCTACAGATAAGCTTGGTTTTTCAGGGTAGTTCTGTCAGAGATCATTTTCCTTATTTCTCAACAAAAACGTGTATTGTTACCACTCATTAGAACTGTCTTGGGGAGACCATTCTAATGAGTGGTCACATCAGTTTTTTTCTGCAGAAATATGGGCACTAATCTTTGTCAATGTAAAATATGACATGGAAACTTAACAAGAATCTATAAACTTTTTCATGGAACACATCAAGTTCAATGGTGACCCACGATGTCTTTTAATCACAACCCAGTAAGAATGCCCTGCACTTTCTCTGTATTTCCTGAGTGTTACCAAAAATTTAAAGTGTACAGACACTTTTCCCAGTTTTTTTTCACCATTTTTACAAAGGAAAACAACTTCTGTGACTTCCTGTCTGTTTCTTTGGAGGGCAAACCCCTTTAATGAGGTGTCTACTCTTAAGGCAGCAAAGTCTTTTCTTAAAGATTTGACCCCTCCCCCACGACTACAACTGAGAAGTGAAGCAAAAATAAAATGGCAGACTGGCTTCTCTTGACAGTGTAAACATCAGTCACCTAAAGGTATACATGTAAGAGAGAAATTACAGATAAGTGTACTCAAACTTTGATATTCAATTTGACAAAGGAAAAATACACAAGTTTATCACCTCCTTTTTAATCTGGCTTTAAACTCACCTTATCTTTGCCATGACCATGCTTTGCTATTGCGTCATACTTTATTTTCCCTTCAGCATCGAGCTGCACTGCCAGGGCATTGGAGGTGGTTTTCTTCTGCCCCATTCCTAGTGGGTACTGTGCTACTGCTATCTCTGGGAATGCCCCACCATCACCAAAGTCCTGCAAAACATACAATAAAGAAACTGTTTGAAAGATAGTGTACACACAGAGGATCTTACAGAGGTGGTCATTTCATATGAAATTTATAAAACGAGCCTTTGGCAAGTTTCATAAATTTCATATATGACCACGAGTATAAGATTCTGTTTATCAGCTGACCCTTTAAAATAGAATTTTATCGCCTTCAAAATGAACATTATTTCACTAAGAAAACGCATTGCTGACACAATCGTTGGCAAGAACGTGACGTATATGTGCCAAAGTGTTATACACGAGTGGCCATACGATTTTTATGACACAGCTTTATACACTGAATAATGGGGACGTCATATGATAAAATATAAAGGATTTTGAAAATATGATGGATGTGCTCATGGGCATAAAACATGGATCAGGAATTTACTTGGTGATGATTTCAGGATAATTTATCTATGTTTTCTGTAAAACACAGGTTGTGACCATTAAATGACATTACGTGAATGCACATATCGCTCCGCCTTTTGTGTTTGTCTTCATACATTTAACAAAATAAACTTTTGTCAAAATACACGTGCATTTGTTTGTCTTCGGTTTTAATCCTATCTGACTGGTCAACGCATATTTTCACTGACATGTGGTGACAGGTCAATTAAAACCATCCCAATGAGATGGTTCTAATGAAGTATCATAACCTATGTTTTGATGGGGACTTCATATAAATCATCATCAACTGATACCTTAGAAACTACCTATCGTTTTTCATCACCTGATGGAAGCCCTCACCATAAAGTGATTTCAGTATTTGAGCTGTGACATGACAAAACCATCAAAAGGACATGTGAGCAAAGACTCAGATCAGCCTGGGCATCCACCCAGTCTGATCAGTCTTTGCTGAGCTCTTAAAGGGTAGCTGAGGGCCTAAGCCAACTCCAAGTGGACAGTGAAGACTCTGATCAGACTGGACAGAGGCCCAGGCTGATCTGAGTCTTTGCTCAGCGCACATGCCACTTTGTTGGTTGTGTTGTGTCATGACTCATTTTCTATTATAATTTTGTTATTTTGTCTTGTCAAAAATATATACCAGTGAGATGAAGAGGTTTGACCTACATTTAACTAAATGGTTGAGAATAATTTCCACTTTTTCTCAGCAAAATGCCACCAAACAGCAGGTCACAGTGGCACTGAGTCATTAGCTGACAGATGTCTGTTAATCTTCCCAATGTATTTTATCCTTGCCAAGGCAAAGAAATGCTGCTGGGTAAGTCATTGCAATAGTATATTAGAGGAGCGTTTGAAGAAAATACTGTGAGATTTTTTTCTTACTTCTCCATGGAAACATGTAATGGCCCCTCATCTGAACTGTCTCATCTGACTCTGAGCAATTCTAACATCATAATATTATGGCTTTGTGGAAATCTAATAAAAAATATCCAAACTTTTCACAAATACTCCCTTCATCATGTACATCTAAGCAAAGACATTTCAAAAGCTGACATATGCTTCTGATGATGTAAGAAGATAAATGTTTTACTAGGGGTGACTATTGCAGGCCAAAATGCCTATTGCAATACTATTACTATTACAGAAATCCATATTGCAGTACTATTACTATTGCAGGTCACTATTGCAATGCATTGCAATAACTATTGGAGACAGCATTCTTATCCAGAGATTCTGCTTTTATGTATAAAATCTTGTTTGTTCACATAATTTTGTGGCGAAATAGCACTATTTAATGACTGTCATTTCACAATGAGCACAACATGACAAAAATATACAAGAAAATGTTATATTTTCCATTCTTTGAAATCCAATACAAGCTAAAACACATCCTTTCATATTATTCTTTTAGTTAAAAATACTTCCTTCAAGAAAAAGATGCATGTCTAGAAACTATTGAAACTGTTGCGATATTGGAAACACTATTACCAATAGTATTGACATTGCAGCTTTCCCTATAGATAGTGACTATTGCCAGTGCCACTATTGGGAGATATCGATAGCCCGATGTATTGCTACACCCCTATGTTTTACATATGACAAAAGCAATAGAAAAGACTCACATCTTGTGACCTTGGTATCCATCCTCTTCTGTGTCCATATGGTGGTGCTGCTCTGTTACTGGTGATAGGGGCCACCTGAAATTAATTCATGGCAATATAAAATAGAAAGTCTTAATTTGTTGTTTTATTTAAGAAATGAATTTCATTTTTCTGATGTTCATGGAAGTATGGACACAATGGGGCATGTGCAAGGTAAGTGACACTAAAGTGAACATCTGAAAAATTCATTTTATCTCTTATAATTTCATTTAATTTAGATATTATTTTGAGCATCGTTTTTGATTTTTAAGAGCAACATTTGTAAAATATAGGACTAACAGATGTCCTAGCAAACAGGTAAACCTCTTACATTAAACGGCCGCCACAATGGCGTATATCAAACAGAATGTTACAAAGGCCAATGGCATCGTCTGTTAACATGTGACAATGTGTACCAATGAAGTCATATGCAGGGCTCCAGATAAGGATGGTTGGGTAATTGGGTATTACCCACTGATTTTTTTGTTAATTGGGTATTCTGAATTTCGATTGGGTAAAACAACTTGCATTACCCACTGATTTTCCTACAAATTGGGTATTCTGATTCTTTATTTGTGCAATTTGTAAAATTGGAGTTATCAATAGTGCTGCAATCTTAATATTTTGCATCACCATGATTTCTATATGTATATATAGTCAACACACAGACCAGCCACTGAATAAAACAAAGTCATTAAAGAAATCAGTCTCAGAAAACACTTTTGTAGACCAAGGTCTGATAGTCCAAGATCTGTGTTTTCACTAACAATGTAAATCCTGGACAGGCTGACCTGGAAGAAGAGTGTTTTCTTGCTTCTATATTGAAGTTCAGCCCTTTTCATTAAAACATCTGGAGGACGCCAAATTTGGCGTCTCTGGACGCGAAAAATCCGGCCCGGACGCAAGAAAATTAGCTCCCGAAGAGAGAGACCGGACTTCTTTAAAATTTTAAATGTCAGAATTTAACTTTCAGAGAAGCCACTCGCTGTTCACACCTTGCATAAAACAGCAGGGGTGTCGTTAATAGGTACCGATAATCAATAAATATCCCAACACATGACGTAATGGAAATTGTCGTAGGCACGTGTCTCTTAATCGCCAATAACTGAACCTTAATCCGGCAGTCTTTGATCAGTATAAAGCAAAGTACAAATTGTGTCAACACTATATCCCTGTATTAGTTCTACCGCGTGTGACCAGTCTGTTCATCGCTTCCCGCTGATTGAATATCTGTGTCATAATTAGATCTACTATAAAATACTACTACATGGCGAGAAAATCGAAATTATTATGCACGTCTAATGCTGTGATTCCGAGAAAGGGAGCCGGGTCCCCCCAAGGAAAATTTATAATTTCAGGTTCTGTCGAAGTTATGAGCCTTTTCCTGGACACTTACTCTATTTCCTGACTTTTGTATTTCACTCGTGCCTGATGTGCGTAACGGGCGGTATGCCTAAGCATTACACCAGGTTTTACTTGCAAAATGCAAATGGTAACATAAATTTGCTATACGCTGTCATCGGAGATAGTAATTATACGATAAGAAGGCCGATCAGATTAAATTTCTGGAAACCGGCAATTTTAAGAAGTTCGGTTCGTTAACTTTAAGATTCTTTCCCGCCGATTTTTCAGCATGTATCCCGCCATTTCTTGCTCATCATATATAGAACAAGTACCAGTTTATCTATAAATAACGCTGCGGTAAATCTGTGAGGTCAACACAGACAGTTGAACACGCGACATAGTAATTACACCCAATGCTTTTGTTTACACATGACAGCCTTGGATAATACCGTCGTTACGCTTCTGCTTTTTGGACCATTGCGTTCCGGGAATTTTGTCTGCGTATTGGTACGCTGACAGGAAAAGGTCAATTGTGTTTTTCAATTATTTTATTGGGTATTTACGCAAATACGCTGCTTATCTGGAGCACTGCATATGACTGACTATTGTTCACAGAAGTATGAACAGTTTCTCCGAAATAAGCTCATCTTAGGAAAGTCAATGGGAATGTAATTATTACTTCATATAAACATGTATGAGCCAAGATATGACAAAACCAATAAAAGGATGAGCGCCCAGCGCAGACTCAGATCAGCCTGGGCATCCGCCCAGTCTGATCAGAGTCTTCACTGTCCGCAAGGAGGTAGCTTAGACCCTTAGCTACAATTCAAGCCCTTAGCAAAGAGTCTGATCTGACTGGGCAGATGCCCAGGCTGATTTGAGTCTACGATGGGTGCACAACCACTTTGCTGGTTTTCTTCTGTCGCGGCTCATATGTATTGTGGGTTCTCATTAAAACTACCTCACTGCGGTAGGACAAATGACAGGAAACAAGGTATGATGGGTGCTGCATCAGCTTGCATGAAAGGGACCTTACTGCATGGGCAAAAAGAGAAAGCTCAGATTAGCCTGCAAATTTATGCAGTCTCATGAGTCTTTCTCTTTTTTGCATTTACAATCAATCTAGAAAAGCAAACAAGAATTCCGCGGAAGGCTATGTCGCACCTGCTGTATGCCTTCACATTAAGAACTCAATGAAAATACCAAGTGGTTCTGAAGAAAAAAGTTGTTTTATTGGTTTTGCTATTTTTAGTAATGGCGACCATCTTGGATTCTCGACCATTCTCAGCTTTTACAATTCTGAAGCTCTGCAGTCTGATCATGCTGTATGTGAAATTTGAGAACCATGGATGCAGTGGTTTCAGAGAATAAGTCATTTGAATGGACTTAAATGCTAGGGTCGACGTAAATTATTCTAGGGTCGACGTAAGATCACTGTGACCTAATTCCACTACAGATTTTTTTCATTTTGATAATTCTAAAAACCAAGGTCCCACATATGCTTCATACAAAATTTCAGCCTAATATACAAAGTGGTTCTGGAGAAAAACTTGATTTTATTGGTTTTGCTATTTTTAGTAATGACGACCATCTTGGATTCTTGACCCACGTGAAATTTACAATTCTGAAGCCCTGCAGTCTGATCATGCTGCATGTGAAATTTGAGAACCATGGATGCAGTGGTTTCAGAGAATAAGTCATTTGAATGGACTTAAAAGCTAGGGTCGACGTAAATTATTCTAGGGTCGACGTAAGGTCACTGTGACCTAATTCCGCTACAGATTTTTTTCATTTTGATAATTCTGAATACCAAGGTCCCACTTATGCTTCATACAAAATTTCAGCCAAATATACCAAGCGGTTCAGAAGAAAAACTTGATTTTATTGGTTTTGCTATTTTTAGTAACGGCGGCCATCTTGGATTCTCGACCCGCCTGAATTTTATCATTCTGAAGCCCTGCTGTCTGATCATGCTGCATGTGAAATTTGAGAACCATGGGTGCAGTGGCTTCAGAGAATAATTCTTTTGAATGGACTAAAATGCTAGGGTTGACGTAAATTGTGAACGGACGGACGGACTGACAGACGGACGGAAAACCGGACGCCTATATCGCACCTTGCTAAAGCAGGTGCGACAAAAATGAGGAGACTGATTTGTCTGCCCTAATGTATAAGCTGATGAGTATTTATAATATGCACACTGTACTATTGCCAGAAAGATAAATATATAAATATGGGCCACTGAAGTTCATATTTAGATTTCTGGTGGCCCCATACAAAAATTAGGAGCATTGGCCACCGACCGTTTCCAACACTAGACCTAAATTATCTCTAAACTGATATAACATTACCGGTAGAGCTGCAACGATTCACCCAACGACCGATTCGATTCGATTTCGATTTCAGACACCTCGATTCGATTAATTCGATTCGATTCATGATTGATTTTATGCTACCTTAATTCATCATGTTTATCACTTTATTTTGTTATATTTACACTTCTATTTATCTTTGGGTGCAGGTTTTTTCTCACTTGCTAAATGTAGCAAGTGCTCAATTTTTCTACTTGCTAAAACAGGAAGTCCACTTGCTTTTTCTCTGAATACCATAATTTTATGTAATTATACCATTAAATACCCTGTATTGTTAGTTTATGCAATTAGTAATGTATCCCAGCTGGGTGGACTGTCTTTTTAGCTTTAAAAAATCAACCATATGGCCCCCTAGCCCAGGCTATTTTCTAAGTGCAAATCTATGGGCCGTTAAAGTTGGGGAAAGACAGAAAAAAAGGAAAAATGCTGGGATGAACACAGCGACTCATATTGACCTAGTGGTTCTCATTCATTATACTCCCTGTTCCCCTATCTGACCGACAATATAAAGTATCTTACCAATGAGGCTTTACCTCACAAGGGCCATGCCTACACACCCTACCAGGTTCTCTTCACAGCTACTAGTCATTTCCCACTTCTGTGCAGTTTTTATAGGGACAGTTTGGGATTTTGGGCCCATAGAGTCAGTCTTGATGGGTTTATTTTCAGAAGGTTTTTCTTCCTGATCCCCCCGTTTTGCCCCTTTTCCAGTTCACAAGTAATATCTGTCCATGTTTATTGATTTGAGAACATGTGCTTTTTGATCAAACTGAAAACAGACGCTTGCAGATGTGGGTTGTCACAGACGCTTGACGAGGAGCACCGTATTGGGGAATCAATATAAGGCAAGCACCTGGGTGATCAAGACGAGTTTGCGACTGCGCATCTTGTTCTGCACATAAACAAAAACTTTACACTTCCGGATTAGTTCTTTGCACCGAGAAAACTACACTCGCAAAGAGAAGCAAGTGGTGATTTCTTGAACTCGCATTCTGTAAATTTTGGTCGCATTTTGCGAGTATGCGAGTCTAAATTCGAACACTGGGGTGCATCTTTGAGCACAGGTTTCTGCAAGTCATCGTTAGACGCCATTCTGTTTGTTTCTGTTTGCTGTATATCCCGCCTGTCAGAGGCGCACCACCTTAAAGGTGTAAATATTGATAACCCTACCGATAAGGAAACGAAACACCCGCATTGATTGGATGACCTAATTATTACTGACCAATCGTACGTTACGTTATAAACAGCGTTATAATATTAAGAGCGGGTCTAAAACACGGACTTCCGTTTTAATTGAGGGCCCATGCGGGGGATTATGAATCGAATCGAAATTAGTGGAGTTGTTATCGGAATCGAATCGGCCCTTGTGAACCGGATTTTCGATGCATCGAAGTGAATCGTTGCACCTCTAATTACCGGTGCCACAGTTTCTAGAGCTCCAGATGAGGTGGGCCAGTTTTGAGGTTAATTAAAACTTCTCTCATTTCACAATTAACATAATTTGTGACACCTCATTAGAATCTTCTCAAGGAGTTGGTACACACTGAAACATACATTTTCGTTGTGAAATGGACAACTGCCCCTAAAATATAATTGTTACCCTTCTTAAATCTGGGTTCGAGGTGATAAACTTGAGAATGTACTCAAGTTTTATAACCTCTGGGCCTGGAGCAGTTAACATACAGAATAAAACAAGTTATTTACCTGCATTTGCATACGGACTTGTCTTTCCTCATCATCTCTGTCGAACATCCGCTGTGTCGGTGCCGGCAGAATGCTGAAAAGGAATAATTTAAAAATACTATTCCATATTTCTGCATAAAGACAAATGTTGTGACCCATCATTAAAACCGTCTCACTGAGACAGTTCTAATGAGGGGTACAAAATATGTATTTGCTCAGAAATACGGTAAGCAAAATCATCACATTATCCTCTGCACAGCCATACAGTCTTAACTGTTCTTAGGGCATTAAATAATGGCTCTTGCTATATAACTTGAATGCACAGATTTTCATTTATAAACATGTGTAGTGTTAAGGTGTGGTGGAGTGTGTGTGTGTGTGTGTGGGGGGGGGGGGGGGGGGGGGGGGGGTAGGGTAGGAACTTGACAATTTAATCTATTGACCTTACCAAGGAGCCAAGGAGATAAATGTCACAGCAACCCAATGTGCCCCTATGTTTATTAAGGTGTGCTTTGTTATCTAAGTTCTATACCTGCATAGGAGAATTATGCAAGTGACAGGTGAAATTATGAGAGTATGAAATACTTTAGCTTCTTTGTGAGTTGCAAACTCACACAATAATTTGGAGGTCTGAAAGATAAATTAACAAAACCTGTCCACTTACAGGACAGCTCGCCAGACAACCCCCCCCCCCCCACATAACCAAATCATCCAATACAGACGAAGATGCGAGCTGAAAACCCCAAACTGCCCAGTAGTCTTTGAAATGTTCTGTATTTACTATTTACCGCCTCCTCTTGGTCGAGGCTAAGTCATGAAGACTGTCTTATTCCAACCAGGAGTCTAATACTCCAGTTATGAAACTTCCCTACCCAACTCTATCAGTGATAGCCAGTGACATATTAGCTTTGAGTGCCAATATAACCATTTATAACACATCTACAACCATTTGACATGTATGTATTTTCTACTTGCATTGAAATGATATTTTGTTAAACTAGTCTTTGAGACTGTAAAGTACACCCATATTCAGTAGTGCAATAAATAATGCCTTTTTGACAACAAAATCAGAAGCTAATAAAAGATATAAGATATAGTGTCATAATCAAACATTGGAAAAGCAATTCCAGTACCACAAGGAAGAAGAGAAATTTGGGAAACATAAATGTGGACATACAGTTGGACAGCTAGCAATAGCATAGTATTAACTACACCTTTAAGGTGTTCATTACTCCCTTGGGACCAGTATTTAATGATGCACAGAAACGTGTTTGAGCACTAAATGTGTATTAATTAGTGTGATTTTTTTGTTCCTTTCAGTGGAATCCACACCATACTGCCCGCTGCCATTCCAAATGTCGTCTTCAGCTATGATTTTAAAAGAAGCCTCTATATTGGTATCATTGGATGGGACCAATGGAAACTGTTTCATCTGTGGTGCCCTAACATTAGACAGAGCAGAAATTATTTTACTATTCAATATCCGCAGCTTTCAGAACACCGCTCTGTCCATTCTCTGAATCAGTTGATTAATGGCATTGGCCGAGCGTTGTTCCAATTGTATCTGCAAGTACTTATTCATTTGGATATTATCCATGGGCACATCATTGTACCTGTAGCCATTCATATGGGAGTATTGTTCATGCATCCAACTCTACAGGCACTTTAATATGATTATAGAGGTGGGTACGGTCAAACGCTTATTTTATTGCCAGAAAAACACAATTTGGAAATAAGAAAGAAGAAAGATATATGAATTTCATGAATTTAATGCTTAATGTTATAATTCCACAAAGGATGCGAGTTGCAAGCAGGAATGGTGACAGAAACAACTTAGACTGGCACTCCCAATTCTCATGGTACTTAAGATATTAGCAAGCCTGACCAAATAAGGACCAACAATCCAACATACTATATGTAGCTAAGCCGTCTAGTATTTCATCTAAACCTCAAGGCATTTTTGTGTTTTCTACCCTCTGGTGGGTGTCATATTTTTGGCGACGGCTAGTGACAACCGGTTGTCAGCAGCCTCACAGGCTAGAGACAACCGGTTGTCACTAGCCTGTTAGGCTACTGACAACCGGCTAATATATTAAATGCGCATTTTAAAGGACAGGAAGCATTGGTTCATTGTAAAAACATCACAAATAATTCTCAATAGGATTATGCTTTAAATCAAGCTATATATGAATCACAACAACAAAATATCTGCAGATAAAAAGCAAACATATGGAGAAGAGATATCTTCTAAAAATAGATTTTCCAAGGGAAGTAACTCAAATCATACTTTGTAAGGGAACTAACTCAAAATACTGCTTGCAATTTAATCTGAAGTTTATGTGCTAATTCTGTTTGCACAATTGCGTCCATGATTAAATAGTAGTTATTCTTGTATTCATATTATGAATTTGAAGTTTATTTTACCTGGTGGATAGAATCAGTAAATAAATAAATTTGCTTGACTGAACGACAGGAATATAGCTACATGTATAGGGAAGAGCATGTAATGATTACTGGAAAATTTATGTAAAATATTTTTTCCATCAAGACAAATGTAAAATTTGTATGCATGTGATGCATAAATTCTTTTAGCTATTTCTATGAATAACTCAATGACTTCTAGACAATAATAATGTAAATAAAAAAAATAAAAAAAAATACATCTGATTTGTTTAATAGGTTCTTGCTTTCTACAATCAACTTAAAACTTGGCCAGAGTGAAAACAAATATCAACAAATATAATAGTAATACCATGAAACTAATTAATATGCTTAAAATATCTTGAGTTTTATTTGAAAATAATAGGATTTATAGCAACTGGTTGTCACTAGCCTCACAGGCTACTGACAACCGGTTGTCAGTAGCCTGTGAGGCTAGTGACAACCGGTTGTCAATAGCCACTTCCCATATTTTTATGTGCAGACAGTACCACCCCAAAGTGGTTAGGCAGAAATAATAACTCCATATTCTCATGGTATATGAGTATTTGCCTCAATGTAGGCAAATTAAATGCAAGCAGAAATGATTGATTTGATGCTTAACGTCGACAGAAAACAGCTATGGTCATGTCGGGACGGTCAGTTAACCCAACCACACTATTCCTGGGCAGGCTTAGACCTCTTAAGCGGTTAACCAGTACTAGGTGCACATACTTTTGCCAGTAACTGACAACTGCCCTTCTTGAATCAGCGGATGGAGAAACGAAAGTATGTGGCCAGACCGGGTTTCGAACCCAGGACCTCTGACTAATGAGTCAGGTGCCCTAAACTTACGGGTAACTTACGGGTACCAGGCCATCTTCTAAGCAGGAACGCTTGTGTTGGCAAATCACAGCATCCTATCAAATCTTCTTGGTATACATAGCTTAAAGCTTTAAAATTTTGGAGTGCGCTAAAAACTTATTCAAAACTATTTACACGTCGAATTTTAGTGGATGATCCTTCCAGGCAGCATTCAATGCAGATTTGAAACTGTTGATAGAGTCACTTTCTACACAGGAAGACGAGAGACTGTTCCATGGATTCACAGCACACTGAGAGAACATACTAGCTCTATTTAAAGTCCTATTATGCCCCTTTGCAAGCTTAAAGCTATGGCCACGTGTTCTGGATTCCTCAGATAATATGAATAGTTGATTAACTGGTATGTTGTAAATCTGTTTCATTATTTTGAATACTTGAATCATATCATTTCGACATCTTCGGTAGTTCAACGAAGGTAAACCCAACTTTTTCAATCTTTCTTCATGTGGTAATCGTCTTAATGATGGAATTAATTTAGTGGCACGTCTCTGAACATTCTCAATGAGAAATATATCTTTTTTCCAATTATGGACACCAGACGTGGCGTACTCCAAATGAGGACAAATCAGAGATTTATACAATGGTAGAAACATGTCGATATCCATGTATGTAAATGTACGTTTAATAATGCAAAGAATCCTATTGGCCCGATTCACACAGTTGAGAATATGCTTATCAAACTTCAGTGTATCGCAGAAAGTTACACCTAGATCTTTTTCCTCTGACACTTGTTCAATAGGTATTCTTTGATTTCCTTCTTTCATGAAGTAAACTGTCCTAGGGTTTCATTACCCAATATGCATAGATTTACATTTCTTTGCGTTGAAACGAAGCTCCCAAGTTTCTGACCACTCTGACATAGAATATAAATCCTCCTGAACTTCTGCTGTATCTGTAGTTGATCTAATTGTAGAGTATTCCTTTGTATCATCGGCAAATATGACCACAAATTTCTTGACAATGTCGGGTAAGTCGTTGATATAGATTAAGAACAAAGCAGGCCCAAGTACACTTCCTTGAGGAATTCCGCTGGCTACATCTGCCCACTGGGACTCTTCACCCTGTACAAAAACTTTCTGCTTTCTATTACTTAGAAAATGTTGTATCCACTTTGATGGTTGTGCCCATGCACAGAAAATGGAAGACGCAAAATTTTAGCAGAATAAATTTAACTTTTATATCAAATTTTTATGGCATCATCCTGCATGAAAAAGTGTTAAAAAGTACCGGTACGGTGAAATGGACACAAATGACTTATTAACAAGATGCTGTGCTGATTATTTCTTCTTCGTTCGTGATTAGAATTATTTTTGGACTTGTAGTGGATGACTGTCTCGGACAAAGGATCCGCCATTTGCATTTTTGTACATCGGCAACATTGCGCGTTAATATGACTTCTTTCTGCCCCATATAGAAGTGTTTAAGTCAGCTGTGTGTATAAGAACTCATAATCTTCAAAGGAAAAAAAGTATTTTCCCTTGTTCTAAGCAGGAAATGGACTTGGTTAAATGGCCAATCGAGCTGGAAGTTTTTCAGTCTAAGAAACTACGTAGTTGTTGTTACGATGGTGTACTAGTGTTCGGACAGGACGGCAGTTTCGAGTTACGAAGGTATTCTGTGCATAAACTGAGTAAGTGACCTTTAATTTTTTCGAAATTACTTTGAAAGAAATGCCGCAGCCATGAAGGAAAGGCAATTCAGTGGATCGCTCAGGTCCCAAGCAGCAGTGCCCAATGTGTAGGGTTAAAATTGCAACCGATACACCATCAGTGTCTTGTGAAATATGTGAAGCATGGTTTTGTTTGAAATGCTCAAAAGTCCCACAGTCATGGTTTTGTTTGAAATGCTCAAAAGTCCCACAGTCAGTCTACCTACTGATTGCGCTATGCGGCCCGGCGCAAGCAGAAATATTTCCATATTTAAAATGTTTAGTATAACCAAACTCCAATTAAACAAAGCAAGAAAAAACATGAACGGACAATTATTTTAGAACTACTTTATTGACATTTTTATTACCCTGGGGTGTTTCTTGTTACCTCCTTTGGTGATTTTTCACTATTTTGGCTTTTAGGAGTCACAGAATCGTCAGAAAGAAACAAAATTGAAATCTTTTGTGTTCCAATACTTTGTTTTCCTGAAGCCTGTACGACAATATCAAAATAAGGAGACATGCGTGTCCCGAGAATATGGAGTTCGAGTATAATAGCAATCAAGATTTCAGGAACCGGTCAACGTTTCCGCAGTCTCACTCTCAAGCTGAAATTTTTAAAATTATATGGTGCCTTCCATGTGAACTGATGACATGTACTATGATCAACCACTAAAAACTTGTGTGACAAAACTATTTAGGTTTATATATTTGGACCAGCGAGATAAAAAAAATTATCAGATGAGATTAAGAATGACAAACAGCAATGGGCATAATGGGTCGCATTTCGTTGAATAACAGTCTTCATGAAACTCTGTCTGACCACCTGACATGTCTGGTAAAAATTTGTTCGGACTCACCAGACGAATCATTTTGGCAGATTTGTCCTGTAAATTCTCACACACTTTTGTGAACTCTGGAAAAAGTACCGATAGTGTCCGAGGATACTGCACCATCCAAATGTACCAGGTTTGACCCTAACATGTTGGACAAAGGTGAACTAAGGTAGTAATTCTTACTACCCTAACATGTGGGACAAAGGTGAACTTATGTAGTAATTCTTACTGCTATGTAAGGACCACTAAAAAAAATTTAACTCATTCCCAGACTTCCAATTTTTTTTTGTTGGTGTGCGCGACGAAAAAGAAATAGCGTCAGAGCTCTGCGTTCTTTCTCCGCAAATACAAAAGCAGAGCAGAAAGGAAGGGCTGGTTTTATATTCGCGTGTTTTAGCGGATAAATGACTGTCCTGCTACAATAATGAACGTTTTTCTTACTCTGCTAATTTCATCGCCATCTTGCTTGTTTTCGTCTTTATGCCGGAAATGTGGCTGCGGTCGGCGAAGGGTAAAATCCATCGCAATAGTAGTAGTAGCAATCGTAACACTTCGGCCAATTAATCCCGAAGATATCCCGAAGATCCCGAAGATATCGGCGAGGATGTCCGATTGTAGTAGTAGTAGTAGTATAATTTCTGCCAGTCAGTGCACACCTCTTCGCAGAGTACAGTACTTCACTTTCCCCAGCATAAACATAACCTTTGACCTCAAATACCAATAATACAGAAACATGTGTTTGTTCACTTCCACGGTGTGGAAGCTAAGCTGGGGAAAATGTAGGATTGAGTAGTTGTAGTTGTTGAATATACATGTGGGGGGTAAAATGACGTCACACCACCCTATTTACACTTTAAGAATACCCATTAAGACTTTTTGTACTCATGCTGGTGTGTGCTTCGGTACGTCTACTGTTTACGTTTGTTTCTTTTTCTTTTCGGGGTTATACAGGCAGGCTACCAGTGGTGGCTATTTTTTATTACACTTTTTTATAATGTAACCGACATATTGTGTTTAGTGATTCTATATTTTGACTCAATAAACTAGGAGTTCTTGTCGCTAAACCTACTGATTTATTTTTTAAAACAGACAATAACATGTGCCTGTGGCAGACCCTCAAACTAGGTCACCAAAAGCATTAAAATACGAACAAAGCGTACCAGTGGTGGCCGCCAGGATTGCCCTATGTTAAATAATGCATTTTCTAAAAACTTGTTGTGGATTTAAACTTTGATGATATGTTGTTTTTTAGTCTGTGGTCTTTGTCACATTTTAACAGTTTTAGCGTGTTCGGCAGAGACGGAATATAAGCAACAGAAAGAGTTATCAGAAACGGACTTTTAAACTGTGACGTAGCCATTTCGTAGGCACGCGCTACGTATTACGTCGAAAACAAACATAGATAATGATTACACGTGTGCTGTGATTTACAATAATTTAGATGTTTTTTGCAGGTTGGTTGCAGGTTATACCTCTTTCGTGATAGGTGAACATTAATACAGCAATTTGTACATAATTTAATTATTTATGTACAAATCAAGTGTTGTAGTCCCCCGAAAAGGCAATGATGTTGATATGAGGGTGGCTTGGGGAAATTGCTTAGCATTTTGTCTCCCAGGCAGAGAATTTTACCAATCTTTTTTGTGGGCGTTTGTTTTGTTTCTTTTTACATAATGGCCGAATTTGAGAAACAACAAATACGTAATTGCGAGTGCAGAACGCAAATGGCCACCACTGGTACGCGGCCACCACTGGTCGCACGCCAGTAGAGAGTCTTTTGTAACGTTCAGTGTGAAGTTTATGGCAGAAGCGTCTAGTAAGCATATCTAGGTCAGTACGCAAGGAGTATAACGTAGAAGCAACCAACCCTTCAGCGAAGCGACTACTATCTAGTATGAGCTGTAGCAAGTTTGTATCTTCCTCGGGAGGTATAGCTAGTCTATTGGCGATGTCAATGATAGGCCCTAGAATAGGCTGTGCTGTCTGGTCATCTCAAGGCTAGAGCAATCTAGCAGAAAGTGGTCGATCGTCTCATCAGCTTGAAGGCACAACTGGCATGTGGCATCTACTTGACTTTGGTTAAAGGATGCCCTGTTAACCTGAAGGACGTAAGCACCTGTCACCAGTTTCAACTTCGTATGGATTATAGGAGCTTCAGACACACTCCCAACATTCAGAATTAAGGGATGCTTCCTCCCTGGCCAGAAATTGTCCACATGGAGGAAGTTTAAGGCCGAGTAAAGAGCCGCTTTCTGCTTCAGAGTGTTAGCCCAGTAGGTGTTAACCGCTTTCCGGGCCATTCTTTTCCACTGGAATTTTGACGGGGGAAAATCCAGAATGGAGTACGGGTCAGCCAGACCGTACTTCACACAAAGGCGCCTGATTTTGACAAACCAACTATTCCCAGCTATACCAACTATATGTTGATATAGATCCTCCCTAGTGGGAGCACCTTAACTTGCCTCAATGTACTAACTTTGTGGAAAATGACTTTATCGATTACCAACAAGCGAATTGTCATACAGACTTCCCATAATATTCAGCCCTGGAACCGGGGGGGGGGGGGGGGGGGGGGGGGGGGTTGGGCCTTAGGGTTTTAGCCCCGCCATCTGGGCCTCTATGTTATGTATAATACGTAGGCTTCTAGATAATAGAGTATATTTTGGCATTTACAAATAATTTATCCATGTGGTCTGATTAGAATATATGTTGTGACATCTCATTAGAATGGCCTAGGCGAGGCGGTTGTAATGAGATATCACAACATATACTACTAATTCCGGAATCTATTGACGTTTTACCAAAGTTCATTCACAAATCTATAACGGTTTGGTTGTCAAAATTTGACAAGCCGCATCGATTTCAAAGAGATTAGATTGCGGTCGGAATCTATTTGAACCGACATGTCTATTTTTGTTCGTGATCATTGGAAGGTTTGGTGAGTGGGGAAGTCCTATGTTCCCGTCTAAGAAGATGTCAGTCAATCTGAAGGTATCTCAGTTAACATGGTTAAGTGTAAAAGTAGGCGGTACGAATTTCGCTCAGGAAAAAATACTTGCTGTATTTTAGAAATTACGATTTCGCATTTGTGTAAGTGCTCGAAATTTTAGAGTTTAATCTCATGTAAGTGACTGTACTCTGGCGTATGCGCATTCAGCTTACGCATGTACAGTTCGAGCGGCCCTGACAAGACTGCGCATGTCGCAAGCTATCCTAGACATGCACAGTTTTATATAAAACTGGACATGTACGCAGGTAATTTGATAAGAGGATTTATTATTTTCAGTTCGAAGAATATTCTCTATGGAGCGTATTATTATATGATTTACCCAAGGCGATGGGAGGTATCTTACGGCAAGACAAGATCAGCCTGCGCATCCGAATAATCTATCGGTGAATCATGTTCGCAAATGCGCGGTATGAAGATCGGTTGCGTTCTGGGGCCTTTTATTCCTAGTAAATTTCAACACGGGACGGTGTTTGAGTATCGTAGGTGAAGGGAATTGTACTGGGAAAACTGAGGTTGGTGCTCTCAGTTTGCACAAGCGTTCAAACAGATTTTGTTAGGACGGCTACGACACAGAAATTTCCTTTTGCGAGCCCGGTTTCTCAACTGTCGTTCATGCATTGCCGTATGCGCGTTTGCTCATGTGCGCATTCCCGCTAAAATAAATAAATAAAAAATATTTAAGCTCCTGCGAATAGCCAAAATATAATAATGCTATTCGACTCGTAAAAAAGCATATTAGCGCACAAAAAATAACTCGTGAAGTTCTCACAGAGCTCTTAAAGTTGTTAACGAACCGAAATTTCGGTTTTGCCACTTTCAGGAGTTTTGTGAGAACTCCATCAGTTTCTCTATTTTAAAAGGTAAGTTTCCCATAGGCTAATAGCCGTAGGGGCAGTGGCGGGTTAGAGACCCATTGTATCTTGGTCACAGCTGATGAAAGGCGGAGCCCATCTCTCTCTTTTCGCTGCCTTATCCTTCCCTGTTTCGAAAAAGGTACCCATTTACTGCTGGGTTGACAGAGAGAGTTTTCCAGTCGTCGGATGGCGACAATGAGCCGCGAACTCACGACCTTCCGATGACTTTCTGCAAATAACCGAGCCACTCTAACCACTCGACTACGGCGCCTCTTCTCTTTTTACAAAGCTGAAATGTTTGTACTAATATTACATACATATCATGGCTGAACAACCTTTTATTTTGGATTTCCAGGTAGGAATGCAGCTGAGCGTTTAAACTAGTCGTACGAAAGCTTCATATGCAGAAATGAGATGAAAGGATGCTTGAATTATTTAGTATTTTCTGTTACCGTATTTATAGCAACCAACACACGATTTGTTCGCCGAAGGGGCAAACAACGGAGTGCTGGTTGCTTTCTGTTATCTAACGCGCGTTTCTGTTCTATTCTTTTCTGTATGCCCAGTACCTTGAAAGTTTGCTGTCATTGAAGTTCTGGTCGGAAGTTGTTTGGATAGGTGAAATTGGGACGCTTGCATTAGCATTGGACATAGAAAAACAAATTCACCGGCAGTAAATTCTTTTGGGGTACGTTTACATTCTTTCGATAAGCTAGGTTACTATTATTCTTATTTTTTTTGTTCTCACTATAGAAATTGACCTTTTGGAACGTAAATTATTTCAACCGATCTACAATTCCGCTAGACTCTAATTTGCCACAATCCTCACTTAACAAAATCCAAGAGGCCACGGCGTCCGTGAATCCGTACGAAAATCGCACGGCCGCCGCCTGCCTCCGATAGGAGGCCGTGTGCGGTAAAGTGGATACGGGCAGGATACGGGTCCGTAGACACAGCAGGCAAGAAGTGAATGAGGCATTAACAATGCCAGCATGTGCATTCAAGCGACACATTTGGGCTTCGGTATATGCCAGTGCTTGTTCCTCACAAAATGCCTAGCTGAACTGTCTCCTCTGTCCGCATAGCAAGTAAACTTGATTCGCTTGTTGTGCAGAGACAGCGTCAACGAGTAAACCGACCGTACCAAAGACTTGTGGTAAAAAGGGTAAAGGTTTCCCGAAGCCTAATAAGACCGTAACTCCGTTAATTCCGTAACGCTTTTTGTGTCACAGTTTTCTCAGGAACTATTGAAGCTAGAATTTTGAAACTTAATATACATATGGACAATGAGTTGTTGTATCGTGGGATTGAGAATCGAGCTCATTGCTCTTATTCTTACCTTTATTTGTCCATTTTTCTGTCTTTTCAGGGTAAATTTGTGTCTCAGTTTCTCAGGAACTGTGCAAGCTAGAATCTTCTAACATGGCATACATATGGAGAATGAATGATTGTGGGATTGAGACTCAGGCTCCATCGTGGGATTGAGATTCCGGCTCACTGCTCTTGTTCTTCTGTTTATATCCATTTTCCTTTCTTTCCATATTTTGCAAGTTAACATTGAAAATTTGTGTCAGAATTTTCTCAGGAAGTATTGAAGCTTGAATCTTGAAACTTGGTATATATATATGAACAATGAAATGTTATTGTGCGATGGGGAATGTGGCTGACATTGCTCTTATTCTTCCTTTTATTTGTCCATTTGTCTTCTTGTCAGTGTAAATTTGTGTCACAGGTTTCTCAGGAACTGTGCAAGCTACAATCGTTAAACATGGCATACACATGGAGAATGAATGATTTTTTGTGGGATTGAGACTCAGGCTCATTGCTCTTGTTCTTCTATTTTTATCTATTTTTATCCGTATTTTGCATGTTAATATTGAAAATTTGTATCAGAGTTTTCTCAGGAAGCTAGACAATTTTGAAACTTGGTATACATATAGATAATGAGAAGTGTATCCTTGGATTGAGAATCGGGCTCGTTGCTCTTATTCTTCTCTTTATTAATCCATTTTTATCCTGTACCTGTATACCAGACTTTTCTGCTGAACCGTGGGATCTTGACTAGACCACAGACGCCACCGCCGCTACCATATTGCTAGACTTCTACAGTTGCCAAGTAAAGGAGACTGCTAGGTTATTTATTCTTGTAATTGACTGAGGAGAGGACCTTAAGTTTTATGAATATTTGACTGGTAGAGTCGTAAAGAAAAAAAAAAGAATAAAATCTCCGGCCCTTCTCCAGTTCTTTCTGGAGAATTAAATAACAGAGGTTCCACGCCGTGTATGCGTAGTCCAGGACTGGACATACCAGCCCCTTGTATGCAGTTTTCTTAACCTTTGGGTATCATAAAGGTTTCAAAGGAATCCAAGTGTTCTGTTTGCTTTTAAAGACAGGGGTGGTACTATATAAGGAGGATTAACTTCAACAGTGTCATTTTGGACGGACACACGGCGCCAAGTGTGTGCAACTATGGTTACGTACCGTTGAGCCACTTGGGTAACGTCGATAAGAGAATTGAACTGAACTGAACAGTGTCACTCTGTCTCTTGATCACATAGTGTCAACACCTCCAGTCAGCCAATAAAATGGTCATAGCTGTAAATCTGGTCCACTGATTGGTTGAATAAATTTTCACACCTTTACTTGTACAGGTAAATCTGCTGTGAGATGGGAACCAGACCCCCGTCCATATTTCCACTACAACTGAATCTGAAAAGTTTACGAGTGACACGTCAATGCGTTTGGTGGTGTTACACTTACATGTTACAGCCAAAATCCTAAAGCAGCTGTACAGCTCAACCTAGCTCAGTGACCTTGAGGTCAACGTCATGGACTTAGAAATTTGTTTTCGTCCACATTGGATATTTTGGCTAAATTTTTTTAAGACCCATATCTCCTTAACCCATCAATGGATTCTTTTGATTTCTGCACTGTAGTTATGTTGGTCTAAAGTTTTACAGTGTAACATCCCCACCCACGTCATGGACTTAGAAATTGTGGGTAGGGCTAGGACGGGTAGAGATTTTGTACCCGGGTACCCGAGTCCGTATTACCCGCGGGTATCCGTCACCATAGCATTTTGAGTTAACAAGAGGGCCATGGTGGCCCTGAATCGCTCACCTGAGCATTAATCAGTTCACTGGCTCTGGTGAAGATTTATAGGAGTTTTTACCATACTAACATTTGACCTAGTTTTTGACCCGGCATGACCCAGTTTCAAACTTGGCCTGGATATTGTAACAATAAACATTCTGACACAGTTTCATTGAGATTGGATCAAAACTGTGCCCTCTGGAGCATATACAAGGTTGTTCTTATATTTGACCTAGTGACCAAGTTTTTGACCCGACACGACCCAGTTTCAAACTTTACCTAGATTTCATTAAGATAAACATTCTGACAGAGCTTCATGAAGATTGGATCAAAACTGTGCCCTCTAGGGTGTACACAAAGTTTTTCTAAGATTTGACCTTGAGCCGACGTGACTCAGTTTCATAGGGGGCTTAGATACGGACAATAAACATTTTGACATAGTTTCTAGAAGATTGGATCAAAACTATGCCTTCTAGAGCTTACACACCGTTTTTTTAAGATTTGACCTAGTGACCTAGTTTTTTTACCCCACATGACCTACTTTCAAACTTGGCCGAGAGTTTATGAAGATAAACATTCTGACAAAGTTTCATAAAGATTAGATCAAAACTGTGTCCTCTAGAGCGTACACAAGGTTTTTCTATGATTTGACCTAGTGACCTAGTTTTTGACCCAACATGACCCAGTTTCAAACTTGTCCTACATATATGAGGATAAACATTCTGACAAAGTTTCATGAACTTTGGATCAAAACTGTGCCTTCTAGAGCGCACACAAGGTTTTTCTAAGATTTGACCTAGTGACCTAGTTTATAACTCGACATGACCCAGTTTCGAACTTGGCCTAGAGTTTATGGAGATAAACATTCTGACAATGTTTCATAAAGATTGGATCAAAACTGTGTCCTCTAGAGCGTACACAAGGTTTTTCTATGATTTGACCTAGTGACCTAGTTTTAGACCTGACGTGACCAAGTTTCGAACTTGTTCTAGATATTATGAGGATAAACATTCTGACAAAGTTTCATGAACTTTGGATAAAAAGTGTGCCTTCTAGAGCGTACACAAGGTTTTTCTAAGATTTGACCTAGTGACAAAGTTTTTGACCCGACATGACCCAGTTTCAAACTTATCCCACATATTATGAGGATAAACATTCTGACAAAGTTTCATGAACTTTGGATCAAAACTGTGTCCCATAGAGCGTACACAAGGTTTTTCTATGGTTTTACCTAGTGACCTTGTTTTTGACCCGACATGACCTACTTTCAAACTTGGCCGAGAGTTTATGGAAGTAAGCATTCTGACAAAGTTTCATAAAGATTAGATCAAAACTGTGTCCTCTAGAGCGTACACAAGGTTTTTCTATGATCTGACCTAGTGACCTAGTTCTTGACCCGACATGACCCAGTTTCAAACTTGTCCTACATATATGAGGATAAACATTCTGACAAAGTTTCATGAACTTTGGATCAAAACTGTGCCTTCTAGAGCGTACACAAGGCTTTTCTAAGATTTGACCTAGTGACCTAGTTTTTTACCCAACAAGACCCAGTTTCGAAGTTGGCCTAGAGTTTATAGAGATAAACATTCTGACAATGTTTCATACAGATTGGATCAAAACTGTGTCCTCTAGAGCATACACAAGGTTTTTTCTATGATTTGACCTAGTGACCTAGTTTTTGACCCGACGTGACCCAGTTTCAAACTTATCCTTGATATTATAAGGATAAACTTTCTGATTAAGTTTCATGAACTTTGGATGATAACTGTGCCTTCTAGAGCGTACACAAGGTTTTTCTAAGATTTGACCTAGTGACCTAGTTTTTGACCCGACATGACCCAGTTTCAAATTGGCCTAGAGTTTATGGAGATAAACATTCTGACAAATGTTCATAAAGATTGCATCAAAACTGTGTCCTCTAGAGCGTACACAAGGTTTTTCTATGATTTGACCTAGTGACCTAGTTTTAGACCCGACGTGACCCAGTTTCGAACTTGTCCTAGATTCTATGAGGATAAACATTCTGACAAAGTTTCATGACCTTTGGACAAAACTGTGCCCTCTAGAGCGTACAAAAGGTTTTTCTAAGATTTGACCTAGTGACCTAGTTTTTGACCCGACATGACCCAGTTTCGAATTTGGCCTAGATTTTATGGAGATAAACATTCTGACAAAGTTTCATAAAGATTGGATCAAAACTGTGTCCTCTAGAGCGTACACAAGGTTTTTCTAAGATTTGACCTAGTGACAAAGTTTTTGACCCGACGTGACCCAGTTTCAAACTTATCCTTGATATTATAAGGATAAACTTTCTGATTAAGTTTCATGAACTTTGGATGATAACTGTGCTCTCTAGAGCGTACACAAGGTTTTCCTAAGATTTGACCTAGTGACCTAGTTTTTGACCCGATATGACCCAGTTTCGAACTTGGCCTAGATTTTATAAAGACTAACATTCTGACAAAGTTTCATAAAGATTGGATCAAAACTGTGGCCGCTAGAGTGTACACAAGCAAAAGTTGACGGACGTCCGGACGTCCGTCCGTCCGGACGTACGACGGACGACGGACATCAGGGTATCCCAAAAGCTCACCCTGAGCACTTCGTGCTCAGGCGAGCTAAAAAATGTACGTTTAGATCAAATGATATGTAAGATGTCTGTCATTTACACATGTGTGTGTGTGTGTGAAGACTACAAAAATGTAGAAATATCCCTCTTACAAATGTGCAAAAATGGTTTGGCAATATACGGTTGCAATTTATTCAAGACACTCAGTCTTGTCACGCTGAACTTTGCTCTGTTTGCTTGGACTTCTATTGCAATTGACCATTTATGAATAACATCATATAAGCGTTCGGGTAACGGGCAGTAAATATGTTCCCGGGTAATTGGTCTATCCGACCCGAACACGGGTACTCGTCCCAGCCCTAAATGCGGGAGGGGGGGGGGGGGTTCCTAAAGTTTTCTATTAGCAAACTGTTTCAAAATGCTTGAAATAGATTTAGTTTATATTTGAAATGATGTTAGATACTGGTGTGAGGTTTTACAAGAACTGGGTGACCTGGAAGGCAGATCATCAACTTAGAATTACGTCTTAAAGATTTTCTTAAAGTTTATAAGGACAAATCGATTCAGTTTATACTTATACTTGGACTGATGTTAGATAATGGTCCAGAGTTAATTAAATCCAGCCCCTTCCTGAACTTCAGTGCCTTGAGGTAAAGGTCGTGGAAGTTAATTTTTTATACATTGTGTGACGGACAAGTACCAGTCCAGACGAGTTAAGCTGTCAGCCGGCAGCTCTTGTTCAATTACCATAGCACTTCCAACAACCTAGGAGAATCACAAGCCATTGCCACTTGCATTACGTCAGGTACATGTACAGACTCATTTTAAAATGCCTAATGCCCCATAAAAGAGACCCTTGCAAACAGTACAGACCCAGAGGAGACGCCGCAAATCGCGGCTTCTAACAGGGCCTTCACTGTTTGCATCTAATACAGGGTCACAGTGACCTATAAGTGATATATGCTAAATCATTGTAGCTGAATGTACCAGTACACCAAGTATGACACAATTCAATGGAATAGTGATAGAGATATTGGCTAAAATCACTGGACCATGAAATATAGGTCATGCTGACCTACTAGTATGAAGTAACTCATAGTGTCAGCCTAAACCATTAACCCAACTATAACGCAAATCCATGAGATAGTGTTAGAAATATAATACAAAATCAATGGAACATGGACTATAGGTCACACTGACCTACATTTAGTATGAGGTCACTGACGGGGTCTACCCAAATCATTAAATGAAGTATAATGCAATCCATGACACAGTTTATGATGCAAAATCACTGGACCATGAAATATAGGTCACATTGATCTACAATTAGTATGGGGTCACTCACAGTGTCAGCCCAAAACATCAACCCAAGTATATTGCAAATGCATGGAAAAGTGTTAGAAAAATCAGGCAAAATCACTGGAGTATGAAATATAGGTCACACTGACCAACAATGAGTATGAGGTCGCTTCTACTGTTAGCCCAAACCATTAACCCAAGTTTAAGCTAAATTCACGAAGTATTGTTAGAAATATGAGGCAAACATCACTGGATCAGGAAATATAGATCACTGTAGCCTACTTTTATTTTGAAGTCATACACTGAGTCATATGACTCATTATCATATACTATTATGTCCATAAATCAAACAGTTCTCAGGGTATAAGGCAAAAATCACTGAAACATGAAATTTAGATCACTGTGATCTAATCTTATTTCAAGATCAAACATTGGTTCATAGAAACTCAATTTCCCAAGCCATCATGTTCATATATCTAATAGTCCTGAAGGTTTAAGGCAAAACCACTGGAAAATGAAGTATAGGTCACTGTGACCTTCTTTTATTTTATGGTCAAAGATCAGGTCATACTGACTTGCTATCCCAAACTATCATGTCCATACATTAAAATGTATTGAAGGTATAAGGCAAAATCACTGAACCATGAAATATAGGTCACTGTGGCCTATTTTGGTTTTGAGGTCAAACATTAGACCAAACTGATTTATTATCCCAAGATATCATGTTCATACATTAAATGTAATCAAGATATAAGGCAAAACCAGACCATGAAATATAGGTCACTGTGATATATTTATGTTTTGAGGTCAACTCTTGGCCCATACTGATAATATCTATTATATTATCCCATGTATCATGTTCATACAGCAAATAGTCTTGAAGATCTAACACAAAATCACTGGCCCAAGAAATATAGCTTATGGTCCAATATGCATCGCTGCATTTAGTAGAGTTTTTCCAGATATTCCTATGTAGCAAGTAGCTTCATTTGAACAATTTTGGTAGTACCAAAGTACCCAATGATACATACCAAGTTTCACATCCCTCGGTCAATTGGTTCTGGAGAAGAAAACTTTTTAAAGGTTTTTTACCCTACATGGGTGTGGGGACCATGTTGGTCATTTGACTTGGACCATTTGAACACATCGTTCCCACAAGCCATGGGGGCTCTGTGTGAAATTTGGTAACAACGGGCCCAGTGGTTTCTAAGGAAAAGTCTGAAATTGTGAATGGAGCCGGCCGAGCCTATAAGCTCCCCCTGAGCATTTGGCTCTAGTGGGCTAAAATCTAGATGTCATCTGACATATCTAGATTTGAAGGGACAGACCTCTGTCGTATAACCCGAGAGATTTAGTATATGTTGGTGAGAACCATCTGGTTTTCTCAAAAGCATTTCCTGTTGCATGATTTTAGCACACAGTGCCTTTCAAATACATTGGCACTCAAAACGCTTAATTGTTGTTAGTCAAATCTGTCCAGTGCTTGCTTTAAGGCTGGTCGATTAGTACTGATTAGCTTCTTTTGGGACAAAAGATTTTGTTCTTTAAGACAGATTTGATTTGTTGCTTTACGTCCACGGTAAACAGCTATGGTCATGTCGGGACGGTCAGTTAACCTACCCACACTATTCCTGGGCAGGCGTAACCTCCTAAGCGGTTAACCAGTACTAAGTGCACATATTTTTGCAGGCAACTGACAACTGTCCTTCTTGAATCAGCAGAGGGAGAAACGAAAGTATGTGGCAAGACCGGGTATGGAACCCAGAACCTATGATTTATAAGTCAGGGGCCCTACCGACTGCGCCACAAGGCACGGTGTCTTTACGACAGGTTTAACTGTACTACTGAGATGGGAAGCTAACATAAAACAGAAAATATTTAAGAAAGATAATTTATTTGAGTCTGTGTATATCATATAAAAAGTGCACAAAGACAAATAAGAAAACAGCAGAAATTTTAGCATGTGATCAGATCTGGAATGCTGTAAAGAAAATCCAACAAATTAGTGGAAAGGAAATGCAAGAGTGTAGACCCTGATTAGACTGTGTCTTGATGCAGTGTGATAAGGGTTGCACTATTGTGATTAAGCTACAAGTTTATAAAACAGCCATAAATGCGGTTGGATAAATGAACTAGCCCAATTTCAATGATGGAAAGGTCCAATTCACCAATTAGTATGGTAAGTGTATACATACATGTAGAAACAGAAAAAATGACGACAAAGGCAGTGTCTTTGTTAACAATATCGTAAGCATACAGAATTCCATATATAATAATTATATAATTTTTTCTCCTTACTCCAAACTGCACTTTGCCAATACAAAAGAGCATGTGCTATACTGACTGTTTGTGGTTTAATGCATAATGTTACCAGTCTACTGCTTACTGTCAAATGTGACAATGACTGCAAGTGTTAGAGCATGCCTACTTGCATACTGTATACTGTTTAATGTATATTGTCACTATGACAACACTACTAACTACTGCTTTCTGTGTACTGTTTATTTTCTACTGCGACATGTATACATTTAACAATGTACTGTCTTATTTTTACTGTAACCATCTACTGCAACAATGACAATGCACATATACATAGTCAATGTTGCAGTAGATGGTACACAGCCAACACTAGACAGGGAAAGTAGTAGACAGGTAATTAAGTATATGGAATTCCATAATGCAGAGCTCCAGAGGGGGTCAATAATAATTTTGAGATAACAGGCCCGGATCCAGACCACCACCTACTGGTGGGGCTCTGGATAACTGGTGGGGCTGGGAGGTGCCGAGATGTACCTGTATGTTTGTGTGGAGGGGGGCGGGAAGGGATTGGGGTTGGAGGCGGGGAGTGGGGCTTGAAGATATGACATAATTAGGAATCAATTTGATGAGAATTTTAGATTGTCCTTTTTGGCTTGAAATATATGTTGTAATATCTTATTAGAATCGCCTCGCCGAGGCGATTCTAATGAGATATCGCAACATATATTTTAATCTAACCAGGCTCAGGTGGCGGGGCTGAAGCCCTAAAGCCCACCCCCTGGATCCGGGGCTGGATAATTTCTCTTATGAACATAAAATTTTATGTTAGAGTCTTTCATAAAAACCATTTCAGTGAGGTAGTCCTGAAACATGCAAGAATTCTTATGAAAAATGAAAAATATCTGAAAACAATATCCCCAAATCATCAATGAAAACTCGGCTATAGAAAAATGTACCTTATAAGTTTTTAACACAAGCGGAGAGAGAAAGAAAAGACTATCCTCACATTTATCAATAATCTCCAGATCCTGAGGACTCTGCAAGCAAATATCCTAAATTTATCATGATCCCGAATGCAGTCCAGTGCTCCAGATAAGATATAACAGGGATAATTTCCTTATTTTTCTATAAAAAATATGACCCCTCATTAGAACTGTCTCATCGAGAAGGTTCTAATGGTGGATCACAACTTGTTTTCATTGAGAAATAAAAAATTACCTCTGAATTATCCCTGTTACCAATTCTTATCTGTAGCTCTAAATGCACAGACTGATCTTTGTTTGAAAGTTTGCACATGGCCTAAGAGGGGACCTTTCCTCATACCTGTACATGTAAAAGAACCATTTGATTTTCCCCATGTTGATTGGTGGATTGTAATAAATTTCGCATACATGGAAGCATGATGAAAGTTTCTAAACCATGGTGGGGTATGTGTGACAATACTGAACTGTTTCCTTTTACAAAAGAAGTTTACAGGAAGTGAACATTTACTTTCCCTGTCTACTTTTACCCAATATTTTGAAAATTACCAAATCCCCCTGGATAATCTTGCCAACTCTCTTTTCAGGTAAAAACATGACAAGTGGACAACAATCATAGATGATACTGAAAATGTCAACAGCAACGATAATACTGTGAACAGGCAAACACATTTTCAATATTATGCTACAGTATTATAGCACACACATACATATACATAAAATTTCAAATCATTCTCCAAAATACAGTGGCATAATAATTACATGTGGATATCAAATGCTTTCATAGAAAAAAGAAAATTCATTCCAATAATTATGTGACAGGCATCCTCAACACAGTATACCATATTTAATCAGTCGAAAGGCAGGGTTTTTATCCCTTTCAAAACAATCCCCAAAATCTAGATTCTTACAATATAATTTTGAAAGCAGATCAAGATTTTTGGGATGATTTTGGAAGAGACACCACATCTTGTAGCTAAAGACAATACCCATTTACATATATACAGTTATTTTTTAAGGGGCACACTTTGATCTACAAATGCTCTATGCAAAATTTCAGCCAAATATACTAAGTGGTTCTGGAAAAAAAGCTGATTTTATTGTTTTTGCTATTTGTAGTAATGGTGTCCATCTTGAAATCTCGGCAAGGCTGAATTTTACCATTCTGAAGCCCCTGCAGTCTGATCATGCTGCATGTAAAATTTGAGAACCATGGGTTCTATAGTTTCATTTAAATGGACTAAAATGAGAGGGCCGACATAAATTGTGAACGGATGGATGGAAAACCAGACGCCTATATCGCACCTTGCTAAAGCAGGTGCAACAACCAAACTAGATTTTTGGACAAGGAAAAAACCTGTCTGATGACCAGATAAATATGGTACAGTACTGTACGATACCTTCGAGATTACAAATTATATAACACCCAACAACAATCACATTGAACAAGTATCAAGTATAAGCTTCTAAGAAAAAAGAATAATGTAAAGTTGACATTTACCTTAAAACTGAAAAACAACAGCTGTTGCCAGACAGCTCAGCTTGCCCTAATTGGTACTTGTCCATCAAGAAGACAGAGCTATGTTTGTGACCTTGACCTGAAGTTCACTGTCCATGCTACTTGCACTGCGCTGCAAACTTAGGATAAGCACATATCATCAGATGGTACTGGCCGTTGAAAAAACTTGGACCAAACTTTTACATCAAGGACAGTACCAACATGTTAGTTAGTGCCAATGCCAAAGTGACAGCAACTGCTCTTCCTATTATTTCTACACTAACACATACATGTGACTGTTGTTTAAGGTGAACGGATATACTTTCAGGGGAAGCTATTCTTCTATTTCCAGTTTTGCCTTCCATCCATTAGGAGTCAACTCTTAAAGAAAAGAATTTGCTCCCAGAGGAGCAAATTCTTTCCTTTTAGAGTAGACCCTAATTGAAAAAGCTATGCTGTCCAGGGAAGCAAACAGGAAGTCACAAAAGTTGTCCACCTTTGAAACAATGGTGGATAAAATAGTTGTATCCATACACCTTAAAACAGATAAACCAGAGGACCATTGGTCCTGTAGCTCACCTGAGTCCATTCATCCTCAGCACTCAAGGGTAAGTAACTCTAAAGTAACTTGTACATTATGGCCTAATTTCAACTTTGACAGAGTTGTTATGCTTGTCCTAGTTAATATTAGCAAGTCTGATGAAGTTACAATAAAAAAGCATGTTTATAAAACTTTTTGCCTAAATATTGCAGTAACACAGAAATAAATGCCAATTTGCACTTTTACCAATACAAGTCTATGGAAACTTTAAAATGCCATAGCAAAGAAAACCACGTGGGCAACAATAATAAAAAACAATATTTATGTAGTGGCTAATGTCATGAACAGGTATGCAAAGAATAAGCTTCATCCCCCCCCCCCCCCCCCCCCCCCCCCCCCCGAATGGTTTTTGAGGAAAAGATTTTTGAATATTTTCTTGAAAATATTTCCTTTATGTTGCCATGGCAACAAATCAAATTCGGGGATTTGGACAAAATTAATACAAGTCATAGGGGACTACTCAAGAAACATTTCTGCAGAAAAAATCCAAATAACTGCAGTGAGATAGCAAAAATTGCAGATTTCCAATTTTCGCGGGGACTACTCAAGAAACATTTCTGCAGAAAAAATCCAAATAACTGCAGTGAGATAGCAAAAATTGCAGATTTCCAATTTTCGCATTATAAGTCAATGGAAACTGTAAGTTGCCATGGCAACCTAACTGCTGAAGCAATTGCCATGAAAAACACTAATTCTATAGAGGCTAGTACTAAGATCCTTTATTTGAGCTTTCTCGACTACATAGTATCTGCAAAAATGATATTTTACTATTTTTTTATTTTTAACCATTCGGTTGCAATGAGAAAATCAGCCAAATAGTGCAATTAGCATAAGTTTAATAAGGCTGGTTGAGGACTACTCAAGGATTATTTCTACAAAAGTTTTGTCAAAGTATCTGCAGTGACATAGCAATAAATGCAAATTTCCCATTTTCCCATTATAAGTCAAAAGCAACTTTAAGTTGCCATAGCAACCAAACTGCTGGAGCAATTGCCAAGAAAAACAGTATTTTTATAGAGGGTAGTACTAAGATCCTTTCTGTGAAGTTTGAGCTTTATTGGTTGCATAGTTTCTGAGGAGATGATTTTTTAATATTTTTTCTATTTTTAACCATTCGGTTGCCATGGCAACCAGCCAAATTGTGCAATTACCACAAATTTCATGCAGTTGATAGAGAGCTACTCAGGGAACATTTCTGTAAAAGATTTGTCATATTATCTGCAGAGAAATAGCAATAAATGCAAATTTTCAATTTTTCCCATACAAGTCAATGGAAACTTTAAGTTGCCATAGCAACCAAACTGCTCGAGCAACTGCCAAGAAAAACAGTATTTTTATAGAGGGTGGTACTAAAATTCTTTCTGTGAAGTTTGAGCTTTATTGGTTGCATAGTTTCTGAGGAGATAATTTTTGAATATTTTAACCATTTGGTTGCCATGGCAACCAGCCAAATCGTGTAATTTATAGAAATTTCATGTGGTTGATAGAGGACTACTCAACAAACATTTCTGTTAAAGAAATGTCAAAATATCTGCAGAGAAATAGCAATAAATGCAAATTTTCAATTTTTCCCATACAAGTCAATGGAAACTTTAAGTTGCCATAGCAACCAAAGTTCCAAAGGGATTTGGATAAAAAACAGTATTATTGGTTCCCCCTGCCTATAGATGCTATGTGTGAAATTTGGTAACAATGGGCCTTGTAGTTTCAGAGGAGATGTCATTTGAAAATATTGACAGACGGACGACGGACGACAGACGACGGACGACGGATGCCTGCCTATACTATAAGCTCACCTGTGAGCCTTCGGCTCAGGTGAGCTAAAAAGCAAAATGTTCAAGTCTATGTACAAAGCATTTAGTTAACGCCCTAAAGCTGAGTACAAAAAAAAATTACAACAAAACAACTTAACAATACTTCAATAATATACAAATAAATCAGTAATTGAAGCACTTATATTGTAAAGAAACTAATATTATATACTCGAGGACTTTAAAAACGCCTCACCCCAAATTGTGATGTATTTTAGTAAGTCCACAGTTCAAGCTATTAAAAATGACTAGGATACTTTAGAAATGTTAAAACTAATCAAATCAAAGAAACTGCACGAATTAATGTCATATGCGACGACCTTTGCACTTCACAGGTCTCTGTCACTTCCCCTTTATTCCATTGTAACCTTCTTTATGATAGAGCCATTGAAGTCAATCCCAGCTTTGCCATGAATGATATCATACAGTAAAAACACAAAATTAAAGCCGCCATGAATTTATGTGCTGTCAGAAAGCTTAAATCTAAAACTGGAACACATAAATTGGAATCTCAAAAAAGTAATTTTCTAGAAAATAACGTAATTTGACGCTTTACACTTCACATGAACAGCATCCGATACAAACAGCTTACAGATTTACTTTCTAAGCATCCGTCAACCTCAGTGGACACTTTGATATCAGCACCAAACGTCTGTTTATCAACGCAGTAAATGACGTCAACGTCAATGATTTCATTCTGTACAAACTCTAAAATGCACATTTTAACTACACGCGGTTCTAGAGTAGACCACTATTAGCCGTAAAATGCTGTTTGGATGAATTTATTGTTGTCCGTTTCGAAGTTTGATGCAATGTTTAAAATGCCATTATTGCATTCCACGAGCGGTTGTTTACCTCGCTTCAATTCAGTAATTGTTGAAATATAGCGGATGACGGGAACCACGCTATAGTCCGATAAGCATTCGGACGGTGCATTATAACCGTTTTGATGAAAATCCCACGTTTTAAAACACCCTTTTATCTTTGTCACGTGTATTTGAACCTTATAAATTCTAAGGCTGTACTGATGATTATCTTATGCATTTGCTTTATGCATGCAGTTTTACTTATCACTAGTTTTGTTTTAGCTGATAATAAAACAAATGCAGCATTTCAATTTCTTTCAGGTGAGGCGTTTTCAAAGTCCTCGAGTATATGTACATTTTGGAAATGTGTCAAATTGGTGGCAGAACTGAAAACAATGTTGAACCAGATAGTAATCTTTTTTAGGAACAGTCTGATCTGGATCTTTTGTCCCACTATTCAACATAAACTTAAATTTGAATATTCGACACAAACTTATTTGAATATTTGACGTGAACTTAAATCTAAATATTTGACATATACTTAAATTTGGATGTTTGACATAAACCTTCTATTGGAATATTTGACTTAAACTTGAAACTTAAAATATCTGACATAAACTTAAATTTGAAACTTCAATTTGAATATTTGACATTAACTTAAAATGTACACTTTCAAGGGTAGCAACTCTGCCATTTCCATTTCTACCTCCCTTCTCAGTGGGAATCAACTCTTAAAGTAAAGAATTTGCGTTTCCATGAAAACATGGTGTAACCCCTCATTAGAACTGTTTTGGTGAAACAGTTTTAATGAGGAATCACAACATATGTTTCAATGGAAAAATATGGAAAAATAATATCCCTAAATTATCTCTGTTACCCCTTCTTATCTGGAGCTCTATTTGTTATGACAGCGCTCCAGAAAAGGGGAGAAACTGAGGGTAATTCTGAGACTTTTCCTTACTGTGAATGAGTTCACTCTCATCTGGTTTTTCTGCCATCTTTACAAAGGGGAACAATTTTTGTGACTTCCTGTTTGTTCTCCTTGTTGCAAAACATTTCCCAAAGGGGTCAACTCTTAAAGTAAATAATCTGCTTCTACAGGAGCAAATTTCTTTCCTTTAAGAGTTGACTCCCTTTAAAGGAAAGAATTCCCTGTCAGAGAAGCAAATTCTTTCCTTTCAGAGTTGATCCCTATTGATAAAGGAGATTAAAATGAAACCGGCAAAGTTGCTTCCCCTGAAAGTGTACACATTCACTATAAAATCTCTAAAAAGTATGCTGTGACCCCTTTTTAGAACAGCCTCATCTCAGCCATTCTAAGGAAGGGTCACAAGTCAACATACCGTATTTTACCTAATTAGCACACTGTCCACTGAACTTTTTCAAAATGGCAGCAGAAAAATGAAGCAAACTTTCTTCCTCCTAATAAGTGCTCATTTCGAAGAATGACCAGCCATAAAAGCGAGCAGAGTTTAATGATAAAAGCATCAGAGTCAAAGAAGGATAAAAAAAGCTCTGCAAGTGAACCTTTAAAGATTCTGTGACCTGTTCAGGTTTTTTAAACAAGCAAATAAAGCCATTAATCTAGAAACATATTATGTGCGCTTGCAATCATATATTTCGGAAGTGTCCATAATGTGCGCTTATTAAGGCATGTGTGGTAATTAGGTCAAATACAGTATGTTTTATGGGATATAGTCAACTCTTGATATCTCAAATACTGATATCTCAAGGTATCTCCTTATATCAAATACATGTATATTTCCTTTTTTGTTCACATTTCAACTCTCGTTATCTCAAACTACATGTACTAATATCAAAAAGTAAACTTTCTGGTTCCAGAAAATTTAGTTTGAGATATCAGTAGTTTGGGAAGAAGTTCTACTTTGAGATATTGAGAGATTACTGTAATTCAAATAAAAATATTCCAAAATTATCAGCCCACACTGCTCCATATCTGCATCACCAAGACCATGCAGTTTTAAAATATGAGCCACGACCTGACAAAACCAACAAAGTGGCATGAGCATCCAGTGATGACTCGGATCAGCCTGGGCATCCACCCAGTCTGAACAGAGTCTTCACTGTCCTCATGGAAGGCATGTGTGGTAATTAGGTCAAATACAGTATGTTTTATGGGATATAGTCAACTCTTGATATCTCAAATACTGATATCTCAAGGTATCTCCTTATATCAAATACATGTATATTTCCTTTTTTGTTCACATTTCAACTCTCGTTATCTCAAACTACATGTACTAATATCAAAAAGTAAATTTTCTGGTTCCAGAAAATTTAGTTTGAGATATCAGTAGTTTGGGAAGAAGTTCTACTTTGAGATATTGAGAGATTACTGTAATTCAAATAAAAATATTCCAAAATTATCAGCCCACACTGCTCCATATCTGCATCACCAAGACCATGCAGTTTTAAAATATGAGCCACGACCTGACAAAACCAACAAAGTGGCATGAGCATCCAGTGATGACTCGGATCAGCCTGGGCATCCACCCAGTCTGAACAGAGTCTTCACTGTCCTCATGGAGCTAGCTTAGACCTTTAGCTACCCTTTAAGTGCACAGAGAAGACTCTGAGCAGACTGGGCTGATGCCCAGGCTGATCGGAGTCAGCGCTAGGCGCACAACCACTTTGTCGGTTTTGGTGTGTCATGGCTTATATTTCTAGACAGATGCTGGCTCTGTGCGGTTGCACCATTACTGAATCTCGGCTGGAAACATCAAACAGAACAAGTCGTTACCACTATCAGACACTTCTTCCCATTTTACTATTAATTTAATCTGAAATGAATATAAAACGGATATAATTCAGTCAGTTCAACCAAAAGTAAATCAGATGACTGCATACTGGGCATGTAAGTTCTACTATATACAAATTCTAAACAAGAGGGCCTGGAGGGGGAGAGGGAAAGAGAAAAGGGACTGGTACTTGACAGTGGCATGGTGGCTTGTGGAGTTGCCATTACCTGGGGTGTGGGAGCAGGGACTGATGTTTGAAAAATGGCATGGCATAGTGGTTTGCTGTTGTATAGGCCTTTGGATTCATTTGTGTGTGTGTGTGTTTGTTGGGGTGAGGATTCTTGATAGAGCATCATGGCGGCGTTTACAGAACTTTGTATAGGCCTGAAAGATCTTATAGGCTTACATGGAAATATGGAAAATTAGCCCCACCCATATCCATGTAGGCCATGTTTTATGCTGATCAAATTTGTTTTAATTCTTTTTCACCAGTATTGTTAAAAACTTATTTTAGATTGTGGCCTTCTGGTTTCAGACAAGAAGATTTTTGAAGTCTTCCCTGTACAAGTCTATGTACTGATTAGATTAAACATATTTTATTGCATAAATCACAAAAGGACCAGACACAAGTTATGACAACATTAGATCGTCTTCTCCTTAACATCTATGTATTACAAACAACAGTCCCCGAGCCGGGCCATTTTTGACCCCAGGTGTACAATTTGGATAATCTGGGCAGAGATTCATTAGAGGAAGCTACATACCAAATATCAAAGGCCTGGGCCTTCTGGTCCCAGGCAAGAAGAGTTTTATTTTTTTCCCTATATGGGTCTAAGTAAAACAAGTGATCCCTGGGGCAGGGCTTGGACCCAGGGCTATGATTTAAATGACCTTGGTGGAGATCCACTGGGTGGAGCTACATGACAAATATCAAAGGCTCGGGCCTTCTTGTTTCAGACAAGAAGATTTTTAAAGGTTTTCCCCTATGTAAGTTTATGTAAAGAAGTGATCTCTGGGACAGGGCCATTTTTGGCCCCAGGGCCATAATTTGAATACCTTACTCTTCATAGAGGTCCACTGGATGGAGCTATGTTCCCAATATCAAAGACTTGGACCTTCTGGTTTCAGACAAGAAGATTTTAAGAGTGTTCCTTTATAAGTCTATGTAAAAAAAGTGGCCCCTGTAGTTGGGTGACTTTTGGCCCCAGGAGCATGATTTGAACAATCTTGATAAAGGTTCACCAATTGAAGCTTCAAACCAAATTTAAAAGATCTGGCCCTTTTAGTTTTTTTAAACGTTTTTCCCTATATGAGTCTATGTAAAATGTGATCCCAGGTCAGGGCCATTTTTGACCCCAGGGGCATAATTTGAACTATCTTGGTAAACGTCTGCCAGATGTAGCTACAAACCATTTTAAAGATGTGACCCTTGTAGTTTCTGGCAAGAAGGTTTTAAAACTTTTTCCTTATACAAGTCTATTTAAAACGTGGTCCCCGGGGGGGGATCATTTTTGACCCCATGTGCATGATTTGAACAATTTTGGTAAAGGTCTACTGGAAGCTCCAAACCAAATCTAAAGGATCTGACTTGGTGGGCTTAAACAATAATTTTTAAATATAAATACATGTAGTGTATTTCCCCTTATAATCAAACCACTCACTTTCTGTAAGAAAAAGTTGCTAGAGCAGAGGCATGTATTATCGACACCTTAAGCTATCATTTTTGTCGTAACAGAAAGTTATATGAAAATCATTTATTAATTAATTTATATGTTCTTATTAGTAAAATCATTACTTATTGGTAAAATCATCTGCCATGTACCATGTGGCACCAGTTAACATCATCTGGGATCAGTTTTCAACAATTCAGAACTCTAGAAAAGAGGTTTATTTGATGAAATTTGAGGGATATTGTTTTATGTCTCATTTAAACCATATGTTGTGACCCCTCATCTGAACCGTCTCGTCGAGACGGTTCAGATGAGGGGTCTCAACATAGGCCTTTATGCAAAATTAACAAAAAGTATCCCTAATAATCACCAAATATTCTTATTTAGACTTCTGCAACATCCCATTTACCCCTTAATGATAATGATGATAATAAATGATGCTACCACAACATTGCCTGACTTTTCCCTGACATAGAAAAAAAATTTCCACACGTTTTTCCCTGATCAAGGCAACCCTGCATGTGCTGAGCTTTAGATAACTTACCGCCGGATACTTTGGATTCACAAACAACGATGTCTTAAATGCTTCCTTGCCTCCCTTTTTAACTGGACATTTGGGTACCATTCCATGACAACCATCAGAGTCGGGGAGTGGAAATGGTATTGGTATTCCTTTAATAATTCCATAAACTTTGGACTTCGCATGATCAGTGTCTTCATCTGTGAAAAAGGGAAAACAACAGAAGTTTGCATGTATCAGTTATACACAACTGGTCAAATGCCTCCCACATCAGTTATTTTTGCTGAATGCAAACTAGACCTGTAGGTAGTAAATGTGAATCAATCCATCATCACAGGGTATAATCGATTCCGCCAATTTTCGCTTCCTGCAGAGACTGTCCGTCATATTTGGTTTCCGCCGAGACTGTCTGCAAACTCTTGCTTCCTGCAGAGACTACTGTCATTGAAAAATGGTTTCCTGCCGAGACTGTCCGCGTGACTGCTTCCTGCCGAGAGCCTCGGCAGGAAGCAAAATCACGCAGACAGTCTCTGCAGGAAGCCATTTATCATGTACAGAAGTCTCGGCAGGAAGCAAGAGTTCACGGACAAACTCAGCGGAAGCCAAATATGATGTACAGTCTCTGCAGGAAGCGAAAATTAGCGGAATCGATTATACCCTGTGATCATAGGCAGTAAGGAAACTCATTTCTGATCTGTTATCAGATATAAAATGGTCAAGTAACTACCGCCTAAACACCGGCTCCTTTAGCAGGGTTGCCAATTACCTTCCAAGTTTCAAAATTTGCAGACTTTTCCCTGATTTTTCCCAGACATTTACAGTTTTCCACACCCTTATATGGATCCAAAAGTTTTATTCTTTACTTTGATTTTACTCTTTACTTTAATGGTGCTGACTGTATCACTTGAAAATTGGGGGTTACTCTTAAAGGAAAGAATTTGCTCCCTAGGGAAGCAGATTATTTCCTTTAAGAGTAGTTCCAAAAGAGGAGAGATCTGCCTGAACTTTCTCACTAGAAAGTACCAGTACATAATTTCCCCTTGAACAGAAAGGATTGAACAGTCAGTTATCTGAGACTGCCTGAGCCAGTATCTTTCAAATTCCCTGACTTTTACCAGAATTTTGAAGTTGTTTCAAAATTTCCCTGACTAACTACAAAGTCCCCTGACTTCTCCCAGACCTGGAAAAAATTCATTTTCCAGATGTTTTTCCCTGATCATGGCAACCCTGTTCAAGATAGTACCATATTTCTTCAAGGATTTAGACCACTTAAAGACAGGAGTGGCTCTACATAAGGTGGCTTAACTTCCACAGTGTCATTCTGGCATTGCCCCCACCACACACACACACACACACACACACACACACACACACACACATGCCGACAGAGAAATCATGTCTTTAAACTTGTCATTTATTGCCCAATTTTTAAAAAAAAATGCCAGTTACAGCCCCTAGGCATTTATAAGAGGGAATACTGAGGACAATTCAGAGATAATTTTCCTTATTTCTCAATGAAAACATATGTTGTGACCCCTCATTAGAACCACCTCGTTGAGACAGTTCTAACATAGTGATTCCCCTACAGAGGTTTAGAAGGGTGCTGCAACCTTCTGCCTTTTGGCCTTACCCTTCTGCCCTCCCTCTGTGAAACGTAATTTCATTCATATTAATGTTAAATTTTAAACATCATGCAGCTTTCTGTGTAAAAGAGTCCCTTTTATATTATGCACACATTTATATCTCCCTGCTAAAAGAAGGTGTTTATCCTGTTAAAAAGTGTTAATACCCTTAGTTAAATTGCCTTTGGAAACAACTGCTTCTGAAAAATGCCCGGTGGGGAGTATGTCATGCGCTAAAGATGCCCTTTTTCTGCCCATTATATCTGAAATACTAAGCCGGTTAGAGCCAATTTTGCAATTTTCCCTTTGCCAAAACAACTTAAGAACTGGAATTCTGGCATAAAAATGGTTCTTCTAAAAATGGTTCCTACATTTCAAGGATGTTACATATGAAATTTACTTATAAAGGGCCTTGAAATTTCATCCGTACTGTAGTTTGGAATGTTTACAATGGATGATACTATCATGACAGAAAACTTGCCTGTATGGCAAGCTCTAGATAAGAGGGGTATTTGATAATAATTGAGGGATAATTTTTTTTATTTCTCATTGAAACCCTATGTTGTGACCCCTCATCTGAACTGTCTCAAGGAAACGGTTCAGATGTGGGGTCACAACATATGTTTTTATGCAGAATTAATAAAAATTATCCCTAACTAGAAATGTTTTTCAGAGAAAAACTGATGTCCCCCCACCAGCCCATTTCCAATGCCTCCTTATGAATAAAAAAACTGTACAATCAGAATACTAGGCAAATTTGGAGAAAATCCATCCACTGGTTCTAAAGATATCCATCATAGATGACTATTTCCTTGCAAATGAGGTCAAAATCTAATCAGCTCTTAAAATTGACCCAATGATGTATCCATGCAAGTTTGGTGAAATTCCATCCATTGGTTCAGGAGATATAGTGAGTACAAGAAATTGTCATCTAAGTCTGCCAGTGACCTTGAAAATGAGGTCAAGGTCACCAAAATCTAACCAGCTCTTAAACTTGTCCCAATGATGTATCCATGCAAGTTTGGTGAAATTCCATCCATTGGTTCAAGAGATATAGTGGGTACAAGAAACTGTCATCTAAGCCCTCCAGTGACCTTGCAAATGAGGTCAAGGTCACAAAACTATAATAGGCTCTTAAACCTGTCCCAATGATGTATTCATGCAAGTTTGGTGAAATTCTATCAATTGGTTCAAGAGATATCATGGGTACAAGAAACTGTCATCTATGTCCTCCAGTGACCATATAAAAATGAGGTCAAGGTCACCAAAATCTAATCAGCTCTTAAACTTGTCCCAATGATGTATCTATGCAAGTTTGGTGAAATTCCACCCATTGGTTAAGGAGATATTGTGCATACCAGAAATTTTCAGGCCATTAAGTCCTCCTGTGACCTTGAAAATGAGGTCAAGGTCACCAAAATCTAATCAGCTCTTAAGCTTGTCCCAATGATATATCCATGCAAGTTTGGTGAAATTCCATCCATTGGTTCAAGAGATATTGTGCGTACAAGAGTGTGACTCCGACGCTGACGCCGACGCACCGGGAACCGTACTGAAAACAATATTATGTCCCCCCTCACCTTTGGTGGGGGGACATAATAAATTTTCGTGCCATTTATGTCCTCCTGTGACCTTGAAAATGAGGTCAAGGTCACCAAAATCTAATCAGCTCTTAAGCTCGTCCCAATGATATATCCATGCAAGTTTGGTGAAATTCCATCAATTGGTTCAAGAGATATCGTGCATACAAGAGTGTGACGCTGACGCACCGGGAACCACACTGAAAACTATATGTCCCCCCTCACCTTTGGTGGGGGTACATAATCTTCACTGAATACTCCCTCTTATCAGAAGCTCTGCCTGTAAGTCCCAAGTCAAAAGTGGGAATGTTCAGCTGTAAGTGTGTGCCAAGTATTGTAACCCTAAATCGTTGTACGAACTGTGACATAACGTAAAGTAATTGAAGCAAAAATGTTTGTTAAATTCAAAAGTGATGAATTGCTTGTCCAGATTACAGTATTAAAGGGTGTCACTTTATGTCTTTTTCAACAACATTTCGGTCATATCAGGATAATGGGAAGGTGATAATGGAAAGCTGTGGGCAATGGAACCCCATTTACTGTCAAAAAGATTTCTGCCATCAGTGGGCTACGAAGCGTGACCGCTAACTTAGCATGCCTGCCCGTAACTGAGCTACCAGAATTGTGGCTCCTGTAAAAGTGTGCAACTATCGCCACCCTGACCCACACAGGGACAGAGATACCAGTACATTGTAAAGTCAAAGAAAGCACAACTAGTTGAACTTAAATGGCTTGAACCCTGACGGCCTGTTTACCCTGCCTGGCTAGAACTCATTTTTGGTCCCCAGAGGTTGGTCGGTTGGTTGGTTGATTTGATGCTTAACGTCCACGGTAAACAACTAAGGTCATGTCGGGACGGTCAGTTAACCTAACCACACTATTCCTGGGCAGGCTTAGACCTCCTAAGCGGTTAACCAGTACTAAGTGCACATACTTTCGCCAGTAACTGACAACTGCCCTTCTTGAATCAGCGGAAGGAGAAACGAAAGTATGTGGCCAGACCGGGATTCGAACGGTCCCCAGAGGTCAGTTTATATAGGAACTAACCCTGGATGGCTAGAACTACCTTTGGCTGGAACTAATTTTCATGGTCCCAAGCCTGTTCTAGCCACTGAACTTCTACTGTATACCTGTCACTCATAATTACTAGGGTTGTTGCATTCACAGTGTTCTCCCCAGAAATTTAAGAAGGCATGTCGCTTTTAACACAAAAATCAGATTTTGACTTGTTGATCAATTTTCAAAATCCCTAATATAGCTATGCTTTGTCAAAATTAGCCTAACATTACATTTCAAATAAGTTATTGATGATCCTCAATGCATTTAAAATAACTTTACTGGCTAAGAATTGAAAATAATAGCATTTTTATAAATTTTTATTGGAAATTAAGGCATGTTGCAAAGGAAATTTGAAGAGGAAGGCATGTTGCAAGCGACATGCCTTAATGGTCTGGGGAGATCACTGTGCATTCAGATGTTTAGGAGTGCTTCTTACAAACCACTAGCTCACTTAACCCTATTACACTCAGAACAGCCAAAACTCTATGGAGTTTTGGCCGTTCTGTGTGCAATAGGGTTAATGGGCTCAGGTTAGCTAAAAAGACAGCACTAAATCTGAAATTCTGAAACAACAAAATGTTACCTGCTCCAAAGTCAACCTCAATAGACGCATTTGTTCCTCTCTTTAGTGGGCATGGAGGAACTGTACATCCACTGATCTTTACAGATGTAATGGTTGGTGTTTTACCTGAATAACAAAACAAACAATAAGCCATATTATTCAAAATGAAAAAGGTGGCCTAAAGTATCTGGGGCCATATTCATAAAACGACTTAAGTCGTTGCTATGCTGTTGCTAAGGCTAAATTTCTTTGAAGGAGATTCCCTACAACTATGAAATTTGGTCTGGAGGAACAGTCTTGGAAAGACTGTTCCTCCAGACCAAATTTCATAGTTGTAGGGAATCTCCTTTATAGATACATGTGTATTTAGCCTTAGCAACCGCATAGCAACGACTTAAGTGGCTTTATGAATACGGCCCCAGTTCACTGGTGAAGAGACAGAAACAGGGACTTTATAAGGGTATTTTCAGGCCCCTGGCCCATATGGGCGAATTCCCATGAACAAAGATTTTCCAATATCAGGAAGTCCATTTTATACATAGATGATAAAAGGTTTTAAAGTTTTCGTTTATTTTAACATTTTTTGCCAAAGAAGGTCATCTGAACTTCCTGACATCGAAAGCAAATAATTTTTAAATGGCATTTCCCCTTGCCAGTTCCTTTTCAAAAATGAAAAAAACTGTAACTCATAAAGGACCTCTGACAGTTGTAATGTAAATTTGCCTATCAAAAATGGTGAAAATGAACTTTCGGTATACTTCAAAATTTTTATTGAAATGTGTTGCCCTGAACCTTCCATAATTGGCACAAAAATAATTTTTCAATTATATTGCATACAGACTTAGATTTTTGGTGTAAAAAGCAAGTTTTTACCATTGAATGTATGGAAAATAAGAAACGTTTTATAAAGATGCTTTCCCCCCCGTGCCTCAACAAGCCACTTTGCATGCATATGTGTACTATCAATATACATGAGTGGCAAGCTGAGGCACGGGGGGAAAGATAGTCCACAGCTGAAAAACTGAAAAGTGGGTGGGGTAATTAGACCCTCTGTGTCTAAAAATAAGGCTAGCATACTTTTTATATACATATACTTGCATACTATGAGCAGTTACAGTGTTTTACTTCAATTTAAGCTTATTTGACAAATAAAATCCAGTAAATAAGAAAAAGCAAAAAATATATGTATTTAGCATGACTGAAAATTTCACTCACCCCTCTTGCGAGGATCAGTGAGAGTTAGTGAGCAGATGTCATAATTGTTCAAAATCAATATCAAAACCTCTTTACAATGGATAAGTCTACCCATTAATGTTAAAATTTTTATTATCAGCTTCCCAAGAAAGCTGCAGTAATTTATCGAAAAATAGGCAAATTTGCATGGAAACTGTCAGAGGTCCTTTCAAACTCAATATAGCGTTTAAATGTACTGTAGCCAGACAATAAGAAAATGAATATGACCACATTTTTGGCATTAATATATAAAGATTAGAAAGTGGTGACTGGTGACTTAGGCCTGGGTCCTCGTCGTGGTGCTTATGTGCATAAGGCTGTGCAACGTTTCTGACTAGTTTCGTCTGACAGATTATTCTGACTCCTCAGAGGTTTTCGTGTTTGAAATAGCCTGTTGCTGGCTTGTTTATATTGTCCTGCGCGCTGCTCACGTGATCCTCCCTACAACATATGAAATTTCAGATTGTTGAAATTTTAGCATCAGACCCTGCCAGTGAAAAAAGCACTGCCGTCTGTCGGAGAAAGGAGCTCCACTGGGTCTATCAGCTCCACACACTACGACTGTCCGAATAGGATCAATGTTCAAGGGTAAAGCCGGAGTTTTCCAGTCACTCCGAGTTCTTCTAATATAAAAAGATTACTGACTTTTATGTATAGGTTAGAGGCTATAGTCTATGAAGAGAAATCTTTCCAATTCAGAACCAGAAGCGAGCGTAGCAAGCAGAGGGTGCTTAATTGCGAAGACTTCTCTTCATAGCCTCTTACTGGCTTAGTGTCTGCCCTAGATTATAATTTGATCCTGGTCTGCCCTACTTTCTATCAGCTTTCAGATTTATAACACAAAATTTCTCTCAAACAAGGATTTAAAAAAATTAAAAGAGAAATAATAACAATAATAATAAACAAGAGGCCAACGGGGCCAAAAGCTCACCAGATCTCTAGCTCAAAACTGCTATCACACTTGTATAGGCTCAAAATTGCTGTCACATTTGTACAGGTTAATACAAAATATACAATTACTTAACAATTCAAGTTACTAGAGGTCATCTTTTTCTTAATTAACACTATCATATATTATACCTTAAAATAGAAAGAAAGCAATAAAAAGAAGAACTCAGACTAGGCCTTCGCCACCAATTCTTAGATTGCAGACTGTCTGATCCAGAGCTCTAGATAAGAGGGCGTATTTGATGATAATTAAGGATAATTTTTCTTATTTCTCATCGAAACCATATGTTGTGACCCCTCATCTGAACCATCTCATCGAGACGGTTCAGATGAGGGGTCACAACATATGTTTTTATGCAGAATTAACAAAAATTATCCCTAATTATCACCAAATACGCCCTCTTATCTAGAGCTCTGGTCTGATCAGACTGGGCCATGTCCAAACCAGAGTCTTCACTTGGTGCACATGACATACCGTGTTAAAACCATTTGATGATATTTTATTGCCCTGCAAGACACATTCAAGAACCTTGCATGCATTTGAGGCATCTGTTTTGGGTCTACATTGCTTATCGCAGAATTATTAAAAGATGGATACTTTTTACTGAATGTAGTTATATGTTTGTACAGATTATAACAAGATGATAGTTGTTTGCACTTATCAGATGTCATCATCGGCGAGCAATTAGTGGGAGATGATCATGAAATAAGACACTTTTCTTTTTGCAGTTTCTTTCAGCAGTTTATCTACACGAGTCAAAATAACGCAGCCGACTAACGTTATAATTTCCCCTGGTAAGATGGTAGCCCCATATATGAGACTTCTGAAGTCCAATTTCCCTGTTTACGTTTTCATGCTGTTATTGTAATTTTCTATGTATGTATTTACCCACTAAAAATAGAAAAAATAACTACAATATGAAAACATTTGACCGCTGAAGTATATATGGGACTAGCAAGATGGATGAAAATTTTACAAGGAACGAATTTATTGCTGGATAATATTTCATTTTATTTCATATCTAAGTCTTCTGCAGTCCAATTTCCCTGTTTATGTTTTCATGTTGTTCTTGTCATTTTCTATGTACGTACAATAGGTGAGAAATTTTCACCAGTCGTTGGTCTGAGGGATGATGACATGGACATAGATACCATGTAGTGTGGTAGTTACCTCCCCTAAACCTACGCAATGGCTGCGATTATAGGTGAGGCACCCAGTAAATCCTGCACACAATATTTTCTGTGCGGGCTACTGCGCATTCTCAATGTGCAGATTATAAAAATCGTCTGCTAGAAGTACAACACTACAAAACCGTGGTTTATCAATAAGGGGCCTTGTGAGAAAAATAGATATTTGTCTTGTTAGAACTTAGAGGAATCAGATTAGCACGGGTTACACTATGTGACCATACCCTCCATTCTTTCGTAATAATTTTGTGGTGGTTTGCAAAGGTTGGATGACTCCACAATATTATTAAACCATTGATACCATGACGTTAAGCCACTTTTTCGCGTTGCGACCCGATTAACAGGTGTTGATACACTTCAGAGTCTTTTAGCAAATTTTCGGGAATAAATGTCAGTTGTAGGTTGGTTGATTGATTTGATGCTTAACGTCCATGGTAAACAACTATGGTCATGTCGGGACGGTCAGTTAACCTAACTACACTATTCCTGGGCAGGCTTAGACCTCCTAAGCGGTTAACCAGTACTAAGTGCACATACTTTCGCCAGTAACTGACAACTGCCCTTCTTGAATTGATCAGCGGAAGGAGAAACGAAAGTATGTGGCCAGACCGGGTTTCGAACCCAGGACCTCTGACTTATGAGTCAGGTGCCCTACCGATTGCGCTACGCGACCCGGCAAATGTCAGTTGTTAAGTTATTAATGAGGTCTAATTAATCGGTATAGTTTAAACTTTGAACTGCCATTTTATGAAGTGGAATGGAATGGACAATGTTCTCCACTTCATTCCATGGATTTGGGATGGCATTTAGTTGGTTTGCCCTCAAGGCGATAAATTCCGTTCAGTACAAGTAACACCCCAAGCTCTGGGGACATACTGTAGCCCCGGACTGTAGCCATTGGAATGTTGATTATCTCATCCATTCCGTTCCATGTTTTAAACTATGCCCGCGATCTTATGTAGCATGAATATTTTACGTTTCTATGGCAGTTAAGAAATATTAAATTCAAAACTATAATCATTAATTAATTAAAATCAAAGATACTAAACAGTTAAAAGTGCCAAAATTTTCTATCAGCTCAGTAAAATGAAACAAGATCAACCATGGATATACACATTTCTCATGTTTTCAGTTTGTGTCCTAATATGATATCTCTCAGCGGTAATGATAGTGAGTAGTGATAAAACTTGATTCTAAAAATATGGCAGTTACGCGATAGCTGGAGAAATACCATCCGCGGTGATGTTCGGTTTTCTTCGCTGGAAGTTTATAAAATGTCTGATTACTGGGTGTATGACCTCAAATCTTGTTGGTCATATATGATAAGACTAAGATACCATGATAACCACCTACAATACAGAAGTGACTGAGGCAGCCACTGAGATACTTGGGAAGGAACATCACAGGAAACAGCCCTGGGTCACCAGAGATGTTCTCGACCTCTGTCATGACAGGAGAAATCTGAAGAAGAGGTATGAAGCAGGAGGAGCAGAAGAATACAGGGAAGCAAACAAGATGATTCAAAAGGCAGTGAAGAAAGCGAAGGAGGACTGGATAGCTAGTCAGTGCGAGGAGATTGAAACTTGCCTGAACAAAAACAACAGCAAGAAAGCATACCAGCTGGTGAAGGATCTAACTTCAGAGAAACAGGTCCACAACTATCCAGGACAAGTCTGGGAAATGCCTTACCTTACAGAGGAACAAGAGATTCTCAGCAAATAGACAGAATATTGCTCAGAATATTGTTCAGAACTATACAACCATGAGACTTATGGTGACAATGCAGTTCTGGGCTGCAATCAGCCCCCAGAAGAAGATCAACAACCGATCCTTCGTGAGGAAGTTGAGATTGTGGTAGCAGCACGAAAGAAGGGGAAATCTGCCGGAGTTGATAATATACCAGCAGAACTTGTTCAATCTGGCGGGGAGACCATGATTGAGGTTTTAACAGATATCTGTAACAGGATCTGGAGAACAGCCTACCCCACGGACTCGTTGCTGATTATTACGCACCCTAAAAAAGGCAACCTACAGCTCTGCCAGAACTACAGAACCATCAGCCTGATCAGTCATTCAAGCAAAGTTATGCTGAAAGTCATCTTGAACAGGCTTAAACCACAAGCTGAAGAGATTATTGCTGAGGAACAGGCTGATATGATCAAAGAAAGGTTTTTGTTACATTCAGTTTTTTGTCAGGTTGGATTATTTGTCCTTTCCTGTGTAGTGGGCCATAGAACATTTGATGAAACTTCACAGATGATTGAAGTAAGATGAAGTATTATAGGTAAGCATACTGTTTAAATCAGAATTTTGGCTGATAGGGTTATCTGTACCTGCTATGAGGCTCTTTCCAGGTCCCAAAAGTGATGTTTGTCCTATATCTTTAATGTTTTGAATATCTTGCTGAAACATCTGTAAAATTAGCTTTTATCAGACTAGGTTCTCTGCCTGTCTTGGAGGATATTTCTGCAATATATTTTCTCATTTCTCCATATTAATCGTATTAAATGCCCCAGGGGCATTGCATTTTATAAAAGAGGGACACTGTTTAGAAAATGAAGAGTGGCAAAAAGTGGTTTCAACTAAAACAGGGTTAAGTAAGAATATTAGCTGACAGTGTCATCAAATATAAATGCTTAAATACCTGATGGACAATGATGGGCTGAACATAAAAGGTATTAAGGCTTCCCATTGCCTAGTGGCCATAGGGACTGTGGGGGTTTAAGGCCCACTGTATCTTGGAGCCCATCTCTCTCCTTTCGGGGTGAACATAGAAGTATTTTTAAAACTCTGGTAGTGAAGCTTAGATTCTTATGAAATTTTGCAATTTTGGCAAGCCAGTATTATATTACTACTAGGGAAGGGGTGTTTAGTTAGAGTGGGATATTTATAAGGATTAATAGACTACTAGTAAAAACTCTAAATATTGGGACACCTAAAATGATTACCCTAATTGTCCTAAAACTTAGATTCTTATGAAACTTTGCAATTTTGGCAAGCCAGTATTATACTACTACTAGGGAAGGGGTGTTTAGTTAGAGTGGGATATTTATAAGGATTAATAGAGTACTAGTAAAAACTCTAAATATTGGGACACCTAAAATGATTACCCAAATTGTCCTAAAAATGAACAGCTTGGTTTTTTAATTAATTAATACATCTAAAAGATGCAAATGGAATGACAAACAGTGTAGAGCCTGATCAGACTGCTCCTGATAGAGGTCTTCACTGGTTGTTCAGACCTATCTGTCCCAATATTTTTAATTTTTATGGTAAATATAATTTATAGTGTCACATTCCTCACTGCCTCTTTGCTGATGCAATTCTAATGAGATGTTGACTGAATCAATCCCTGCATTTTGAAAAATGGGATTATTATACACCCGACATACGAAGGGGGTATATCTCTCCATTTGTCCGTCCATCAACATTACGTCAAAGTTTTGCATTAAACCTCTTTGGCTTGCTCATATGTCTGTAACCACAGATCAGATTCTTTCCCTACTCATGGTATCTCTATAGCAATACGTTTGATCTGAACTATCTAAGCCACTGAGTTGGGCCCTAGGGTGGGGCCAGGGGTCAATAATTAGGCTTTAGGCATTTTCATTATGTCAAAGTTTTATGTTAAACCTTTCTGATTGCTCATATCTCTGTAACTGCTTGTAAGATTTCTTCCATATTTGGTTCATGATATCTCTGTAGCATTGCTTTTGTTGTGGGTTCAAAAGCTGCTGGGTCAGGTTCATGGGTGAGGCCAGGGGTCAATAACTAGGACTTTGCCATTGTGTTTTGTTGGCTTGTAATGTAACCTGAATGATGCTTGACTGGTTTTTGTTTAGCCCGCTTGGGGTGAGCGAGACATAGTTGTGTAACGTGGGCCGACCTGCAAACAAACCCCGTCAGTGGAAAAGCATGCTCACCCACCAAGGGCAGTTTATTTGCTTATATACCCCAACATTTACTCGATCACAAACTACCTAGTTTGTAATTTGCATATCTATTTATATCCGTGACCTTATACCGTCACATTACTTCCCCCTCCGAGAAGTCTCGTCCCGAGACTTGGCCTGGGAATGACATGGGTAAGGCAACTCCGGTCTGGCAGTTGACCTTATCCCACCGCTGCCACCAAATGTAACGTGGGCCGACCTGCAAACAAACCCCGTCAGTGGAAAAGCATGCTCACCCACCAAGGGCGGTTTATTTGCTTATATACCCCAACATTTACTCGATCACAAACTACCTAGTTTGTAATTTGCATATCTATTTATATCCGTGACCTTATACCGTCACAGTTGTTACAACTTCAGTTGGGTGTATGTGCGTGCGTGCATTAGTGCGTCCGTCCCGATTTGTCCGGGCCATAACTTCTACATTTACGGATTTCAAAATTACGAAGAAAGAAAAATAGGGACAAACGTCAAAAGGACTTGGTGGCGAAACTGAAAGGTCTGACGGAAAAAATTTTACCACAGTCCTTCCAGAAAGCTCCGGATACAAAAGCAGGAACGAGTGTAAGTACTGTTAACATTAACATTGTATTTTCCATTTCTGAAACTGTTAAAGTGAAACAGGTACATGTAGGAAATTGTCAGCTGATCTGTCGATACTCGCGTGATCCGAGGTCTGACGGATAACCGCAGTATGGGCAGAAGTGACTGTTTTCACGGCGGCCGTGTCAATTTGCCTCGTTCCCAGGCGACTAAATGTGTGTAGTGAGTCACACGAAACGGAAGTTGTGCAAGGAACTGGTCTAACTTAGGGACCGACCATTTGATATTCTGGGGGGGGGGGGGGGGGGGGGGGGGGGGGGGGGGTCTATAATTCTCAGGGTTCTTACGATCTCCTTTTTTGAAGGCGCATGGGCGGCAGCTCAAAATCCAGTTTACCAAGGGAACTATCCCTACTTCACCCTCCCTCATGTACATCAAGGTCACCTTATGGTTGCCCAAAATACACCATTAGTAGTAGTAGTATATAAATTCTGCCACTTGAGGCACACCTCCAAACTGGAGTCTTCTTGAGTTTCTCTCACAGGGACTATATACAGGGGCTAAGATGATGGTGGTCTCATCACTCTATTTACACTTTAAAAGTAAAAAGTATGCAAAGACCAGGAACTGAAACAATCAAAATCCAAATCCAGCCCTCAAACCATAGCTCTAACCCTAAGACTGCTATTCTAAAACTTTAAATATTATAAAAACATTCTCGAGGCACTGTGTACTGCGATCATCTTTTCCGCCTTGGAATTAAGGACAGTCTCTTATATCTTTCTACATGCAGGGAATGGCAAAGACTAATGGATTGTCTCTCCAAAGCACGGAGTACTGTTTCATAACTTTCAGTGCTAGTGCAGTCGAAGATGCCACTGCAGTCCAGGATCAGTTGTACAACTGTATCAGAATCTATATGCGTGTTTAATAACCTTGTAGCAAGTCCCATTAGCCGATCCAGCATGGGTCTTCTAGCTTCTGCCAGGGAATCACATGACAGTAAGAAATGTTCCGTTGTTTCGTCATTGCTGTGACACATCATGCAGGTGCGGACGACTTGGTTTTGATTGAAACATGCCCTGTTTACTTGTAGGGTATAGGATCCCGTCACAAGTTTCAACTTTGTTTTCAACCGAGTCACATCCCTCACATCCCGGGTATGCTGTATCAGCCAATGCTTCTTGCCTGGGCTATAATCTTGGAAGTTGAGATACTGCAGAGATGGATAAAGGGAAGCCCTTTCCTTGGTTCTTGTACACCAGTAACCATTGACGCCCCTATTCACCGTGGCCTTCCATTTAGACTTTGTAGGGGGATCATCCAGTAGGGTCCAGGAATCAGGTAGATTATATTTTATACGGAGCCTTCGGATGGCTATGTACCAGCTGCTACTGTCCATACCTTTTACAGAGAGCTGACGCCTAGCGAGTCGCTTCTCAACTGTAGACTCCTCTAGCCTGCAAATGTTCCCAAACAATGATAAGACCCTCTTGTGAACAACTGCCTCAACAGGTATGGTGCCAGAAATGATATAGACTGCCGGGTCTGCTACAGTTTCAGGGAGTGATAACACCTGCTTTAGGAACTTCTTATATACCCTTTCCAGTTTGTCGATCAGAGTTTTGTTGGGAAGGATCACTTCCAGACCATATACAAGGACAGGTAAGACATAGGTATGGACTAGGTGAATTGACGTTTCAGGATCTAAGCCGTTCTCACCATGGAGGCCAGCAGCCATGAGTCCATAGATTGTTCGACGTGCTTTCTTTATGTTTTCTTCAACCGCCGTGTCTTGGCTATTTGCAGATCTCATTATACCCATATGCATGGTCTCCTGCACCACCGGCATAGTCTGCCCTTTCATAGTAATGGGCGCGTCTTCCGGGTCTTGGGCCTTGAGGTTCAGGAGAATCTCGAGTATCACACTCTTCACAGGCTGCAAGAGGTAATGCTCCAAGCAGCTATAATCGACAGCTATATTGATCAGTGACTGCAAATCGTCTCGTCTGTCTGAGGCTAGAACCATATCATCTGCACATGTCGGTGCAACACAGGGTATTTCCCCAACATGAGCTCCTATACCAGGTATAATAAGTCGATCAAGTAGGTTGTTCTCATAGAGTTTGTAAAGGTCTGTACTAAGTATACCCCCTTGGCGGACTCCCTGCTGGACTTTAAAGGCATCTGAATATGCACCCTTCCACTTGATTACTGACTCTGCGTCTTGATGTAAGGAATGAAGCAAGGTCCATGTAGCTCCCTCTACCCCTAAGTGGAATAATTTTCGAAGTAAGCTTGCATGGGAGACCACATCAAACGCCGCCTTTACATCTAAAAAGGCTATATATAGAGGTTTTCGGTGATCCCTGTATTCTCTAATAACTTCCTCGAGTATTAATGAGCAGTTCATAGGAGATGAATGGCGGGTAAATCCACGTTGGAGGTTATTCTGTTTGTCTTCAATAATCGGTTGTATTCGTTTTCTCAATAGGACTTCAACAATTTTTGTAATAGTTGGAAGAATTGTTATACCTCTGTAGTTCTTCGCATCACCACTAGATCCTTTGTTTTTGAAAATGGGATTGAGGACTCCAATTTTGAGGGCATCAGTTATCTTTCCCTGCTCGAAAACATGATTGATCAACACGGTCAGATACTGCATAACCTCTTCACCACCATAGAGCAAATGCTCTGCCTGTACACCATGGTAATCTGGGGCCTTCCCTTTATTGAGAGATGCAACAGCTTCTTTCACCTGGTCAACTGTGATGGACTCAACCTCACTCTGCTCAAATACTGCATATATCCATGATTTCATCCATTTCACGATGAATCTGCTGGCGATATTTTTCATCAAAGTCTGGTTCATGTGAGGGAGTAGCAAGAGTAGCAAAATGCCGTCTCCATCCCTGAAGTATGTCCACATCCGTCTTAAATACCTCACCATTCACTGACAACTCATTAACACAGTACTTCAGCTTCCCTCTTTGCTTGTTTATAAGTTGGTGGAACAGCTGTGTATTACTTGTTCTTGCATCCAAGATAGTCTGTCTTGCCTCCTCTCTTAGCTTTGCTGACTCAATCCTACATAGCTTCCTGAGATAACTGGTTGTTAACTTTCTATTTATAACCAAAATATTCTCTGGACTGACTGGTCGATCACCTTTCTTCCACTCGTAGAATGCCTTCTACTTATTTGCAACTGCTTGCTGTATTTCTGGCGTCCAAGTAACTAGCTTGGCCTTGCGTTGCCTTCTCACCTTACGTGGCCCTTGTAGACTTGAGGCATGCACCACAATCTCATTCAGTCTACCAATCTGCTCGTTGAGCACACTCGCTGATGGGATATCCCGTCGCAGCTGGGATACTTGCCTTTTAACCACATCACTGTACTCTTCTTTGTTGAGTTTATCCCATTTGACTCTAGATGGGGGCGCGACTGACATATCGGGTTTTATGGCTATACCGCTATCAACAACACGCTCTAACGTACAACAGACAGGGTAGTGATCAGACACATTAGTATGCTCCTCTGCCAGGGTCTCAATTTGTAGGACTTTATCCCTCAGGTTCTGACTGTAGAAGATATAATCTATTGTACTAACTTCCGCCCCCCCTTGGACCTATGTATGTTTTCCCTGTGGGTAGGGTATCAAGTCTATTATCTGATAAAAATTGCTCAAGGCTGCTCTTCCTTGTAGTATTGCTGGTGCTTGAGAGGTCTTCGTTGAAATCTCCCCCAGTATGATCGAATGAGAATTACTATATTTAGTCATCACCTCTTGAAGTTGAGATAAGCAATCTTCAAAGTCGTCAATGTTATCCCTAACACCCCGACAAGGCATGTAAACCGAGATAAGTAAGATTGGCTGTTTCCCTTGCATTTCCAGACACTGTATGCGATTACCTCCGTCGGGAATAGGAGTAGCCAGATGGTCCATCTTTTTCTGCCACAAAATTGCTGTACCACCATAGCCCCTAGGCATTTGGGTAGGTAGGATTGGGTCTCCAGTATCCGTAGCTTTCCCTGTGCCAATCATATCCTCACTCACCATGTTCAGTTTACTCAATTGACAATCGAAATACCAGTGCTCTTGCAAGAGCATAACATCAACGGCATTGGACAGCTTCTGAATAGCGTATTTTGATGTTTCAAGATTTTTACAGTTATAAGAAAGTATTTTAAAATGTTCTTTGTGTACGGTACCCAGCCTTCCATTTGCTTGTTTCACCACTACATCCTCCCCCTCCGAGGCCTGGCTCTGTACAAAAAAGACTGTTCTGTTTTCCTCTCATATCTTTGTCTTCCAAGATCCTGTACAGCTGGATTGCTATAGAACACCGGCTGGCCCTCTGCGGTGAAGCTTGGTGAGCATTCTGCCCGGACTCCATTAGGTAATTCAGCTCTTCCTTCCCTGCGCACCTCATTACTATTCCTGCCACCACTGGTTCCTTTTTGTTTGATCGAGTCACGTTGCGTGACAGGGACGTGCCTATCGTTCTGTGATAGATGCCTGGTTCCTTGACTGATAGTATTACATTGTATGGCGGGGGCGTGTCTATTATTCCATGCTTCCTGCTTCATATCACAAGGCACCTCTTGTGTTCCGGAAGCCTGCATCTGGTCCCGGTTTCCATCGTTACTGTTCATCTGGCCTGCCGTGTTATTCATCGCGGGCGTTGGGACTGTGGCGTGCTGATAATGCAGAGGAACCTCAGGCTGAACTGTAGGTGCTTGCATAGGATTATATAGGAAACTGTTTGGTGTAGGTTCAGATTGCATCTGAGTGCTCAATTGGGCAAAACCCAACTCAGAGTCTACCATATGATTCGTCATGGGCATTGATGTTGCAGTATACTGGTTATTCAGAAGGAACTCTGGTCCGGTTGGGTGTGTCTGCGGAGCGTTGCGTAGGAAACTGTTTGGTGTAGGTACAGGCTGCTTCTGTGACATCTGTTGCTCATAGGGAGCTGTAAACTGCTGCTGAATCTTCCTATTTATAGTATTATCAATAAATTCAATCTGGTCAAACTGTTGCGCAACTTTTGTTAACACAAATCTGGTCACCTGCTGCTGGATTCCATTAATGATGTCGTAGTTGGGAATATAAGTTGTAGAACTGCTGTGTGCAGGAATATTTACATGCTGCTGTGTTCCATTCACACTACTAGATACTGTATGTCTGGCGTTTGTTCCCATAGTCTGCTGCTCTTGTCCACAGTCTGCTAACCCACTTGATACAGATGCCTGCCTGCTTCCAGCTTCAAGCAGGCTAATCTTCCTGTATAAGGTTCGAATAGTTGCCTCTAATTCCAGATTTCGAGCTTCTGTCCTCTGAAGATAATCATCTAGCTTTCTTCTATCACCCTCTTTATCACCTAATAGCGCTTCCCTTAATTTGAGTTCATCCTCCCACTTTTTCAGCTTGGTCTCTAGCTGGCGAAGTTCACGGTGCTTTACAGCTTGCGTATCGGCGGCTACCTTCTTGTCCTTTACTTTTGGCTTGATTCCTTGCCCACCGCTTGATACACACTGTACTTCTTGGATAGCTGGGTCTTCATGCTCTATCGCCTTCTCCCCACCATTTCCTGCAGCTTTGGCTATAGGGTCGCTCTTCTTACCAATTTGCCGCACGTTCGAGATAGTGCCACTGGGCACCGACATAACAGTATGGTCCTTGGTGTGTTCGGAATCTGTATTTCCAGTCTTCAGGTTACACCCTGTTGGCTCCAGCTGGGCTTGGGATGCACCGCAGCTTAGACATGTATCTCCGTCTTCACCATTCAGCATGCACTCGTTATGACAGGTTGCTAGACATAGTGTGCATCTATTGATGTTGTCGTCCATCTTGGTCTGGCACACGTGGCATGTATCCTGACACTCTTCCAAGAGCATCGCTACTGCTGGAGTTACTTACTTAGGACTTAATTGGGTTTTTGATGGTACCTCAAGTGTGACGGCTGTACTTGTCTGATGCAGACTAGCTGGGCTAGGGGGTCTCTTTACCAGTGTGTTACTGTCTTTCTCTCTACACATCTTGCATACATAGATGAAGCCTTCGTCATTCAACATTCTGCTTATTTCTGTTTCAGTAAGGCGGTCGCAACGGTAGTGCATCCAATGGTTCCCTGCCTCGCATACCGCACCTCGAGTTTGTAGTACACGCTTACACTTGGGACAAGTGCTATCTGGCAGAGCTACCTCTCTGTGTTCCGAACCAGCATTCGAAGGAGAGACAGGCTGAGACTGAATACTAGATGAAGAGTGCTGTGTAATTGTCGCAGGTGAATTTAGGGAGGTAAAGGAATCATCAGATTGTTGGGACTGGTTATGGGCTGACCGAGGGGTAATTACCCTTTGTTCGAGGACACGCTGAAGTTGGGTACTGAGAATATGATTAAAATTAGCCACACTGCCAATCTGCCTATTGCTCACAGCTCTACACATAATATCATGAATGACGGGTAAGAAGTCAGTTATAAATCTATCAATATCTTTACCATTCAATAGCATCGTATTCTTTGTTGGGTATAGGTTGAGTGTATAGTTCATTGTATCATCCATTCGCCGAACTTTATAAGTTTGCTGCACTACAGCCCTCCTCCTTTTATCTTCACTGATATCAATGACACACCTCCCTTCCTGCATGGGGAGCTCTTTATAAAAAGATGTACATGCAAGTCTAAAAAGCTCAAAGCTCGCAGTAGCAAGGCTACCTGTAATACCTCCATCGGTAACATTATACTTTACTTCAACAGATTCACAAGCCTCCAATTTTCTTCTAAGAGTTCTATTGATGTTCAAGTTGTAATTCTTAACTGTTGTGACATGTACAGAAGCAGGAGATGTGGTTAAACTATTGTTAATTTGTTGTTCCGTGTCACGAGGTTCAATTAAAGCAAGTCCCATTTCATCACCTGATATTGCTTTGTTCATGGAGGCCGCCATCTTTGTTCCGGCTCCCGCCGTAAAATTCCGGAAAAACCCGAAGTTAAAAATTCAAATTAATAAACGTTTTAAAACAAATTAAGAATAAATCACACAAGACAGACGTCCATAAAAACCAGGGAGGTTGTTAAAAGCACATGTGGGTCACTATATGGTAGTAGCGGCTGAGATAACCGCAGTACACAGAGATCGAGAATCACGCCTTCCACATTTTTCTTTGTCTCAGTGGTTGGGACACAAAAGCTGACGTAAAAACCCAATTAAAATTCAGAATTTTAAAACCACAACCACATAGGATGCTAAAATGTGTTCCAGAGCATCTGTTTAAAAACACCAAACCAATGAAATGCCAGTGTCTAGCATAAAATTTGTAATTTGTTCGTCCCTTCACCAAAACTGCCACGTCCCTCCACCATTACATCCGGGCATTTTTCATTTATGAACCCATACCCTCCTATGATTTCAGCAGTCCCACCCATTGGACCCCATGTCTCAACTCACGCCGGGGTTCCTCAAATGACACAAACAACTCTACCTACACAACCCGTATATAGCGGTTATCCAATTTATTATCAATCTCACCGACTTTCAACTCAACCGATATATCCAGCGCAGCATGGGCAGGGGGGGGGGGGGGTTCCAGCCCAACCACGACAGGGCCAGGTAATCAGTAGAAACACCAGTAATGGGGAAATGGGGCATTTATCTATGAACCACACCCAGGAAGAGTTAAGGGGGGCTAACAATGTCGGGCTTCAACAGAAAACATGTACTGGCCTCACTGGAACTTCAGAGACTCAAAAATATCAAAATTGTAGGAATGAAGAGAAGCAGCAAGTAGAGGAAAGTGTTCAGGAAGTCATTTCACACCAATCTCTCATGGGACAGAATGAAGGATCACAGAGTGAGATGCCCTCTAGACGGCAGCCTGACATCGTTCAGACACAGGAGTCGATGGTGCAGAGAGATGGAGCTCCATTTGGCAGCAAATAAGCAGAGGGACTACATAGAAGAGATGAAGATTTGTGAAGATGGTAATAAAGTCAAGAAGAGTCCTTTTTTTGGGAGGGGGCAGAGCCTCGGAGAAGATCTGCAAAAGAAAAAGCCTATAACTATTGGAACCCTGAATATCAAAAATATTGAGACAAATGATGTTTTTCTTAGGGAATTATTGAAAAGGTATGATGTTCTCGCACTGCAAGAGCACTTTTTGTTTAGCTTCCAACTTCCGGATATAGAGAAGCGGTTTCATTCTCATGGCACCTACAGTCGAGCTGTGGATGAGGACGGCCCACTTCCACCTACACAGAAACTAAGAGGTTATGGGGGAGTTTCGGTCATGTACAGGAAAGATCTGGACTATAAAGTTAAGAGGCTGCCACATGGTGGTAATAGAATTGTTGCTGTAGAGGTTGACTCCGTTCCTCCGCTTTGTATATGCAGTGTCTATATGCCTAGCAGAAACTCGAAGAGCAGTACATCCGACAAGGACAACTATGCGCTCTGCCTAGACCAGGTCGAGGAGGTGTTGAACACATATAGCAACACGCATGCTGTCTTTATCCTGGGGCATATGAATGCTTCGTTGATTTCACGTAGAGGTAACATACAAGATTCTCTCTTGGCAGACTTTGTGTCCTCCAACTCCCTAAAGTGGAGACAGAATGGGGAAGAAACCCTCTTTCATCCAAATAAGACGGACAAAGCTGAGTTGGACTATGTCTTTTTCAACAAGCGTGGAGATGAGATTGTGAAAATGGTGGCCATCGAGAGTGAAAATGCCTTAAATACGTCAGACCATCGGCCAGTGTATGCGGAGATCAGTATTGCAGCGAAGGTGAAGACGAGCCCAGAAACGTCAGTCATTCAAGTTAAACCAAAATGGGACAACTGTGACAAAAGTGCATATCAGAGGTCAATTAGACAAAATTTACAAAAAATTGACACCGTCTTGCCATCGCTGACTCCAGAGATTGATATTCTGCAGCCTCTGGCACACTTGAACGCAATGTTAAAGCAGGCAACATATGACAGTATCCCAAACCACAAATCAGACTTAAAAATTAAGAACCAGAGAAGAAGATGCTGGTCTCAGAAAATACAGTCAGCAATGAAGAACTGTCGCTTAGTATGGTGGGAGTGGCGAAAAGCAGGTGAATCACGAAATCCCGAGGATCCAACCTACCAGAAGATGAACACGGCTAAGAGGGTGCTTAGAAAAGAACAGCGTCTGGAGGCAGCTAAGCAGAGAAATGCAAGAGTGGAGAACATTATGAGTTCTGGAAACAACCCAAAAACTTTTTTTAAATTAATCAACAATCAGCGGAAATCCTCCACTGTACTGCTACATAATCTGGTGGTGGATGGAAAAGTATGTGAAACAGATGAAGAAATAAGGGAGGGATGGGCTACCCATTTCCAGAATTTGGCAACCCCACTACAGAGTGACAAGTTTGATGAGGAGTACAAGGAGTTGGTTGATGCTGATGTTGAGGCCATTTCTACCTTATGTGAGAAAGAGGATAGACCAATTGTACAAATCACTAATGAAGAAGTACAGGCAGCATTGAAGAGGCTTAAAAATAACAAGGCAGTTGACGTTATGGGTTTAACAAGTGAACATTTCAAGCTGGGGGGTGGTGTTTGTCAGAATTCATAGCAGCATTCCTTAATTATTTAATCAGTGTAAAGCGGGTGTCTGCCGTCTTGAAGGAGGGTATTTTAACACCTATCTTCAAGAAGGGAGACACCAGTGATCCAGGAAATTACAGAGGAATAACAGTGACCCCTGTTCTTTTAAAGATACTAGAACACATTCTGAATGCTCGGCACAACGATATCTTCTACAGTACACAGTCACGTCTTCAAAGAGGATTCACTCAGGGCTGTTCTTCTCTGAATGCAGCTGTCAATCTTACAGAATGTGTGCTGGAGGCAGGGAATAACAGGCAGGAGATCTTTCTTACCACTTTGGATACACAGAAGGCGTTTGACGTGGTGGACCACAGTTCCCTACTAAGGAGGCTCTATCTTGATGGTGTCCATGGGGATGACTGGCTCCTTGTTAGAGACCTGTACTCAGACTGTTCTTCCAGAATAAAGTGGGCCGGAGGTCTATCTCACCCAATAAACATCAACCAGGGAGTACGCCAGGGTGGAGTCTTGTCCGCCAGCCATTACAAACGATACAATAGCCCAATGCTACTTCAGCTTGAGCAAAGTTATGAGGGGGTGAAGATTGGATCTATCAGGATTCCTCATGTCACTGTTGCAGATGATTTAGCACTGCTCGCTCAAGATCAAAAAGAGATGCAAGTGATGGTATGGGATGTGGAAAACAATGCCAGTAGAGAGAGATACTTTGTGAATCCAACTAAAAGTCATGCTCTTAGATATACCTCAAGAGTGAGGAAGGTTACAGATACAGATATTTTCATGTACAATCAAAAGATAAAGAATAGTGAAAGTACAGTGCATCTGGGAATAGTCAGAGATGTTTCTGGGAAGCCTGACATTGAAGCAAAAATAAGTCTTGGTAGAAAAACAGCATACTCTCTTATGGGCGCTGGGTTTCATGGGGGTGGGGGGTTGAAGGCATCACAGAACGGGTATATATGGTCAACTTTTGTCGTTCCGAGATTGCTGTATGGCATGGAAGCGTTACTTCTCAGAAAGAAGGATGTCGACAGTCTTGAGGGGTTTCAGAGGCATTTTGCCATTAGATGCAGTGTTGCATAAAAACGCACTCACCACATTTGTAAACATGATAAGGCATAAATCCTCGGTTGAAAATGACATAGCTTTGAGACAAATTGTTATGAAGGATGAGTCGGATAAGAGCTGGTTTATGTCTATCAAAAAGACCCTAAAACAATACAATCTCCCATCTATATTTCAACTTTTAAGTAGTCCTCCTTCTAAAATTGAATGGAAAAAGCTCCTGAATAATGCTGTGCACAGTGCAGTTGAAACTTCCTGGAAAGCAGACATACAGAGCAAGCCCTCCCTAAAGTATGTAAATTCAGACTCCCTGAAAATTGGTAAAAGTCACCATGTGTGGGCCACGGTCAGAAATAGCATCCATGATAGCCGAAGAGCCCAACTCAAGTGTAAAATACTAACAGGGACGTATAATTTGCAAGGAAATAGGGCAGCCTTTAACCAACATCAAGTAAACGCAACCTGTAGATTGTGTTCATCAGCTCCAGAAACAAGACAACGCTTCCTTAGTGAATGTTCATCTCTACATATAGAAAGAGTGACGTATATAGAGAAACTACTCAGCAATGCAGTTTTACAAAGTATTATAGCCTCAAAAGTACATAATACAGAGTTCTTGACACAGTTAACATTGGATGCTTCAGCAGTTCTTGAAATGGAGCAGATTGACAAGGATACATCGGGGTTGCTTGAACTTTATACGAGAGAATATATAGCCAAGATTCATAATAAGAGACTCACTGTGTTAAAAATGATGTCAGAATTCTGAGCGACGATTAATACAAATACCTGTACAAAATCACCTGTAAATAAAGACTCACCAGTTTTCAGTAGTCAATATAAAGATTTACGAGCTCATTCCCTACTACGTCGAAAGGCGGTTCTCCGAAAAGTCAGCGGAGGAAACTTACGAAACAGAACAGAACAGATGGCAGAAATGTTTTGCTCGTTTCCAAATTTCAGGAATTGCAGAGGGATTTCCTGAACAAAATTGCCAGGGGAATGACTAACTGCTGCTTAGTTTCCGTCAACATATGAGGATGAAACTGGTCTGGACCGTGAGATTTCGATGGGCTCAATGCGTTGATAACAGTCAGAACTTTATATTCATTAATTTCTACATCAACCACTGGTTCTCTAAAATGCCTATCTGGAAATTCTAAGTAATCTATGGTTCCTTCTTTTTCAAAAACACTCGAAAAATATTGGTTTAAGACATTGGCAGTTTCTTCGTCTTTCTCAGTCATTGATCCATCAGGTGCTTCTAATTGATTTACCTTTGTCGGTGTCTTTGTTTTTGAACGGACGTACTTCCAGAAGAGTTTACTTTCACTTCTGATTGTAGCAGCTAGTCCCTTTTCATATTGATACTTTGCTAGTCTCAATTCGGATATTACATGATTTCGTGCCAACTGGTAGTTCTTATTATTGTCCTCAGATCTACAGTACTTAACTTTAATTAAGCCAGTTTTTTCTCTTTTCCTTAATAGAATAGCAACTAGAGGACACCATCAACGATTCCTGCCAATATTTTGCTCCATCAACGCCTACAAGGGATCCTTCTTTCCATCAACAGTCCGTCTCTGGAATGGTCTGCCTGCCAAGGTCATATCTGCACCGACTCTGGATGACTTCAAGCTCCTTGTCTGTGCTGATGTCCTAAGACCGTGATTGTGAACAACATGTTTTTATCTGATTTTAACTGTACATAAGAACCTCCCAGCACGAATGTTTTAAGGTTGTTCACAGTGCGACTATGCCAATATTGGCCATGCACTTAATTGGTAGATGTAGATGTAGATAATACAGTAGAGTTTACATATGGGTTGTGGTTCCCCATCCTTGTGGAAGCTTTACTCTCTGGCATGAATTTCTCTACTAATTTAACATTAATTTCTGTAAAGCAGTCCCACGAGTTGGTTAAAGACATTCCACTGAATAACTCAATCCAGTTGTAAGAAGACAGCTTGTCATTAATCTCACCATGTAGATAGGACCTAACCCTCGCCAGAAAATATCAATACAGTATCTCAGGTGGATCGCCATACCTTCTTCCTTTTATTAGTTTTAGAGGACAGTTCGAGTTTTTTGTATCTTGCAGCATGCAAGACAAACAATAGCCGACGGCTATGGTAATATATTAAGTCTATGTATTCAGAGAGATGCTTCAAGTCTCTATCTGGGCACGTCTCCAAGACCACACCACTGTCTACTATCAGCTGTAGCAGGGAATATCTAGCCGCCACAGGACAAATTTCTATAAAATCTCTAACCACTTTCTTTATTTCAAAAAGCACTGGGCCTCTGACATCTTCCAGTAATTCACAGTCAATAATAAAGTGTTGGAGAGTTTCATCCCCAGCATAACAAAGCTGCCATGAAGGATTTACTTCGTTCTGATTGAATTTTACTCTATTAGTTTGTAAGATATATGTACCAGTCAATATTTTATTCATCACAGGAATCCTGTTGATGTCTATAATGCTTAACTCATAGGGTTTGACAGCAGGATGACATTTTCCGATTCTGTAAATCTTTGACAAGTATTTCAGTGAGGAATACAACTTTCACTGAGATATAATTCTGTCCTTCCAGTAACTGTTTATAGCTCTATCACACCGACGTTTCCATAGTAACTTCCTTGGAGGGACCTCAATAAGTTCTACTGGGTCTTGGAGATCATATTTCATTAGTATCTTCTAAACAGTTATGAACCAGCTGTGGCTGTTGAAGGTTTTGATTTCAAGCTGACGTTTAGCCAACCGAAGTTCAGCAGAATCTTTCGGTAGTCTTGTTATATTTCCAAATAATGACAGAATTCTCTTGTGCAACATCGCTTCGACTGGCAACATTCCAGACAAAAGATAAATAGCTGGATCTGCCGCTGTTGACGGTAGTTATAATAATTATTTCAAAAGACGTTTATAATGTCTCTCTAATACATCTAAGGCTTTTCCAGAAGGAACAATGACTTCCAGGCCAAACAAAAGCACCGGCATAACATATGTATTCAACAGTGACATTGCAGTCTCAGGGTCTACTCCATTCTCTCCATGTTATCCAGCACCCATCAAACTGTATACCACACGATGAGCTTTCTGAATATTACTTTCAACAGCTTGCAATTCCTGGTTCGCAGATGCACGGAATATACCCATATGGGTGGTATTCTGGACTATGGGCATTTCATTTTCTCCAAGCATCCATGCCTCGCTTTCAGGGTACTGGCGTATACTATTCATCTTCAGTACTACACTTTTTAAGTCATGTAGACTATAACCATTCAAATTGCTGGAATCTTTACATATACTAATTAAGAACTGGAGACCTTCAGGGTCATTGCTTAACACTGTAACATCATCGGCACATGTTGGGGCTGATATATTAATGTTTCCTATTCTGGCTCCTTTTCCTGTAGCTTCATATCTGTCTAGTAGATCATTTATGAATAGTTTATACAAGTCAGTATTTAATCCCCCTCCTTGGCGAACCCCCTGTTGATTGACGAATACAGGCGACATTTCACCTTGCCACTTAACAGACGTTACTGATTCTTCGTGCAAACTGTTAATGGTTAACCATTCATGGGTATGAACTCCAGACTTATATAACTTTCTCATTAGATTCGAGTGCACGACGAAAGGCAGATCTGGCATCCATAAATGCCATATACGTGGGCTTATGCTGATCTTTGTTATTCCAATAGAACTCCTCAACAATCAAAGCACAGTTCATAGGTGAAGAATTTTCTGTGATACCTCTCTGTAGGCTGTTTTGTCTGTTCAATAATTTCGGTTTTATTCGTGACTTTAAGACTGCCTCAATAAGTCTTGTCAAAACGGGAGTAATTCCTCTATAGTTTTGTGAGTCTCTGTGATTTCCTTTATTCTTAAATATAGGGTTTAAAACACCCATCCTCAAGGAATTAGGAACACATTTAACTTGTAAAATGCTGTTAACCAAAAGGTTAATAACATTCAGGGGCTCATGGCTGCCATGATATACGTGCTCGGCTGTCACACCATAACCATCCGCAGCCTTTCCACGATTCAGTGAGTTGACTGCAGCATGTAGCTCTTCATCTGTAACTGGAACAGGCTCATCATCAGAAAGCAAGCAGATCGCATATATTACAGCGGCTTCATTCTCTATCTGAGTTTGATATCTAATGTCAAAGTCGTCATTCAGTGTTTTCGAAGCCAATTATTTAAAATGTTCATAAAAACCATTCAATACATTTTCATTTGAATAGCACTGATCTCCAACATGGAGTTCATCTATGAATGTATGACACTGTCCACGTTGCTTCCTTATAAGCTTATGGAATAAGGCGGTATCAGATTGCTGTGCTTCCAGAATATGCAATTTTTCAGCTGTCCTACGTTTTGTAATTTCAATCCTAATTTGCCGTCTTAAATCAATCGAAGTTAGTTTTTTTCACGGAGGTAAAAGTTATCAATTTCATTAGGTCTGCCGTTCTTTTTCCAGTTATAAAATGCTTTCTTTTTCTCTTGAATCGCAGACTGAATTACAGGTGTCATAACTTTAACCTTTGGTTTAGTTCCATTTTTTCTCTTTCTTTGGGAGGTACACTTTTTGGCACTTTCCACCATAACAGTGTTTAGAACATTTACAACTTTATCCAAGTCTGTGTCAGTTCTGAGATCAACTTTTGAGAGCTTTTCCCCTAACAAAGACTGATATTGGTCCTTATCGACCTTATCCCATTTGATTCTAGGCACATAGTTGACTTGTTTTACTTTTGTAGTTACCACTTTTATAGGATCAACCGTAACAGTCATAGATACGGGATAGTGATCAGATACATTGCCATTATAGTGTTCATTTCTGGTAATCTCCAATATTTTCCTCTCAGCTTTACGTTGATATAGAAATAAGTCAATAGTAGAAACATCTTTTCCATTGGGGTGTATAAAAGTGGGTTCTGTCTGTTTAGTGATGAGTTGATTTTCATCCAAGAATTTATGAAAACATGTATTCCGCTTAGTGTCATTTTTTAGGATAGCATTCTCGTTGAAATCCCCACCAATTATAACGTCATGAGAATTTTGATAAGAAGAAATAATCTCCTGAAGCTGCTCTATAGTCTCCACAAACAACTGATAGTTACATTTTTCGCCATTACAAGGCATATAGTTGCAAATAATTAACATAGGGGGGCTTGTTTTTTTTAAAAAAAATCCCTGTCTTTGGATATGCAAGAAAAAAAAACTGGCTCCTAAGGGGATTTAAAAAAAATAATCTGGCCTCAAAAGTAAGTGAAAAAATAACCTGGCTCCACCCAAAATTAAAAAAAAAAATAATATGCAGATAATTCCACTTGAATTGAGTTTTTATAATGTCTCTGGCTTCTTGGGGGGGGGGGGGGGGGGGGGGGGCAGCCCCCAGGCCCCAATATTTATAGTAATTTTAATATTATCTATAATTGTTTTACACCATTTACACCAGCAGGCCCCTATGTGCAAACATTTACAAAAAAATCCTATACAGCATTCACATACATGTATTATTGATCTGCCGCATTACTAAGTAAATGTTTCCACTAAAACTGATTTGCAAAAGAGTCACAAGCTTATGGGACACAAAGCCATTATGGCAAAATAAACACTCTAAAAGGCAAAAATCCTAAAAAAGCCCTTATTTTTTGTCATCATCCCTAGTTTTGCTCTATTGTTTCCAGTCTTAAAATTGCCATTAAAATTGGGAAATTGTTTTTGCTTCTGGCTTCTGGGGGTGTTGCCCCCAAGACCCCCCTTTCTTAACTTCACAGCACAGAAATTTAGCCATTTTGTTAACTGGCATTCATGTATAATGTGACTCTATCAGTAAGTATTTATCAAACTTTCTAAAGTGCGCATAAAGCATGTTTGGGCATATGATTTGGCTAGAAACAATCCTTGAATTTCTAATGTTAGCCCTAAAACTTTGCGAAAATAGCCCAAATTTTTGGCCAAAATATCCCTAATTTATGGCCTAATTTTTTGCAAGCTGATACAGGGATGTTTTTATCTGTACCTTAGATGAAGAGAGAAACATGCTCCAGGCACTTGTTTGCAAAAGCAAGCTAAGCCATGCCCATAGCCTGGTTAGAGACAGCACCTTGTTCTTTTTGTTAGAAAAAGGTGTTAATTTAGTAGTGATAGGTATAAGATACACTTGTACTGCCCTGCGGTACAAGCCGGCTTTTATAGCGACGTGGTAGAGTGCGTGACTGTCACGCAGGCGGCCCGGGCTCAAAGCCCGGCCGGAGCTCTTTGGTTTTTTATGAGTCCGTTACATCTGGCGCCCAATGTAAATGACCCATATGAGTCTCGTTACATTAAAATTACTGATGTGGGTAAAATAAAGGAACGTTAAGGTCAAGTAAACAAGGATCTAATAGTTCAGCCTATAAAATTAAAAAAATAATAATAATCTGTTTGAGTTAGTTTGTAAAAAAAAGAAATTAGCTCCCTCAAGGTGAAAAAAAATTGTTTCCAGAGGCCAGTGAAATACAATGTCCTGTCTCCATCAAGAATACCAGCCCCTCCCCCCCAGAATATCAAATGGTTGACCCCTTAACCGACATTTGGGTAAATAGGCCCTTCTGTCCTCTTTGAATTGGAGGGGACGGACAGACTGACTCGGTGCTAGGAGTGTGCAAACTATGGATTCGTTCCATTGAGCCTCCTGGGGAACATCGATATGGGAATTGGACAAAAAAGTAGGCCCTTATTCGCCCTGCAGTGGAAATAGAAGTAAATACAACTCGACCTCATCCTTGTGGGAAAGAGACTAGCTTGGGTCATAAATAAAGTTGAAGAGTTGAAAGTTTTTATTATCAACTATCACCCCTAACCGGGGTAAAGTCAAAACATTCAACAAACAACGACCTGGAGGAAAGTTGCAAACTATGGCATTGATACGCAAAACTTATAGGACAGCCAAACTTGCAAAAACATTACTGTAAGTGCAAGACTGGCCGCTTTGATCAACAACAGAGCAAACAGAATCAGAATCAGAATTGTTTGCTGGTGATACGTCAAAGGACAATCATTCACCAGGACCTGTGAATCAGGGAAGCTAGTCCCTAGCCCTTACAAGTGAAGTAAACTTAGTAACTGAATCCTCTGCAACTCAGCAGCAGAAATAATGGAATCTTCCAAGGAATTCCAATCTCTAATAGTCTGGGGAGGGGAAGGGGGAGGGGGGGGGTAAGAAACTGGGCTTGTAAATGTCAGTCCCAGCCAGTGGGGTTTAAAATGCCAGGGAATGATGATTCCTGGTACGCCTACTTGGGGGAACAAGGTAATTTATGGGTATACTGGCTGCTCCCTTCAGATCTTTGTAAAGCATTATGAGTCTACTATCTTTCCTTTTCTTTTTCAGGGATTCCTACTTAAGTTTCTCTAGAATGCCAGTCGTACACCCAGTTCCATATGTGTAATTCCCCGTTACAAATCTAGCTGCTCTTTTCTGCACCTTCTCAAGTTCATCTTGAAGAAGTATACTATGAGTGTCCCAAACTGAATTACATCCTCCAAGACAGGACGCATCAGTCCCTTTTATGTGGACTCTTTAACGTCTTGTGGACATGCTGCCAAGTTGCGCCTGAGGAAGCCAAGGGTCCTATTAGCCTTTGTGCAAATATTGCTGACATGTGTGTTCCATTTCAAATCATTGATAATGCTTATTCCGAGGTACTTGATAGTTTCTACGTTATTGAGGTCGGTTTTTATCGTTGAGGCCTTACCAAGGGGGGAGGGAGGGAGGGGGAGGGGTCAGTGCTCCCCAGCTCCCTGAAAATAATGCCCAAATCTCCATACTCCCTTAAAATATTTCTGTGCTTCTTAAAATTATTTTGCCCCTGCTCCCCAAATCCCTAAAAGTATTACAGCTTCTCCAGAGCTCCCTAAAAATATTCAAGCATGCTCCCTAAAATGTTCAACACTTTTCATCAGTTGATCAGTTACATTCCATAAAAGTTCAGTCAGATATTAAGTGCAGTAACTATACTCAGAGGCCAAAGAAAGTATACACTTTATACACTGTCTGTATGCCCATATCTATTCCCTCAACTTTGAAAAAGTTGGCGGGGTATATTGCTTTTGGCTTGTCCGTGCCTGCATCTGTGCATGCGTCACACTTTTTCGTGCCTGCTGTAACTTTGGAACCCTGCCATATGCCCCTTTTTTGGAGTTATGCTCCTTTTAGAAAAATGAGATGAATATCTTGTTAGCAAGATAGCTCAAAAAGTATTTGAGCTCAAAAGGTATTTGAGCTATGGCCTTGATATTTGGTAAACTGATTGAGTATGAGGAGTAGATTACGTGATTAACTTTTGGGAGAATTCCGTAAAAGTTTGGTGGAGTTATAGCCCTTGTTTGAATTTGGCATTTTGAACTTTTGAACCGCTTGAGCGAGGAAGCTGATTTTTGGTATAGTAGTAGTCCTTGATAAAGTAAATACTTTATAACAGTTTTGGTAACTCTTCATTAATTAATTTTGGAGTTACTTTCCCTGGTGTTCAATACTTATGCAGCTACTGAGTTCAAGAAACACTGACCATAGGGTTTTGAAATTTCAAATCTGGATTCCTCATGGAAAATTAGCTGACACATATTTTTTTCTTTTCAAGTTATGCCCCTTTTTGGAGTTATGCCCCTTTAAGAAAAATTAGATGACTATCTTGTTAGCAAGGTATCTCAAAAAAAATAAGCTATTGCCTTGATATTTGGTACACTGATTGGATATGAGGAGCAGATTACCTGATTAAATTTTGGGAGAATTCCATTAAAGTTTGATGGAGTTATAGCCCTTGTTTGAATTTGGTATTTTTCCACTTTCTTAATTGCTTGATCTAGGAAGCTGAATTTTGGTATGATAGAAGTTCTTGATGAGTTAAATATTTTAGTAAAGGTTAGGTAACTCTTTTTCAGACTTAGACATTCTAAAGTTTGACACCTTTAGTGGCAAGCATATTTTTTTGGGCATAGTGTTTTACAAACACAATTTCTAGTTTACTATCTTTTATAAACTGGTCCCGCAGTCAGTTGTCCACAGTGTGTATGACAACTGGTAAGGACTACTGTTGCGACGGCTTTCATTGGATAATGCATTAGCCAATCAGCTAGTCTGTAACAAATGAAATTACCCATAGTAATACTATCGACACCTAATTACAACATTATTGGGGTTTTTCACTAACTTACATCCACACTGCTCCTTCTCTAAAATAAACTACGAAACAAATCTTTGTCTGTTACGGTAGATCTATAAAATCTCGCATCAACTCTCGCTAGATCTCTCGGGCAGATTTTTGACCGTTTGGATTAGTCATTACCTGTCGCTATATGCGGTAGCTATAAGGGGAGAGAGCCAGTCTACTATCTTTTACTGCTCATGCAAATTCTCCGGGAATGTAGTTTTTCTCAAAGCTAACTGCTAACTCAACTAGGGCAGCTGAAAATAGGACTAGGTGGAAAGGGACTGATGTAGTCATCTCGGGTGTCCAACAACCTGGCAAGGTTATGGAATAGACTAGACTAGACAAGGTTAACTGACGGGGAATAGTAAAATTACTGTTCGAAGTGCTTGACTAGCTGCTGATTTTGCACGTTGTTTTACACGTTGTTTTGCATGATTTTGCTGTTAATCTGTATTTGAAATTTCGGGAGTTTTCCTTATCAAACCACAATATTTGCGTTTTATTTACATAATGAAAATGGCTCTCTGAGGCAGACACAAATCACATACTCAGAGGGGAAAACAAAAATACACCTAGATAGGTTCGTGTACTTTGGAATGCATCATAATATTGATGATCTTTCATCCAAGTTGTTGGAAAGCACTTATAAAAGGGAATGAATAAGTTTCACTAAAAAGTGTAAATAAAAAAATATTAGAAAAGTTGTTTTGCAAGGGGTTTCCTAACTCTGCTTCGCACACCAGTTAGCGCTATTTTTAGTTCGCGCCAAAAATAGATAATGCAGCTGAGGTCATGCTGCATTGCATTTTGGGATAGTTTTAACCCATCCACCATGCCAGGACCTCTAGGAGAGCTCACGACAAGGGAAAATTACCTTTGGAGAATGGCATCGGAAATCGCACACTTATAGACATAATAAACATAGTTATTTTTAGAACTGGAATTCCAACGAAAGAAAATAAATCAAATGGGAAAGCGACTATTTTCTTCAACATCTGACGAGTTTCTCAGTAGCAACAAATTCAGAAAAATAAGAGAATTCAATACTGCTAAGAAAAAGACGAAATTATTTTGTAGACATAATTGTTATCGCTAGTACAGGAACCTACTTTTAATGTCCGTATTGGCCTTATGCAATAGGAAATTTACAACGGCTTTTCGCAGCACAAGTTTTCTGCAACTGTTTCAGGACAAATATTAACCCAATATTGTTACCTCTACAGTGGGCCAAGCTCACAGTATAGGGCTGTGGTACAGTGTCTGTCAGCCGTCCATTAATTTTTTATATTTTTAAATGACGTATTGGGCCTTTGTAATCTAAATGTAACATCTGTGGGATTGGGGAGAATAAGTTTTGTTTCATGCAAATTGCTATGGTACTTCGGTTGCTATGGCAGTTTAAAATTGTCATTGTCTATAAGGGGAATGCTAAAATGATTTAGGTTGTTTTGGTCTTACAGCCTTTGTATTGCAGATTTCATGATAAATAAACGTTGCTGCAGTCATCCCATGTTTCTTTTTCTTTCTTTTGTTTTTGTACCAACTGCTTGTTTGGCTTGGTTGCCAGCGAACCCAAAATGATGAAAACTTAAGCTGCCATGAAACTGGAAAAGCAAAACCTTCACAGAAATTTCGAGTAATATAACATAAGCCTCAGCAAACATACTTTTACTAATGCAACTTGGTCCAGAACTTTGCTTGTACAACTTGGTCCAAAACTTTGCCTGCTTTGTTTGTGCAACTTGTTTCAAAACTTTGCATGCTTTGGGAACTTGAAGCCCCTACTGACTTTCAATGGGGCTTTTATGCCTATGGCAGTGCCGACCTCATTGCAACTATTGATTTACAAGCAATAATCACATACTCACATACGATTTGCTGTTTTTCTTGACTACTGCGTACCATGACTCTGCGTACTGAATACTCTCTAATTTGGGCTGAATACCGCGTACGATATGGGGGTTTTGGGGGGAGGGGAGTACGCCTACGATTTGCTGTTTTTCTTGAATACTGCGTACCATGACTCTGCGTACTGGATACTCTCTTATTTGGGCTGAATACCGCGTACGATTTGAAGGAGGGTGGGGGGGGGGGGGGTACACCCTCTACAATGTTATTATTTGAATAGAGCCAGTGGAAATGTATTCAGCACTCTCATCCAAGAATGTAAATACAGAAGAATACGAGGGATGTTCAGAAAGTTCTGTTCGTGACATCATGTTTTGGTATTTAAAGCATAATAAAGACAGAACTTCTGATTGCGAACAAATAAAAAGCTGTGATATGTTTGGACAACTCTGCAAACGCAGTGTATATATTCTAAAGGACACCTTTTTGAACGTTCTTGAAATTGGTATACCCTACAGCAACTGCAATTTTAGCTCACCTGAGCCGAAGGCTCCGGAGGAGCTTATAGTATGGCCAGGCTCCGTCGTCCGCCGTCGTCCGTCCCTCCCTACGTCCACAATTTCAAATGACTTCTCCTCTGATATCACTGGGCCAATTGTAACCAAATCTCATATGTGGCCTGCTTGGGTCTTAGGAACAAAAATTTGTTCAAACTATCCTGGTCACATGGCCAACATGGCCGCCACTTCCGTATATGGTAAAAACCTAAAATTCTCCAGAACCAACAGGCCGATGGCCTTGAAACTTGGTATGTAGCATTCAGTACACGAGTACTACCAATAATGTTCAATTTATGCACTTGGATTGGCCTTGACCTTTTTCACAGTAAGATCAAATTTGCTTCCTCTTTTATATGGCAAAATGCTAGAACAAAAGATTTCTTGGAAACTGTTGAAGACTTGGGGCTCAAAATTGATATCTACAGTCATCTTAATGAGTACATGAAGATTTATGAGTACAAGAGGTCAAGGTCATTCTTTGACCTTTGACCCAGAACTCTCATATTATGACAATTTCAAACCATTTCCTCAAAAGCCACTGGCCGATTGAAACCAAATTTCACATAGATTCTCCAGGAGTTGAAGGAACGAAAATTTATTTATACGGTTCAGATCACATGGCCAAAATGGCCGCCACGCCCATATATGGTAAAAACCTTTAAAAGTCTTCTTCTCCAGAACCAATTGACCGATGGCCTCGAAACTTGGTATGTAGCATCGGATACTCAAGTACTATCAAGATAATCAAGGCATATCTGGGCTAATAAGGATGACATTTTTTTTGGTTCAGGTCGGTGATACATTCCTGGTGAATGATTGTCTTTGGACGTATCACCAGTAAACACTTCTGATTCTGACATGTAAATAATTTGATTGGAAAAAAGCGACTGTTTTGGATTGAAATAAATGGACTTTAAACCGGTTTGGTTTAAAGTTCGACGTCATTACTAGTCTTGTTTAGCCGGTTTACTTAGCCGGCCTTTTATATGCCGATCCTGCCCCAGATACTTTGGACATAATTTCTGAGTAAGCAACGAGGACCCATTACAGGCTGCTCAGGAGCAGCCTGGTCTTGAGCAGCCTGGTTTGGATTTACATTATTCGCGAGCAGTTTTTTTTTAAACATCCCTATGTGATACAAGTGGATTTATTCAGAACCGAAAATAATGTCGTTGTAGGAATAGATGATGTGTCCTGATGGCTGGTGTGGCTGCGGTATATCTGGGTTTATAAAGGTGTTGATGCGGGATAACTTTTCTTTATATTCCTGTATTTTATGTTATGGATTTTGTTTGGTTCAAATTGTAATAGATAGCGAGTTCAGTGGTTAATATTACTTAATTTCGTCTGACATGTAATTAATAGCCTGTGTCGCTTAAGGTTTGGTATACATTGTTGCTGATAGTGACAGATATCCGATATGTACCTATGTAAGGGACAAAACTCTTAAATAACTATTTTCAGGCTTATCTAGGTCATGCTGGGGGACGTTGTGATTAGGTGCCAGTGTAGGTATGTGTCAGCAGTATTGACACTAGCCTGCACTGGCACGGCAAATGTTTTTGTCCTCCAGCCTGATGGCCCTCCTGGGTGGAGAATATATCACGGTCTCGAAGTTGCCGCAGTATCACCATGCTGCGGCGACGTTGAAGTTTCTATCGATTTTGTCAAATTGTTTCTTTGTTGAACCAGCAGTACCACATAGTATATATCTGCGGACGAAATGTACATATGTTACTGTTTTTCTCTCTACCTTTTTATATGTATTACTTATATACAAGATGATTTTGTGTGCCTCCATGGAATAATCGGCGTTTCGACGAGCGTACAGCCGGACAATCAAGGTTACAGTCCTTCTGTCATCAGAGTAATATATATATGGTATTTACTACTGCCCAATGGGTAACAACATTTGTCAGTGGCGGGTGACAGTGGGCCTGTTCTATAATAGATGTCAAAGACTTTCAGTTAGATGCAAGATGAGTTTTAATATTTCATTTAATATATTTTTTTTACCGCTTATTCTAAATATTATCTTCAAAACCGTTAAAGCGTTAATACGATTAAACAAACTGGTCTTGGGTGAATGTTTTCAATTTTTAGCTCGCCTGAACGAAAGTTCAGGAAGAGCTATTGTTGTCACCACGGCGTCGGCGTCAGCGTCCGCGTCCGCGTCCGGATTGGATGTTTTGGTTAAAGTTTTTTAAAGACCTATATCTCCTTAACCCATCGATGGATTCTTTTGATACTTGCACTGTAGTTAGATATTGGTCTAAGGTTTAACAGGGTACCACCCCACCCCACTCCGTGACCTTGATGTCAAGGTCATGGACTTAGAAAATTGGTATTTTTTTTTGACTGGATGTTTTGGTTAAAGTTTTATAAAGCCCAATATCTCCTTAACCCATGGATGGATTCCTTTGATACTTGCACTAAAGTTAGATATTGGTCTAAAGTTTTCGAAGGTACCACCCCCAACCCCCTCTGTGACCTTGATGTCAAGGTCATGGACTTAGAACATTGTCTTTTTATTGATTGGATGTTTTGGTTAAAGTTTTTTAAAGACACATATCTCCTGAACCCATAGATGAATTCTTTTTATATTTGCACTGTAGTTAGATCTACAGAGTACTACCCCAACCCCGCTCAGTGATCTTGATGTCAAGGTCAGGGACTTGGGAATTTTTTGTCTTTTTTAAAGTTTTGTAATTGCATACTGATTCATAATGCTTTGCAGAGATTTAGTTTATACTTGAACTGATGTTAGACTCTTTTTTGAGTTTTTACAAAACACCTTATACTTACCCCACTGGATGAACTTGAAGTCAAGGTCATCGACTTAGAATTTTGTCTTAAAGATTTTGGTTAAAGTTTTATATTTATAAAGACATAATTTCACAGTGCCACGATGATGGACTCAGTTGATACTAATACTTGGACTGATGTTAGATAATGGTTCAGGGTTTTGATACATCCTAGTAGCCCCCCCAACCCCCCCCCCTCCCCCCTTCCCGTCAGTTTTTTTACCTCAAGCTCATGGGCTTTGAAATTTCATTTCATTTTCTTTTTATTTTAATTTTATTTTTAAGACTTATTTCTGAGATAGCTTTTGTTTATAAATGTGTTTTGAGTATGGACATGCTTGCCTGAAGTTTTATGCATAGCAGTCCACATAGCCCCCCACCCACCCCACCCCACCCCACCCCTCCCCCTACCCGTCAGTTTTCTTACCTCAAGCTTATGGACTTTGATGTACTCTAATTTAGTTCTGATACTCATTTCATTTTTTTATTTTAATTTTATTTTAAGACTTATTTCTGAGAAAGCTTTTGTTTATAAATGTGTTTTCATTATGGACATGCTTGCCTGAAGTTTTATGCATAGAGTGCACACCACCATAGCGGCTGTGTGATGGGCAAGCACCAATTCAGGCGAGCTATGCTGTCAGGCGACAGCTCTTGTTACTCACGCAGTTACTATTACTACTGTGTGGGGATATCGAATTTAACCCCGGCCCTGGGTGGTTGTGCCACAGCTTGTCGGTACTGCATGTTAATATTCGTAGTATCAGAACTAAATTAGAGTACATCAAAGACCAGTTCTTGGATTTTGACATTTTGTGTTTCACTGAAACACATTTAGACGATACCGTTTTGCCATCTGATATACATTTATCACAGACTTTCGACACATTTAGAAAAGATCGAAACTGTCACGGCGGCGGTATTCTTGTGTACCTGAATAAAAATCTGGCATATGAAAGAGTAGCGAACTTGAAGCGTATTGGAGCGAATGTATTTGGTTTAAAATCAAACAAAAAAGCCAGCTGTTTCTCTTCGGAATATTTTATAGTCCTAAAACTTGTGATCAATTATTTTTGAAGCACTTAACCAAAACTTGGAAAAGGCTTACGAATTTTCAAAAAACGTTGCTCTATTCGGATACTAAAATGAAGATTTACTTAATGCTAATAATCATAATTTAAAGAATGTACTTTTAGTCATCTCTTGAAAAACATTATTACTGAACCAACGAGAGGTAATGCTCTCTTGGATCCTGTTATTACACCTTTTGATCAAGTCATATTAGATAGTGGAGTTTTAGCTATGCCCCAAAATATCAGTGATCATTCGGCAACGTACATTACTATCCCCTTTGATTATTCTTTACACAATTCATTTAAAAGAAAAATATGGTTATATAAAAGGGCAGTTTATAACGAACTAGATAACAAAATAAATAATTTTGACTGGGATTGCCTTAACTCATTATCATTGAATGAAGCAGTTTTTTTTTACTACTTCCTTTTCAAATCTTGTTCAGCAATGTATACCGTCTAAAGATATAACTGTTAGAAGCGATGATAAACCTTGGTGCGATTCAGAACTCCGCAAATGGTCTAGAAAAAGCGATAGAATGAAAAGGGATAGCAACAGCAAGCAAAAAGTCTACCGATTGGCGTTAATATAAAGATACTAGAAATAAAGTAAACAATATGAAGAAATATGCGAAGGAAAGATATTATAATAATTTAGTATTGACCCTTACAGACAGTTACAGTTCTAATAGACGAGATTTCTGGAAACTTACCCGTTATTTTATTAAGAGCAACTCCTTATCAGTTTTAATTCCTCCACTGTGTACCGTATCAGAAAATAATGACCCCATTCTGCATTCTACTGATAAAGACAAGGCTGATTGTTTAAATGATTATTTTACATCAATATCGACTGTTTGTGATAATAATGTAGTATTGCCTGATTTTCAAAAGATAACAAATAGTTCCTTATGTTACATTAACATTTCAGAGAGGGAAGTTAAAGATATTAATGATTCTCTGGATATTAATAAAGCATCCGGTCCAGACCTTATCAATCATAAAATGCTTAAATATATTTCAAATTCCGTATCAAAACCCCTTGCAATTATTTTTAATCGATCTCTGAGAGAAAAAATATTTACTGACTTATGAAAAGAAATATGGTGGTTCCCATATTTAAGAAAGGCGAACGTTGTGACCCGTCTAATTATAGGCCTGTTTCACTCTGCAGTCCCTTGGGTAAAATAATGGAGCGCATTGTTTTTAAGAACTTATTTAACTACTTGTATACTAACGATTTATTATACAAATATCAATCTGGTTTTATTCCTGGTCATTCGACAACATTTCAACTTGTGGATATTTACCACCATATATGTCAAACTTTGGACAACAAACAATACGCTTGCATGGTATTTTGCGATATTTCGAAAGCATTTGACCGTGTTTGGCATAAAGGTCTATTATTTAAACTGAAACAGAATGGAATAGATGGGGACTTTTTAGAATGGATATCGAACTATTTGAAAGAACGTAAACAGTATGTTGTGTTGAATTCTTCAAGCTCGGAAATTAAAGGGGTATCGGCTGGAGTTCCTCAAGGTTCAGTATTGGGACCATTATTATTTCTTATATATGTCAACGATATTACAGATCAGCTATTATCCTTAACTAGATTGTTTGCTGACGATAGTTCACTATTTATATCTGCAACTGATATTCGGGCTATTGAAGGCATAATTAATCACGATTTACTGATTATATCACAGTGGGCAAAGCAATGGCTAGTTAAATTTAATCCTAATAAAACGGAAGCTATCTTATTTTCATTACGTAAGCTAGATGCATTGCCTGATTTGAGTTTCAACGAAGTTAAAATTGATCTGGTTGACCAACATAAGCATCTTGGTCTTATTTTTAATGCAAACGGTAAATGGCATGATCACATTGAAAACATTTTATCATCAGCATCTAAAATAATTGGAATAATGAGGAAACTTAAATTCAGTTTCAGTAGAATTGCATTAAACCAAATTTACATTTCATATGTTCGACCAATCTTCGAGTACTCGTCTATTGTATGGGATAATTGCACAGCTGAACAAGCGAATTCACTGGAAAAAATGCAAAACGAAGCTGCCCGAATATAGTTACTGGGCTTACCAGATCAGTTTCCCTGGAAAATCTATACAGTGAATGCGGATGGGATTCTCTCTCTCTCTCTAAGAAGAAAAAGTCAGAAGTTGAAATTTATGTATAAAGTGACCCATAATAATGTCCCTTCTTACATTTTGGATACTATTCCATCAACAGTTGGAGAAATTTCACGATATGAACTTCGTAATAGACAAAATATTTTCACTTTTTCTCCACGAACTAGCATATTTGCTCAGACATGTATTCCGTCGTGTATAAACGCATGGAATAATCTTGATATACAGGTTCGTGGTGCTGAAGCATTTTCTTCGTTTTGTTACAAGCTGAAAAAAGATTTGTTTTCTCCAGTTAGAATACCAAATTATTATTTAAAGGGTAAACGCACATTATCAGTTTTACATTGCAGACAACGTAATAATTGCAGTGATCTTTTCAATGATTTGTATCATAACCATCTTCGTGAAAATCCTACTTGTGAATGTCTTGAAAATATAGAAGACGCTGAGCATTTTATTTGCAATTGTCCGAGATATGACCATAATAGAGTTGTACTTTTCAATAGAACGAGAGCTTTCCATCCATTAAGTGTTAATGCAGTATTATATGGGAACCCTAATTTGACTGACGATGACAACAAACTTCTATTTAACGCTGTTCAGTCATATATTCAGGATACGAGACGGTTTAGTAACTAACTACATGTAATCTTAATATTTGCATTTGAAGTTAATAAAATGAAAGTTCAAGTTTCTAATCATGCAAGGTTGAAGAAGCTAATCTTTGACTGCGGCCTGATGTTTAATAGATTGTTGTTTGCCCTGTCAGTATTTTGTTCCGTGTTTATTTCGTTTGCTTTAACCTGACCGGTGAAAAAGGATATGTTACGCAGAGGGTCGCTCGTTGAAGATTTTCTGCCCAAAATCGAACTAGCCTTGCTATAACTTGTCCTTATTTTCTTATTTCAGGTGAGGAAAAGAAGTCATCGGATGACCGCTCGTCGATTGGTCGCGTTCCGGGGAGGCACCCAAGGATTCTTTGGATACTTATTTTATATACTTATCGCATTTGTTCGGTGGTTGGGCAGGGATTCCCCTCACTGTAGCGACTCATGCGCCTGTTTTTATCTATAATTTTTCCTATTAGAGCGGTCCCGAAACTCCAGATCTGGCTTATAATAAGACCGATCTGGAGTTTTGAGATTATTCTGGAGTGAGGGGGCCTCCGTCTTGTAGCCGAAGAATTACGGTATTCATTTATTTACTTACTATCATCATCATTTATTCTATTATTATTATTTTTCTTCTTTCTCTTCTTCTTCTTCTTCTTTTTCTTCTCTTTCTTTCTTATTATTAAACTATTGTGAATTAGTTGTAATGCCATGTTGGACGTTTTGTATGTGTTTTAGGGGAAGAGCTGTAACTAATGTTGTGAGAACTTGTAGCCCAACCCCGTTGTTTGTACTTATTGTTTGTACAAAGGCAATAAAATATGTTTGAATTGGTTGATCTTGACCTTTTTTACGGCAAGGTCAAATATGGAAAAAAATGCAAGAACATAAGATTTCATGGAAAGTTTTGAAGATTAAGGCCTAAAAATTGGTGTATGCAGTCATCTTAATAAGTACATGAAAATATGTGAGTACAAGAGGTCAAGGTCATTCTTTGACCATTGACCCAGAACTCTCATATTTTGACAATTTCAAACAATCTACTCAAAATCCACTGGGCAATTGTAACCAAATCTCATATAGAGCCTCCAGGTGTTGAGGGAATGAAAATTTGTCCAAACGGTCCAGGTCACATGACCAACATGGCCGCCTCTTCCGTATATGGTAAAAACCTTTAAAAAACTTCTTCTCCAGAACCAATAAGCCGATGGCCTTGAAACTTGGTATGTAGCATTGAATACACGAGTACTACCAATATTGTTCAAATTATGACCTTGGGTTGGCCTTGACCTTTTTTACAGTAAGATCAAAGTTGCTTCCTAGTGCTTTTATATGGCAAAATGCTAGAACAAAAGATTTCTTGGAAACTGTTGTAGATTTGGGGCTCGAAATTGGTATCTACAGTCATCTTAATGAGTACATGAAGATTTATCAGTACAAGAGGTTGAGGTCATTCTTTGACTTTGACCCAGAACTCTCATATTTTGATAATTTCAAACAATTTCCTCAAAAGTCACTGGCCAATTGAATCCAAATTTCATATAAAATCTCCAGGGGTTTAGGGAACAAAAATTTATTCATACGGTCCAGATCACATGGCCAACATGGCAGCCACGCCCATATATGGTAAAAACCTTTAAAGGTCTTCTTCTCCAGAACCAATTGACCGATGGCCTTGAAACTGGGTATGTAGCATAAAGTACATAAGTACTATTAAGATTGTTCAAATTATGACCTTGGGTTGATCCTGACTTTTTTTACGGCAAGGTCAAATATGGGAAAATGCTAGAACATAAGATTTTATAGAAAGTTTTGAAGATTAAGGCCTTAAAATTGATGTATGCAGTCATCTTAAAAAGTACATGAAAATATGTGAGTACAAGAGGTCAAGGTCATTCTTTGACCATTGACCCAGAACTCTCATATTTTTACAATTTCAAACAATCTCCTCAAAAAAAAACTACTGGGCCAATTGTAACCAAATCTCATATAAAGCCTCCAGATGTTGAGGCAATGAAAATTTGTTCACACTATCTAGGTCACATGACCAACATGGCCGCCACGCCCGTATATGGTAAAAACCTTTAAAAATCATCTTCTCCAGAACCAATTGACCGATGGCCTTTACACATGGTGTGTAGTATTGGTTCCTCTAGTACTATCAAGATTTTCAAAATGCTGACCTTGGATTGACCTTGACCATTTCACGGCAAGGTCAAATATGAAAAAAATGTTAGTACATAAGATTTCATGGAAAGGATTCAAGATTTAGGCCTTGAAATTGGTAAATACAGTCACCTTAATGAGTGCGTGAAGATTCATGATTACAAGAGGTCAAGGTCTTTCTTTGACCTTTGACCCTGAGCTTCATAGTTTGAAAATTTCAAATTTCTTCTTAAAAGCCACTGAGCCAATTGTAACCAAACCTCATCTAGAGGCTCCAGGTGTTGAGGGAATGAAAATTTGTTCACACTATCCAGATCACATGGCCAACACGGTCGCCACGCCCATATATGGTAAAAACCTTTAAAAATCATCTTCTCCAGATCCAATTAACCGATGACCTTGAAACTTGGTATGTAGCATTTGTTCCTCCAATACTATCAAGATTGTTCAAAATTATGACATTGGGTTGACCTTGACCTTTTTTACAGCAAGGTCAAATATTGGAAAATGCTAGAACATAAGATTTCATGGGAAGTTTTGAAGATTTTGGCCTAAAACTCGGTATTTACAGTCGTCTTGATAAGGTCATGAAGAATTATGAGTACAAGAGGTCTACCTTTGACCCGGATTTATCATATTTTGACATTTTCAAACATTTCTTGCAAAGACAAAGGGCGAATTGTAAACACATGACATTTAGAGCCTCCAGGGGTTGATTGAACAAAAAAAATTCAAACGGTCCAGGTCACATGACCAACATGGCCACCATACCCATTTATGGTATAAACCTTTAATATTATTCTTCTCCAGAACCAATACACATATGGCCTTGAAATTTGGTAAGTAGCATGGAGTACTAGAATACTACTAAGACTGTTAAAATGATGACCTTGGGTTTACCTTGACCTTTTTTGCGGCATGGTCAAATATGGGAAACTGCTAGAACACAAGATTTCATGAATTTTGGCCTTAAAAATGGTATATATGGTTGTCTTAATGAGTACATGAAGATTTATGAGTACAAGAGGTCATGGACATTCTTTGACTTTTGACCCTCTGTTAACAAACAGCCTCAATGGCACTCACAGGGAGATCGAGATAAAAAGGATAGAAGTTGGCAACGGTGACAAGTTTCAAATACTATAGAACAGTTGTCTCAGATGATGGCTTCAAAACTGAAGCTGTCTCAAAGGCTGAAACAGCCACCGCAACCCTAACAAAGCGTCAAGATCACCACATCTTGGATCAAAGGTTGAACTGATGCGCTCCCATGTCATACCCATCTTTCTGTAAACCTGAAAAACGTGGAATTTGATAGTGAAGCTGGACAAAAGAATGCAGGCCTTCGAGATGAGGTCTTGCCGAAGATTGCTAAAAGGATCGCAATTTGGAGATTTTTTTTCCTTAATTGTGTTTATGCGATGTTCGCGTTCTGTTTTATATAGTCGTCTCTTGCTCTTTATCCTTGTTTCTGTGTTTGTTTTAGCATTCTGGTCACCTCGTTTGGGGAAGAGGGAGCTGGTCGTTATGCTTATCGTGCATTTGTTTGTTTCATGCGTGTTTGTTTGTCCTTTTTTCCCTCCCGCAGCTCTCAGTGTCGAGGGTTGGCTGTAGCTGGTGATTGTGACATACTCTGGTCCTTTTTATTAACTTTTTAGCTCACCTGAGCCAGAGGCTCCGGGGGAGCTTATAGGATGGTAAGGCTCCGTCGTCCGTCGTCCGTCCGTCGTCCGTCCGTCGTCCGTCCGTCCACAATTTCAAACGACTTCTCCTCTGAAACCGCTAGGCCGATTGTAACCAAATTTCATATAGAGCCTCCTGGGACCTTAGGAACGAAAATTTGTTCAAACGGTCCTGGTCACATGACCAACATGGCCGCCATGCCCATATATGGTAAAAACCTGAAAAAATCTTCTTCTCAAGAACCAATAGGTCGATGGTCTTGAAACTTGGTATGTAGCATCGGGTACACGAGTACTATCAAGATTGTTCAAATTATGACCTTAGGTTGACCTTGACCTTTTTTACGGTAAGGTCAAATTTGCTTACTCATGCTTTTATATGGCAAAATGCTGCAACATAAGATATCTTGGAAACTGTTGAAGATTTTGGCCTAGAAATTGGTACATACAGTCATCTTAATGACTACATGAAGATTTATGAGTACAAGAGGTCAAGGTCATTCTTTGACCTTTGACCCAGAACTCTCATATTTTGACAATATCAAACAATCTCCTCAAAAACCACAAGGCCAATTGTAACCAAATTTCATATAGATCCTCCAGGGGTTAAAGGAATGAAAATTTGTGCATACGGTCCAGGTCACATGACCAACATGGCCACCACGCCCATATATGGTAAAAACCTTTAAAAATCTTCTTCTCCAGAACCAGTAGACCGATGGCCTTGAAACTCAGCATGTAGCATTGGGTACTCAAGTACTATCAAGAGTGTTCAAATTATGACCCTGGGTTGACCTTGACCTTTTTTACGGCAAGGTCAAATATGGGGAAATGCTAGAACATGAGATTTTATGGAAAGTTTTGAAGATTTATGCCTAAAAATTGGTACATAGAATCATCTTAGTGAGTACATGAAGATTTTTGAGTACAAGAGGTCAAGGTCATGCTTTGACCTTTGACCAAGAAATCTCAAATTTTGACAATTTCAAACAATCTGCTCTAAAACCACTGTGCCAATTGAAACCAAATTTCATATAGAGCCTCGAGGGGTTGATGGAATGAAAATATTTTCTAATGGTCCTGGACACATGACCAACATGGCCGCCATGCCCATATATGGTAAATACCTTTAAAAATCGTCTTCTCCAGAACCAATTGACCGATGGCCTTGAGACTTTGTAAGTAGCATTGGGTACTTGAGTACTATCAAGATTGTTCAAATTATGACCTTGTGTTGACCTTGACCTTTTGCAGCAAGGTCAAATATGGGAAAATGGTAGAACATAAGATTTCATGGAAAGTTTTGAAGATTTTGACCTAAAAAATTGGTATATACAGTTGTCTTAATGAGTTCATGAAGAATTATGAGTACAAGACTTACAGGTCAAGGTCATTTTTTTACCTTTGATCCAGATTGCTCATATTTTGACATTTTCAACCATTTCCTCAAAAGCCAAAGGGCCAGTTGTGAACACATTTCATATAGAGCCTCCAGGGGTTGATTGAATGAAAATTTGTTCAAACGGTCCAGGTCACATGACCAACTTAGCCGCCATTACAGCTTACGGGATAAATCTTTAATATTTTTCTTCCCCAGAACCAATACACCTATGGCCCTGAAACTTGGTAAATAACATGGAGTACTAGAGTACCACCAAGACTGTTCAAATGGTGACCTTGGGTTTACATTGACCTTTTTTTGCGGCATGGTCAAATATGGGAAAATGCTAGAACATAAGATTTCATGGAAAGTTTTGGAGATTTTGGCCTAAAAATGGTATATATGGTTGTCTAATGAGTACATGAAGATTTATGAGTACAAGTGGTCATGGTCATTCTTTGACTTTTGACCCAAAACTCATATTTTGACAATTTCAGACATGATAAGTATAAGCCACCTTGCCAATTGTTCAGGTGAGCGATTCAGGGCCTCATGGCCCTCTTGTTTTTCAAATACCTTGCAACTATTGTCTCAGATGGTGTTCCTCTGCTTGTCTACCAATTAAAGTCATTTAAGGACGGAACAAATCACCGCGGCCCTAACATAGCTAAGTCCAATATGGGTGGATAACATACCTGTTTGATAAACAAGAGGGCCATGGTGGCCCTGAATCGCTCACCTGAGCATTAATCAGTTCACTGGTTTGGTAAAGATTTAAAAGAGTTTTACCACACATGGAAATGGCGGCCACCTTGGTCATGTGACCAATATCATTTGAAGAACTTTCAATCCTTTCAACCATGTGCAGGCTCCATATGAAACTTGAGTTTAGTCTGCCAAGTGGTTTCAGAGATGTTTGAAAATGTTTATGGATGGATGACAGAGGCAGCTAACACCAATACTATAAGGCTCAGGTGAGCTGAAAATGGCAGAGTTGCTTCTCCGAAAAGTACCTGTTCATGTTGAGTTCCTTTGATGGATTTGAACTAGACTGAACTAGGCAAACACAGATGATAGAATGGTAGCATCATTATCTCACTGTGGTGAAACTAATGTATTCCAAGGAGGTGTGGCTGGCATCACAGTAATGTTAGTTCTGATTCTTGCAGCATAACTTAATTTAGATATGACCTAGTGACCTAGCTTTTGACCCGACATGACCCAGTTTCAAACTTAACCTAGATTTTATGGAGATAAACATTCTGACAAAGTTTCATGAAGATTGGATCAAAACTGTGCCCTCTTAGGTGTGCACCAAGTTTTTCTAAGATTTGACCTAGTGACCTAGTTTTTGACCTGACATGACCCAGTTTCAAACTTGGCCCGGATATTGTGAGGATTAACATTCTGACAAAGGTTCATGAAGATTGTATCAAAACTGTGCCTTCTAGAGTGTACACATGGTTGTTCTTATATCTGACATAGTGGCGTAGTTTTTGACCCGACATGATCTACTTTCAAACCTGGCCTAAATATTATGACAATAAATATTCTGACAAAGTTTCAAAAAGATTGGATCAAAACTGTGTCCTCTAGAGCGTACACAAGGTTTTTCTAAGATTTGACCTAGTTTTTGACCTGACATGACCCAGTTTCAAACTTGGCCTAGATATTGTGAGGATAAACATTCTTACAAAATTTCAATAGGTTTGGATCAAAACTGTGACCTCTAGAGCATACACAAGGTTTTCCTAATATTTGACCTACTTTTTGACCCGACATGACCCAGTTTCAAACTTGGCCTGGATATTGTAAGAATAAACATTCTGACAAAGTTTCATTGAGACTGGATCAAAACTGTGCTCTCTGGAGTGTATACAAGGTCGTTCTTATATTTGACATAGTGACCTAGTTTTTGACCCGACAAACCCAGTTGCAAACTTTACCTAGATTTCATAAAGATGAACATTCTGACAGAGTTTCGTGAAGATTGGATCAAAACTGTGTCCTCTAGTGTGTACACAAAGTTTTTATAAGATTTGACCTAGTGACCTAGTTGTTGACCTGACATGACTCAGTTTCATAGGGGGCTTACATATACCCTGGACAATAAACATTTTGACATAGTTTCATAAAGATTGGATCAAAACCATGCCTTCTAGTGAGTACACAAGGTTTTTCTAAGATTTGACCTAGTGACCTAGTTTTTGACCCAACATGACCTACTTTCAACTTGGCCTAGAAGTTATGGAGATAAACATTCTGACAAAGTTTCATAAAGATTGGATCAAAATTGTGTCCTCTAGAGCATACTCAAGGTTTTTCTATGATTTGACCTAGTGACCTAGTTCTTGACCCAACATGACCCAGTTTCAAACTCTTCCTACATATTATGAGGATAAGCATTCTGACAAAGTTTAATGAAGATTGATCAAATTTGTGCCTTCTAGAGCATACACAATCTTTTTATAAGATTTGACCTAGTGACCTAGATTTTGACCCGACATGAACCAGTTTCAAACTTGACCTTGAGTTTATGGAGATATACATTCTGACAAAGTTCCATAAAGATTGGATCAAAACTGTGTCCTCTAGAGCATACTCAAGGTTTTTCTATCATTTGACCTAGTGACCTAGTTCTTGACCCAACATGACCCAGTTTCAAACTCTTTCTACATATTATGAGGATAAGCATTCTGACAAAGTTTCATGAAGATTGGATCAAATCTGTGCCTTCTAGAGCATACACAATCTTTTTATAAGATTTGACCTAGTGACCTAGATTTTGACCCGACATGACCCAGTTTCAAACTTGACCTAGAGTTTATGGAGATATACATTCTGACAAAGTTTCATAAAGATTGGATCAAAACTGTGTCCTCTAGAGCGTACACAAGGTTTTTCTATGATTTGACCTAGTGACCTAGTTTTTGACCCGACATGACTCAGTTTCGAAATTGTCCTAGATATTATAAGGATAAACATTCTGACAAAGTTTCATAAAGATTGGATCAAAACTGTGTCCTCTAGAGCATACACAAGGTTTTTCAATGATTTGACCTAGTGACCTAGTTTTTTTACCTTACATGACCCAGTTTCGAAACAATGTAGATATTATGAGGATAAACATTCTGACAAACTTTCATGAACTTTGGAAGAAAACTGTGCCTTCTAGAGCGTACAATGGTTTTCTAAGATTTGACCTAGTGACCTAGATTTTGACCAGACATGACCCAGCTTCAAACTTGGCCTAGAGATTATGGAGATAATCATTCTGACAAAGTTTCATAAAGATTGGATCAAAACTGTGTCCTCTAATGCGTACTCGAGGTTTTTCTATGATTTGACCTAGTGACCTAGTTTTTGACTGGACATGACCCGGTTTCAAACTTGTCCTAGATATATGAGGTTAAACATTCTGACAAAGTTTCATGAACTTTGGATGAAAACTGTGCCTTCTAGAGCGTAAACAAGGTTTTTCTAAGATCTGACCTAGTGACCTAGTTTTTGACCCGACATGACCCAGTTTTGAACTTGGACTAGAGTTTATGGAGATAAACATTCTGACAAAGTTTCGTAAACATTGGATCAGAATTGTGTCCTCTAGAGCGTACACAAGGTTTTTCTATGATTTGACCTAGTGACCTAGTTTTTGACCTGACATGACTCAGTTTCGAACTTATCTTAGATATTATGAGGATAAACATTCTGACAAAGTTTCATGAACTTTGGATGGAAACTGTGTCTTCTAGAGCATACACAAGGTTTTTCTAAAATTTGACCTAGTGACCTAGTTTTTGATCTGACATGACCCAGTTTCAAACTTATCCTAGATATTATGAGGATAAACATTCTGACAAAGTTTCATGAACTTTGGATGAAAACTGTGCCTTCTAGAGCGTACACAAGGTTTTTCTAAGATATGACCTAGTGACCTAGTTTTTGACCTGACATGACCCAATTTCGAATTTATCCTAGATATTATGAGGATAAACATTCTGACAAAGTTTCATGAACTTTGGATGAAAACTGTGCCTTCTAGAGCGTACACAAGGTTTTTCTAAGATTTGACCTAGTGACCTAGTTTTTGACCTGACATGACCCAGTTTCGGAATTTCCCTAGATATTATGAGGATAAATATTCTGACAAAGTTTCATGAACTTTGGATGAAAACTGTGCCTTCTAGAGCGTACACAAGGTTTTTCTAAGATTTGACCTAGTGACCTAGTTTTTGACCCGACATGACCCAGTTTCGAACTTGGCCTAGAGTTTATAGAGATAAACATTCTGACAAAGTTTCAGAAAGATTGGATCAAAACTGTGCCCGCTAGAGTGTACACAAGCAAAAGTTGACGGACGGACGTCCGGACGTCCGGACGGACGTACGACGGACGACGGACATCACGGTATCCCAAAAGCTCACCCTGAGCACTTCGTGCTCAGGTGAGCTAAAAACGGAACTGATGAGCTATCTTGTCATATTCATATTCTGTTTGACTAATGAAGGTGGACCTTCAGAATCAGAATCAAAAGCGCTTACTGGTGCTACGTCCAAGGACAATCATTCATCAGGACCTGTGAGTCAGGGAAGCTAGTCCATACCCCTTACAGGAGAAGTAAATTTAGTTACTGAATCCTCTACACACTTAGCAGCAGAAATAATGGAATCTTCCAAGGAATTTCAATCTCTAATGGTCTGGGGGAAGAAACTGGACTTGTAAATGTCAGTACCAGCCAATGGAGTTTGAAATGCCAGGGAATGATGATTCCTGGTACGCCTACTTGGGGGAACAAGGTCATTTATGGGTATACTGGCTGCACCCTTTAGACCTTTGTAAAGCATTATGAGTCTACTATCTTTCCTTCTCTTTTTCAGGGATTCCCACTTAAGTTTCTCCAGAATGCCAGTCATACTCCCAGTTTCATATGTGTAATTCCCCGTTACAAATCTAGCTGCCCTTTTCTGCACCTTCTCAAGTTCATCTTGAAGAAGTTTGCTTTGAGTGTCCCAAACTGAACTACCATACTCCAAGACTGGACGCACCAGTCCCTTTTATGCGGACTCTTTAACGTTTTGTGGACATGCTGCCAAGTTACGTCTGAGGAAGCCTAGGGTCCGATTAGACTTTGTACAAATATTGTTGACATGCTTGTTCCATTTCAAATCATTGGTTATGGTTATTCCGAGGTACTTGATAGTTTCTACGTTATTGAGGACCGTTCCCTCTAAGGTATAGGAAGCATTGATTTTCTTGATCCGTTTCCTTGTGATTTGCATTATATTGCATTTGACAGGTTGAAATCTCATGCCCCAGCTCCTTGTCCAACACACTAAAAGATCTATATCCTCCTGAAGTTTCAACGTGTCTTCACTATCACTGATTTCACGGTAGCAAACACAGTCGTCAGCAAAAAGTCTTAATTCCGAGTCAGTAGTTTCTGTTATATCGTTAATGTACAACGGGAAGAACAGTGGTCCAAGCACGGTGCCCTGGGGAACACCCGACAACACCGTTGCCCAATCCTATTTAACTCCATTAACTACCACACGCTGCTGCCTGTAACAGAGAAAAGAATCTATCCATTTCAGAGTCCTACCACCAATACCATAGCCATATAGCTTACATTTAGTAATTCATGAGGGGGAGTGTCAAAAGCTTTCTCGAAGTCCAAAATAAAAGTGTCAAACCTGACTGCCCTTATCCAAGATTTTAGCCCAGTCATTTATAACCGTGATCAACTAAGTTTCTTAACTATGTTTCGTCCGGAACGCATGTCGTCTGTCTGACAAAAGTATGTGCCATAATATTAGAGCAAACAATGTGTTCAAGTAACTTGCATGGTACACAAGTTAGAGAAACCGGTCGGTAAGACCTATCTAATTTTTGAAGAGCGGGCATACATTTGCGAGAGACCATTCCTTGGGGATTTCACCACTATCAATAGATTGTTGGAAGAAGTGAGCAAACATTGGTCCTAATCCAGATGCTAGTTCTTTTAAGACTCTAGGATGCAATTCTTCAGGTCCTAAAGCTTTCGATGGGTACAAGCCCTTAAGAAGTTACACCTTCAGCGATACATGAATGTCTTCCATGAAAGGAGCCGAGCGATTAGGAAGGGGGACTTGGGTGTGTTCACTTTTATTAAACACATCCGAAAACTGACCATTAAATTCATCAGCCTGTTCCTACTCTGATTCTGCAACACCACCACCTTTTCTCTTCTTCAGTGGTGGAATACCTTGAGTATCTTGACAGCAGGTCTAGAGAATAGAGCACAGGCCGCTTTGATGAGATGCTAACGAAGGTTGCTTAAAATCTCACACAAGGACTATGACACATGAGGATCCAAGCTGCCGCTGGACAACATGAACTTTTGACCATGGACAAGAAAAGGGAACTGACCCAGATAGCATGCCTACGTTGGGCCAACGTTGGCTTAAGGTGGTCAGTTTGGTTAGGCCAACGTAACTTTGCTCATCGGGCGAACGGTTGGCTCAACGTTGGCCGAACGTTGTAAGTTTTTTCCTACAACGTTGGGCGAACGTTGCGCCAACATTTATGGCCTACAATCAGCCAACGCAAAAATTTCACTTTGGGTCAAGTTGTGCCACCTTAAACCAACATATACTTTGAAATTAAACAAATTCCTCCCTCTCTGCGAAGCATCCGATAAGAGTAACTAATTCCATGCCCACAAACAAGAGTCAGCAATTTAAACGTATACTGATTTTTAAATGCAATCCCAAATACTGTGAATCTCTAATCACTTTATGCGGTTTTCATATACTTTACGACTAAAATCAGCTTGCGCATATGTAACTTTTTACCACATTATTCCCGGTACGACGACTGATATGAGCCGTTCCTGTCCGCACTTGCACACTCAATTATGAACAGAATAAGAGAAATAGAGAAGCACGTGCAGCTTTCTTTATTCCTTCTGATGATATGACACTTTTCCGTATTAGCTATGTATATACATCTTCGTTTTGAACAAAATTTGATTATGTTTTAAGGTGAATGGGGAATTTTTCATGGGAAGCAATTTCGCTTTTTTTCACTTTATTACCTCACTTTTCAATAGTGGTAGACTGTGAAGGAAAGAATTTGCTTCCATATTAGCAAATACTTTTCTTCATGAGCAGCGCCCCTCTTGAAATGGATGGAAAATGGTTGAAGCATATGGCGATGTACTCATTCAGAATAATTAAAAAAAGCAGCGACGTATCAACGGTACCTGAATCCTCTCCAACAGTCGTCAACTTTTAAAGTAAAGAATTTGCCCCCACTAGCAAATTCTTTTCTTTATGAGTAGACCCCTCGGGAAAGGTAGCGTTGTCCAGGAAGCAAACAGACTGTCGCTAGAGTTGTTACCACGTAGAAGAATTGGCGGATACCCATGTATAATATTTTTAAGAAAGTAGCGACGTGCCGACGGTACATGATCACAGCGATGATATGACGTTGGTGACCTGTTCCATTTGTCGAACTCAATTATTTCCATACGTCAATATTGTTTTAACTTAAAGACACATTTTTGATTGCATAATACCCTAATGACCGTTTATTGAAACATGCTGCTCAGAGATAAAATATCCCAGAAGACTTTTCACTGAAGTACAGGTAGGGGGCAAGATAAAGGGAAATCAATTGTCAAGGGAAAAGACAGAATATAGTTATAAACAGATGATAATTGGATCAGACTGTTTTTGAAGACCCACATAGAGCTGTGTTGAACAGTGCTGCCATAATCTGCTCAAAACCTGTTTTTATGCCAAGGGCTACTAAAATATGCCATGCAAATATAGGTACTCATAAATTACAATGTTCGCGCATACAGAAGACTTAGATCAGCATGTGCAGTCTAATCAGTCAGTCATGTTTGCATAAACAGTCTACGATTCCTAAAAAGCAAAATTGAAGACTATGACCAATCTACACAATGTGACAGCTGATTTGAATATTTACTGTTAATATTCAAGTTATGCCAAATCAGCCTGCACAGCTAAAAAGCAAACAAAAAACCAAAAAAAAACCTGATTACGGTCTACATAGATGTGACATATTGTTCACACGAAAGTTACGTTATCAATGATTATTCGAAATCAGCATGTACATTCTGTCTTTATTTTCGCCTTTTCAAGTTTTGGGCATATATATGTGTCTATGTTTATATAATTTTTCACAAAATATCACATAAAATCAGATCTAGAAAATAAAATTAAAATAATTATCTCTTTGTTTGGTTTGCAAGTTTTATATGACTGTTTTACATATGTCTAGCAAAAAGTCATTTTTATATTTTTTATAATGCCAGAAACTTTCATATGTTTAGCTTTTAGCAGACAGTGAAACCTTTTTTTTTTGCATTTACTTTAACATAAAATAATCATAAACAAATCAAAGAAAGAAAAAAAAAAAGGAAAACAGCTGTACAACCATTATCTCGGATCAGACAAAAAATAAAATAAAATAAAACAATAAAATCAAAAATAGATAAAATGAAAATTAAAATATTTTTTTTTCTTTATTATGAATTACTTTTTTTAACTCATTAGTTTGTTGTTCTTGTTGTTAAATTGTTTAAAGTAGATGCATCTACAGGATAATATCAGTTTCCCCATCTTAGGCCCCACTTTTGGAATTTGTCACTGGCATAATCCCCTCATAATCACCTAGATAAGACAATCCTTTGATGTAAGCTGTGGCCCTAAGCACTGTTTATTGGGAGCTATCAAAGTGTGCCACCCCAATTTGTTAAAGAAAAAAATGTGTCTTTAAGTTTTGACCATGTGTTTACCAATATTTGCATTACTAAGAAATCGGTGTTGTATAAAATCACAGAGACAGCCGAACGCCATGTTTAGTCGGAAATGAACTTGTAAATACAAAGACACTGGTTGAAAACGTGTTTAAATAATGAATTTGCTGTGTAGTTTTAAAATGCTGAAGTTTTTCAATTCATATGTGAATATTGTTTTAACTTTAGTTTTGACTATGTTTTCACCAATATTTGCTTACTTAAGAAGTCAGTGTTGAATAAAATCACAGAGACAGCCTAACGCCGGCCTGTAAAATCGATTTAAGCCCCCCAGTAATTCATTACTGACCGTTCCAAGGCGGTAGTTCTGTTGTGGTTCTTTGTTGCCTGTTTTTGGTGTCAGAGTTTCTGTGATGTTTTACCTTATGTGTGTTATTATTATTTTTGGTTCGGTTTGGGTTGCTGAGTGGCCACCTTTTGGGAACAAGCTGCTCACTCGGTTGGCCATATGTTCTCTGTATCTTGATTATTTGTAATCTTAGTTGTTTCCAACTACGGTTTGAGGGCTGGATTTGGATTTTGATTGTTTCAGTTCCTGGTCTTTGCATACTTTTTACTTTTATGCGGTGTTGAACTTGTAATTACAAAGACACTGGTTGAAAATGACTTTGCTGTGTTGTTTTAAGATGCTGATATTTTTCATTTGGTGCAACTCATTAAAATCACATCATATCAAGTATCAACGCTGATTGAGTCACAGCACTGATTGATAAGCGTTAACGAAACCTAGTTGTTTTCATTTTTGTGCCCATTGGTTGTTCTTTATTGAAAGTTTGTTTCTTTTTTTTTTTTTTTTTTTTTTTTGAAGTGAAATAAATACAAAAATGCGTGAATGCATGTGTGTGTGCGTATGTGCCATAGCCACGAAAATTCATTCGAGTTTTGGCAAGAAGCGGGCCTCGTAAAACTATTTGCACATTGAATATATTACTTGTGGGTCTCATCAGCGAAGAGAGAAGAACGTGATCAACTTGCATTCATATTTTGGCTGATGAGTCTTCGATCATTAGCGCTGGTAATGTGGAAAGTTTTCTCGAGACGCGGTTCATGTTTAAAAAATATATATAATTATTAACCGTTTTATTAGCACTGTTCTTTCTATTTTCAACTAGTGCTGTTGTTCATGATTTAAGTGAATAAGTTAACTACAGTCTTCGAGTGGGGCGGCGTCCACGTCGCAATCTTGAGCTGGACAATAATGAAAATTCCAACTCATATTTTATATGAAATTCATACGATGTTTCAGTGAGAAACGAAAAAAAATTTATAAAACAAACCTGTATTGTATTGACAATATGGTTTTAGCCAAATGGAGTTTTCATTATTGAGTAACGGCCCCACAAAATCTTACCACCATTTTACAAGGTTAAACTTAACTAAGCCTATTAGATCTAATTATAATATTTTTGAAATAAAAATGATCAACAATAGTCATGAATACAAAGTAATTTTATAAATATCTCATAAAAATGACAACTTTATACATGAATATTGGTTATTTTGATATTTTCTAAGGTTATTTCGGTAAATCGTCGGTTATTCCGGTATTTCGGTAGTTATTTCGGTATTTCGGTTATTCCGGTTATTTCGGTAAGTCGTCGAACCCCATTATTCCCTCTTCGCTTACACATTTAATCTGCCAGATGAATCCTGTTTAATGAAATGTGTGAAGCTACATTTCACCTTGCGCAGCTGCGCAGGCTGATTTGAGTACATATGCCTAAGGTTGATTCTCGCGCGAAGACGTTATGGCTGAAATATATTAAGCTAGATTCACAAAAAAATCAAAAACAATCTCCTTGAATTGAAGTATTGAATACTGCGGAGTTTATGACTTTGCGCGTACGTTTATAATTTTCTATTCAAAGAACACAATCTTTGCTCCTCAAATCCCTAGTTATGTGTAGCACTTGGTACGTCTGAAAGTCATTAATAACAGAAGTACTAACAACTTAATTGCTGAATGGGGATCGTTTCCTCGGTAACCAGACCTTGCTCGTAATAAAATCGGAGTACACAAGACTCCTTGCTTTGTGATCGGTAATTACTTACAGATTTCCACTTTTCTATGTACCTCGTTCAGATATTGTAAATAAACAAAGCTTATGATCAGCATTATCATAATGCCTAAATCTATATCGTTATATTATGCAATGAAATTTATAAAAGCACAAATTCATAATTTTTTCATAGAATTATTAGTACATGCGACTCAAAGTCAGAGCAGGCAATACCAGGACAAATGGTAATAAAAATAAATAAATAAACATAAACAAATAGTAAGAAGCCCATTTAATGATAATTATGATACTGAATAGTTGACTCATACATAGATAAATTGACTAATTCATATTCATTTCTAATTATCATTGAAACCTGGAGTTCAATTCCCTACGTCTAGCCAACGTTGGGCCAACGTTACTCAACCCACGTAAAACTTAGCAAAATTTATACGCATGTGAAAACGTTTGCCCAACGTTGGCTGACCGTTTAATGGCCGACAAACTTTTTTATGAAAAATGTACACAGTATGCTATGAAATAAAGTTTGAACCAGCATAGGTCGAAGTATAATTAATTCCTGTGTGCCTAGAGCAAACATATACCCAGCTGTAGTAACGTTGGGCCAACGTTCGGCCAACGTTGTACTCCCAACGCCAACGCTCAGCCAACGGTCACACCTTATGCCAACGTTGGCCCAACGTTGGCATGCTATCTGGGGAGTTGGTTTGGCTACATTTCAAAATTCTCTGGCTTGCGCTGATCTTGCAATGCACAGTGTATGGGAAAAAACGAGGCAGATAGAAGAAGAAGTGTGGAGTGTGGACACAAAGGGATTGACTTTGCCAGCACAACAAGGGCAGCTGAAAACAGGATCAGGTGACCATTGTGTGCAATAAGCGAGTTCGGAGTTTCGCACTGCGGATTTTGCTCTCGGAGGTCAAAGGTTACGGATGCAGAAAGCCGTATACGCAAAGCGTAACACACCAACATATCAACTAATATTTCAATTTATTATAAACATTCCCTGTGCATTCATCTTGCTAAAATAATGTGACTATCCATTTTCCCTGTGTTGAAAACAATATTTAAACATATCAAAGATTTTTAATCATGAAAAAAGGTGTTTTATATCGACGACCAGGTCAGCGTAATGATGACCTATCGGATTTTTCCACATTTGACCTTTCTCCTCCACCTGGCTTATTGGATTCACGGAATTGGCCGAGCGGTGTTCCGATTGCATTGCGTGGTGACCGTCAGGAATACCGGCGAGATACCACGGATACTGTGCGGCTAGAAAGCTCGGTTCGATTACGCAACCGGTGCATTGGGCCTAAATTAAAAAATTGTTTGTTTGTCCTTTACCTACCCAGCATTTTAGTCTTGGGTAGGTAGGTAGGGAAATTATTATATTATATTTTGCTTTCTGTAGAATACGGAAAAATTATTTGTGTAAAGTATTTTATTTCAGCCCACTTGGCTTGCAGCTTATTTTGCTTGCAGTGTATTTGTTTTATATTGCTGAAAGCTTATTTTAAATCACTTTAAACCTTGCTTTGCATGTCCTTTTTTATACATAAGCTAATGGTAGTACTTTAGCACTTTCATTGTGAGCACTGGTGTTAGCTACTAAATATAAATATGCAGCATGTGTATGTCTGTAGTGTCTGACCTAACCACACCTCAGTAGAATAGATGTATGTGTACCTCTATCCTTTACCAACTGCTTCTTGTAGATGTACCCTTAGATCATAAATACTGGAACAATGCATGAGCAAATAGTAAAGATTTAGCACAGACTGCTACATGTACTAAATGTACTTTAGTATAGCGATGGCTATATTGGTGCCAATTGGCAATGTCAAAATATTTTGTATTATTATTGCAGCATTATGCTCTGACAGCCTGTTCTAATTTTTACCATCTGAAAGTGGTACATGTACTTCTTACTTTTGGCTTCTGAGAATGCTTTTTTGAGAGATATTTTGTTTAACTAGAGGTTGGCAGTATGTTTTAATCATACATGCATATTACACTGCACATCTGACAAAGTGTTAAATACTGTCTGACAGATAAAACACATTTTTCCTACCTTAATGAACAAAAAACATTCTCAGTGACCAATTTAAGCACAGTAGATGTTTTTATCTTGCTTGTAATTTCTGTTCTACTGTGAGAGTCCCAAGTCTCTAGAAAGTGGGAGGGGGTCAGAAATCAAGAACGTTTGATATAAAAGTTTGTGAACTCACTTTTCAGTCTATTTGGTGGAGGGTAGAGAAGAATGAATTCACAGACTTTATAATTGATTTACATCTCAAAGGACAATCAGCAACAAGAAAATTAATGTAACTTTTTAAAATAACCATTGAACAAAAAAATAAATTGATAAAACTTTGAATAGAATTTAAAATGCATCAATTGACTGACTAGATCTTAAAAAGTCCATTTAATCCCTAAGTATGCACTGGATTTTGAACACAGTATCTTTGTAAAAGAAATCACTAGCCACTACTCATGTAACAATTGAAAGCACAATTTTGAGTTTGCATTGAATGATAGAAAACATTAGCTCAGTTTAATGTAAGTGAAGGGCTTCACTTACATTAAACTAAGCTAATGTTTATCACTAGTTACCTTCACCAAAATCCCCCACCCCCACCCCCACCTCATCCCATTCACACACAAATCCCACTCATCTTTCTGTTTCTCTCCCCCGTTATAAAATAAGAAAAATATTAACAAATTAAAAACTGAAAAACAAAGATGAAACTGCAAAGACACAAGCCCATTTTTTAAACTGGGAAAAAAACTTCTGGCAGAAAAAAAATATTGTTAGACTGTTGTATCAACACTGCTAGACTGTTGTTTCAACATTGAAAGACATATGGAATATGACAACATACGTTTTAAATCAATGCGAGACAGTTATTTCAGGTGTGTTTCATCATTATTAATGGAACCTGACAGTGGGCCGAATCGGTCGTGCGCGAATCTTGCTATTTGTTCGGCCGTTGTTATCTTCGTTTAGGCGAGTGTTAAGAAATTAAAAACGATGTGAAAATGAAGATTCTAATAATTTAATTCGTTACAAAACATTTTTCATTCATTTTTTGCTGTGTTTATCAAGAAACTGCCACTGGAAAATTTGTTTACAACTCTATCGGCTTTTTTCAATATGGCGGCCATTTGACCTCGGCTGACCTGGATCAAAGGTTAAGCTAAATTTGGAAATTTTGAAAACTTTGACACACGATGCGGCAAACTTAACCTCATCTAAGAGAGGTGTTTTATACATCAAATTAAAGATCGGAAGCTGTAGAATATCATCATTCAAAGGTGATGTTGATTTTTTGCGTATTTTACTTTCCACGGGGCTTCAAGTTTGGGTCTCCATATCTTTGGCTAATGTGCTCCGATTTTATTAATTCGCGCTCCAGGGCATTCCAAATATATTCATCTATCATGTGACCAAATCTCATGAATATTCATTAATATTAAGTATCCCGCAATTTCATTGGAACAGGACACCTGTCCACGCGCGAGTGACCTGAACCTCAATTATACTGACGGCCGCGAACGATAAAAATAATTTTTCTTCAGGAAATTGCAATATAATTTTTGGAGTCGGGGGGTAAACAGTGGGTCGGGCGGTCGAGGACAAACAAACAAAATTTTATTTTAAGCCTTGGTAAACAAAAAAAAACCAACGATTGAACAGCCGAAAACTTTGAAAATCATAATGAAACCCAAAGTGCACATTATTTACTGGTAAGACAATGCATAAGATAAAATTCCTTACTTGCCTATCAGTCAGTCCTTTATTCGTCTAAAGTAAAACTCACCCGTTACTTTATACTGTATAGAACAGAGCCGCAAACTTGTCTCAACCGGTAGAATTCTCATCTCCAGAGATAGAAAGCCCGTCTTCCCGCTACGACGTCAAGGTAAGTAAGAGAGCGCTTCTGCAGTCATGTGCAGCGAAATTAGCGCCATCTAAATGCCGAACCAAATCGACCAGTAACTGACCGCAATGGACAATCCGTCTGACATGGCACACCACTACACTCCTCCCCATTTTATGAAGAAAGATCCGACGACTTCTCGGACGTTCTCAGTATCAGTAGAACACCTGGTATGCAGTGAAGCTCCCAGTGTTTAGCTGATGTTGGCAGCGTGTCGTAGAATATTCAAGAAACATCTGACACGCAGAAGGCGCTATTGGTTGTATCGTAGCTGACAGGCGGTTCCTGATACATCTGACGTGCAGAAGAAGCTATCAGTTGTATCGTAGTTGATTGACGATTCCTGATACATCTGACGTGCAAAAGAAGCTATCATTTGTATCGTAGCTGACTGTAGGGTGTGACTTCTGGATACATCTGACGTGCAGAAGAAGCTATCCGGTGGATCACAGTTGACTTGAGTTCTTGATACATCTGACATGCAGAAGAAGCTATCAGATGTATCACAGTTGACTCGGGTTCTTGATACATCTGACATGCAGAAGAAGCTATCAGGTGTATCACAGTTGACTTGAGTTCTTGATACATATGACATGCAGAGGTAGCTATAAGTGGTATCGTAGCTGACCGTGGGGTGTAATCTGTCCCTACCCTTCATAGTAGATCCCTTTCTGCCTGGTCCATCCAGTACGGCCTATGTCGTAATCCGTGATTCATGGACCTCAAGGACGGAATCTTCCAGTACGGCCTATATGTCGTAATCTGTGATTCATGGATCTCAAGGGCATTACACAAGAAAAAATGGTCAACAGCTGCTTTGGCTGTTACTTCAGCAGTTTGCGACGGGGGTGGTATACATTATACCCATTTAGTGAACTGATCTACCATCATAGTATGTTCTCATTTCCTCTGGGCGTTTTGGCAATGGTCCCAGGTCAATGTGGACTCTCTCCATGGGTGACCTATCAACACAATTTCTCTTTGGTTCTGGCCACTCAGCATCTCCCTTATGTCCTGCAGATGGTATATGCAATGGCTTAACTGGATGGTTTCGTCTCTCAAACTTGTTGGCATGACCAGGTCCTTCTCGTCGGTGGCATTCCGAGTTTTATACAGGATCTCGTCAATCAGGAGAAATTGTTCCCTGTTAAGCCTGTACGACTTTGCCGCAGGGCCTGCAAGGAACAGAGCTCCCTCTTCAGGTTTACTAGCGCTTTTCATCCGGTCAAGTATATGCAGATTGCCATCTTCAGCTTGCCCTTCTTTTAAATCTTTCCATGAGAAACCCCAGCATGACGGTTCTTCAGTTGCTCAAGGCTGATCTCGATGTCTGCCAACCCATCCAACGTGAGTGTATCTATATGGACTTATTTCTCCCAGGGATCTCCCCAGACCATTAAGGCATGTCGCTTGCAACATGCCTTAATTCCAATGAAATTTTATTAAAGTGCTATTATTTTCATTTTTTAGCCAGTAAAGTTTTTAAATGCATTAAGGCTTACAACAAATTATTTATAATGTAAATTTAGGCTAATTTTGACCAAACATTGCTATATTAAGGATTTTTTGAAAAACTGATCAACAAGTCAAAATCTGATTTTTGTGCTAAAAGTGACATGACTTCCGAAATTTCTGGGGAGAACACTGTTATCCTGACTCTAACAGCTAGCGAACAACTTTGTTGCTGTAGCTGAGTTTCTAACTGGCTATTACTTACTCCCTGCAATACCTCAGGCCTCTGGGAAATACCCCTCCACGACATACCCCAGGTTCTACCTGATCATATTCTAAGATACCCCTTTTCATAGTCCCAAAATATTTCCAGATTGTATCCAGTTTGACTTTCATCACAACCCCCAGAATTAATCTGAACATTCCCCATGGTATCTTTAATCCACCCATCAGGAGCTACCCGATTCATATCTACAAGTTTTTCAATACCCCAGGTTTTCCCTGAACATTTTCTGGTATGACCCCGTACCCCAGGAGTGCCCCCCTGTTCCAATTCAATTGTACTTATACGACATTCCCCAGGATTTTAAGAACTGAACATTTTCTTCCATACCAATTAAACATTCCCCAGTTACATCATCCTTTGTTCAGTGATCATAGGTATAATGATCTGCAACATTGGAGATCCTTTGTTACTGAACCATCCACTTCCCTGGAAAAGGAACCCCCATTTTCATCGGCCTTTATGCAGAATTCACACCCCCCACACGGCAGATCACAGGGTTTTACCCTTAGACCATATGCATTACAATGCTCTCTAGACACCGGTATTCTAGACATTGCACCAGCATATCCATGGTTACACAGGTCGGTGTTTCACTATCCACCTGACCAACTGCCCCTGTGGGTCTTAACCGTAATAGCCAAGTTAGACAACAATGATCTGTACGTACCGTAAAGGGCCTACCCAGCAACAGTACCTGCATTGTCTAGTAAGCCGTACTGTTGCCAGCAGCTCCTTAAAGGCCCCATTGCTCTATCAGCATGAAAAATTTTATCATGAGGAATCGCTGCAAGCTTTTTACTATAGTTTCATCATTGTAAATGACCGTGATTAGCCAGCTTTAAACAAATAAAACATCCTTCAGCTTCGCATAAAAAGGGTTTGAAAACTTATTTGGGTCATTTTAGTTGGGAACTAAAATGGCCTACTTTCGATTTCATAAAATGGTAAAAATACAATGTACAGGTGTGGATTCCCAATCAGTATCCCGCAGATGCCCACACAGCACCGCCAGACGGGAAACCAGAACAGGAAATTTGATTTTGCGAGCGATTTGTTATTTTTCAAAAACTTGGTTTCTCTACTTTTTGCTTGTTATATAACTCAATATATGCACACTAACCCGCATTTTGTTATCAAAGGTGAAGGTTGAACAGCTTTTTACACTGATTTGAATTTAGTCGTTTTTACCGCTGATAGGACTATGGAGACTTTAAGCGTAGTACAGTATTTTCTGTTCATGAGTCAGGGCAAAACTGCCATATACCACCATTTTCTTCCCCATTTTGGAGCTGTAGTTCTGCTCCTATGGTCAGAACTTTGATGACATTGCATCAAAACTTTCCTGAAGCTTTATCATGGCTGCTTCAAGATCTGAGATTCTTGATGAACTTTGCTCATCAGAATTCTCATTCTGGACGTTTGTCCCTTGAACAACCATCTCAAAAACTTCATCCTGTTTCCGTTTACTGGATTTTCCATAAACGGACTGATGTAGGTGTTGATACCACCTTATACTATTGATGGCTTGCTCTATTGTAGCAGGCTTATCCATTCCAACACGCAACCCAGCTTCTCTGTCGAGTAGGCCTTCACATAATCTAACGACAGCCTGCTTGCTAGAATACTGCTCTGGCAACATCTTAAATGCCTTAGTTGCCAGTGTCAATATCCTATCAGCCCAGTCTTCAAGTGATTCCCCTGGTTCCTGGGTTGCCTGCCGAAACCTTGCCTGAGCAGTTTCCGCCAATTCCTTGACACCGAAACGTTTTTCTAATCGACTCATTAGACGTCGATACGTCAGATGCTCGTTTCTTTCCATCAAGATGGCATAGAAATCTGCTGCTTTATCAGTCAAGCACCAGCATAAACAATTTAAACATTCACTAGAAGTCCATTCACATGCAGTGGCAAAACGAGTGAACTTCTGTTTGAATGCCAGCCAATTTGTTTTCCCGTCATAACTGAGATTTTTAGGCAATAATCTCAGAATTGCAGCCCCCCTCTTTTTCTTCGACTTTTTATGATGAGAACGGTGCTTTGCACGGATGTTAAACTCATCATCAGAGTCCGTACTAGAGCTAGAAGAATCAGAAGAGCTAGGGGAACTGGAAGGCTCATCTCTAAACTTTCTTTTCTTAGTCTTTTTCTTGGGCTTTGCCCCTTTTTCAATATACTCACGGTCTTCGGAAGAAGAGCTGGAATATCTCTGAACTTTTTTCTTGTGCTTTCCAGCCTTACCATGCCTACTTTTTTCCAGCTTCCCCATCCCTCCCTCTTTCTTTGCATTGTCACTAGACGAGGAAGAGGATGAAGAGCTAGAATCTCTGTGAGCTCTTTTCTTGTGCTTTGCACTCTTTTTATGATGTTTACTCTTTTCCAGTTTCCCCACCTTTTTCTCCCTCTTCGTACTCTTACGATACAGTTCTTTGGCAAACTTTGTCGGCCTCGGAACTTTATATTCCTCAGACCTTTGGACAGAGGAACTAGGAATGGGCCTATCACATGACGGGTCACCGCCTCTTTCAGCAGGAAGAGACGGTTTCTGGTCATGCATGCTGGTCATTGGGGAAAACTGTTGTCTAAAATTTTCCCACCTTTCAAACATGGGTGGCCTTTGTTCATACATGGGAGGCCTTTCTGCAAACATGGGTGCCCTTTGTTCAGTTACCTCATTTTTGGCAGTGGTTGAAGGATTTACTTCAAAGGAGTCCTCATAAACACTACGGGCTGGTGAAACAGGTCTTTGCCTTTCCTCCACCCTAGGTTCCTCCCTTTCCTTCACCCTAGGCTCCTCCCTTTCTTCCAACCCATATTGTGCTGGTGCAATAGGCAAGCCTACATTGCGAGAAAAATCTAACATTGCCAACGTTTCCTCATCGAACTTTGCTCGGAGAAACGTCTGCAATGTTTCTAGGGTCAGACTGCCTTGACTTTCTCGCAATGCAATCAATGTACATGCAACCAATGTGTGGAATGCTCTGGAGGTCTTCAACCGTCGCAAAATTCACACGAATAGGGTTTTGCATGTCTGATGACATTTTGTCGCAAAGTAAATACACAAGAATAAATTTTATAATTTATTTCTTTTTACCTGCAACAAAATGGCTGCTCACTTACAATGATGTCGAAACTGTTTTCAAACCGCATTTATGGCTGGTGTACACGTCTTTGACTAACACGAGCTTCAAAACCGGTTTATACCCCTCTGAATATGTATTTCATTCAAAACACGTTTCAATATTTGCGCAAGTCTTTGACTTATGCCATGAAACCGGATGCACGTCTGCAAACATGTATTTTATACAAACAAAAACTGTCTGTTAAAATGAGGAAATTTAATGAAATACATTTTTTTTTTCTTCCTTTGAAAGAAATTTAACTTGTAAACTGGGGTATCAAACTGTAAACAGTTGCAGGAATAGCCAATTAAATGAAAAAGTAAGCTTAGCTGTCTTTTTTCAAAATGGCCGCCACGTGTGCACGTGCGCAATTTTGTTCAGCCGAAAATTTTTAATTTCATTATGCCAAACAATATTGAAGAAATTACTTCACAGACAGTGCTGAATAATTCTAAAAATGACAGTAAACCTTTGGAAAAACCATACAGTTATTAGAATTATCAAGTCTGAAAACGCCTGCTGGTCCGGGCCACGAAGTAGCAATTTTTTTGGTTGAGACTTTCTAGTAAATTCTCCCTCTCAGAAGCGTTGGAAGTTCTGTTCAGCTGCCACCATTAAAGTAAAACTCACCCGTTACTTTATACTGTATAGAACAGAGCCGCAAACTTGTCTCAACCGGTAGAATTCTCATCTGGAGCTCCAGAGATAGAAAGCCCGTCTTCCCGCTACGACGTCAAGGTAAGTAAGAGAGCGCTTCTGCAGTCACGTGCAGCGAAATTAGCGCCATCTAAATGCCGAACCAAATCGACCAGTAACTGACCGCAATGGACAATCCGTCTGACATGGCGCACCACTACACGTCTTTCGAAAACTTGCCAGCACTTCAGTGATTCATGCTCTAAAACCTGACCCTAATGGCCTAAACATTTGCGCCGCAACATGACAGCACCAATTAGCTAGCACCAATAGTGGTATGTGCGCCCAGCGAAGACTCAAATTAGCGTAGGCAGCTGTCCAGTTTGATAGCTTCGAGGTTGCTTACTACCCTTCTACTTTGATACTGTTCTTTATCAAAGCCACAGACACTTGGCAGGTTAGGGAGAAGCTCAAATGTAGACTTGAAAATGTTGAAAAAGATATGACCTCAAAGGCCGATAAAAACGTTGTAGATCAAATACAAACATCAGTTATTGTTAATGACAACAAAATAAAAGGGTTAGCTGAAGACATAACCAAAATCTCAAAGAAAATTGAGTTGTCTCTATCTGAGGCCGATGAAATAAATAAAAGGAAGAAAAACATTATCATCAAAGGTATCAAAGAAGATGACATTGAAGACAAACTTAAGGTTGAGGAAATATTTGATCACTTACAGGTTGATAAATCTAAAATAAAGACTATTCACAGACTTGGTGGCAAAAACAAAACAGACAATGGAGTGGAACAAGATACTGGTAATGCAAATGCTATTGACCATGCATATGTTGTAGGTAATGCCGAAGCCACTCCGGGTGTAGATAAGCCTAAACATAGACCAATCAGAGTAGTCTTAGAAGATGAGGATACAAAAATGAAAATTATTAAAGTTAGTGCAAATATTAAAAAATGTGTTAACCCAGTATACTTTAGATCATGGGAAGTTTTTATTTCTCCAGACTATACAATTCTGCAGCGTGAAAAGGAAAAATCTGCAAGAGAGCAACTCAAACTAAAAAGAGCAACTGACCCAAACTGGAAGCTGGGCCCAAATTTTCGGCTGGTCAAAAAGAAAGTACCCCTAGACCCACTGGGACTGCAGCATGCAGTGCCAGCGAGAGAAGAAGCCTAAATAATAGAAACATCTCAGAGGGTTTGAAGATCAAATATTTTAATGCACAATGTTTATACTCTAAATTCACAGAACTTGCCGATCTTCTTTCCTCTCAAGAATATGATATTATTGCAGTATCAGAGACTTGGTTTGATTTGAATATTAAAAATTCTGAATTTACAAAATTTGGCTATTCATGTTTTCGTCAAGATAGGAAATTAGAATTCTATGAAAAAGGAACTTTTATAAATGAAGCAAGAGGAGGTGTTTTAATCTTAGTTAAAGATTACCTAAAACCAGATACTTTTTATAATGGAAATACAAACGCGGAAATGGTTTGGTGTAAAGTTTATCCAAAAGTTACTGACCCAATTATTATCTGTTGTGTTTATAGACCTGAAAAAGGCAAAGAGTTCAATTTGAGAAATATTTGTGAGTCATTGAACAGCCTAAACTGTACAAATGTTATAATTCTTGGTGATTTTAATTTTCGTAACATAGACTGGGTTAACTTAGAAGCTAGAGGAGTATTAGAATCTGCATTTTTAGAAACTGTTCAAGATAATTTGTTGTTTCAATAAGTGTTGAAACCCACAAGGGGTGATAACATATTAGATTTAGTTTTAGTGGACAATACTGACTTAATTTCATCCGTGGATGTTGTAAATAGTTTTTCTACCAGTGATCATTGCTCTGTTGATATTGTACTTTCTGTCAAATTTGAAAGGATTGAGGCAAATCCTAGAAAGATTTTCTTATATTCTAAAGGTGATTATGTTTCATTCAGTGAGGCATTGCAGATTGTTGACTGGGATGAGGAGTTTAATGGAAAACAGTTGCTTCAAAAATGGGAATGTTTTAAAGAAATATACAACAGTATGGTTGATAAATATGTGCCAACAAAATTGGTTAAGCCTGGTGTACCTGATAAACCTCCTTGGACTAAATTTAGATCAGTAAAGAGGGCAAAAAAGAAATGCAGACAGTCAGAAATATTATTTAAGCAGTCAGGATTGAATGCTAGTAAACTTTTGATGGAAGCAGATAAAAATTTCTTAGTTGAAACATTGCGAAGAGCGAAAGGGGACTATGAAAATTCACTTGTGGACAGTTTAAAAGACAATCCGAAACGTTTTTTCAATTATGCTAGGAACTTTAAGAAAACAGCGGCTACGGTCGAGATATTAGAGGATTCTGAAGGCTTAAATATTACCGAAGATACAGATAAGGCAAATATGCTTAATGACTTTTTTGCTTCTGTTCAGACACAGGAGGAACCGTTGGTTGGTGAGATATTAATTACTGATCCTAAAGTGACCGAAAAATTAAGATTTGAACGTATTACTGAAGCAGACGTCATCAAGAAAATTAATAAACTAAGATTCAATAAAGCATGTGGGCCGGACGGCATTCACGTGAATGTGTTAAAAAGAGTTCCAGCATTTGCAAAGCCATTGACTCTTATTTTTAACGAATCAGTTTATACAGGGATTATACCCCAAGACTGGCGTGAGGGTAATATTACTCCTCTACATAAAAGTGGTTCAAGGAAAACATGTAACAATTATAGACCTGTGACTCTAACTTCCCAGATTGTTAAACTTCTCGAAAGACTCATTCTTGATCAGTTACAAACTCATTTGAACAAACAGAATATTATCTCATGTAAACAACATGGTTTCCAATCAAAATGTTCTTGTGTAACACAGCTAATTGAATCCTTAAATGACTGGTGTAATGCTTTCGATAATAAGATAGAAACAGACATCATATACCTTGACTTTTCGAAGGCATTTGATACTGTGGCTCACAAGCGCCTTCTTTATAAACTATCACATTATGGAATTGACGGTCATATCAAATTCTGGATTGAGAGGTTTTTGACGGAAAGACGCCAGAGAGTAATACTTAGGAATGGACATTCCGAGTGGAAACAGGTCATAAGCGGAGTGCCGCAGGGCTCAATATTGGGGCCTATTTTATTTCTTATTTTTGTCAACGATCTGCCTGCCACAGTTGAAAGCGTTGCTAAACTTTTTGCCGATGACACCAAATTATATAGACCTATTCAAGAACAGAAAGATTGTGAGTTACTGCAGCAGGATTTAAATGTTTTGGCTGCATGGTCAAAGACTTGGTTGATGAAATTTAATGCCTTAAAATGTGTTGTTTTAAAGTTACGTGAGTCCTTATCGTATATTTATACGTTAAACGGATATGATCTACAGCAAGTGCATGAGCAAAGAGATTTAGGTGTAATTATATCTGATGATCTTCATCCACGTAAACATATACTGGAAATCACAAAGAAAGCAAATCAAAGAATTGGAATGATTCGGAGATGCTTTTCAAATATTACACAGAGGAAAATCTCCATACTCTATATAACAACTGTAAGACCATTATTGGAATATGCATCAGTAGTATGGAGTCCTTGGTTTAAAACTGATATTGACTTGTTAGAAAAAGTGCAACGACGATGTCTTGCCTTGTGCAGTGATCCACCAGTCTTACAATCATTGGAGTCGAGGAGAAAATATACAGACTTAGCTGAAACCTATAAATTACTAAATAATGAATATCGTACCAATCCACTGACTCTCTTTAACACTCCAAACAGAAATTTAAGGGGCCATGATTATAAACTGCATAAGGAGCATGTTAAAACTGAGGTGAAGAAAAATTTCTTCACATCCAGAGTGATAACTCCATGGAACAATCTGTCTCAGGACGTCGTTGGAGCTTCCAGTGGAACATCCTTCAGAAATAGACTGCGAGCTGCGCCTAAGTGATGAAGCAGCTTATGGGCCAATGGTAATGGTATTGCCCAATCGAGCTATATAGCTGGATCGAGGTATAAAAATGAGTGGAAATTCAAGCATTATTGCTTCTGCATTTGCAATGAAGCTGAACTGCAAAATTTGATATGAACAACAAAGGATGACGAACCTTTTATGATTTTGTAAAGAAAATGAACTTCCACCGTTGCGTTTAATGCAAATTGAGGAAAATTAAAATACAAGAATATCTTTGAGATGCCCCCTCAAACTGGACAGATATGTCCACTTCTGTGTCATGGTTTACATACCTGCTACGCTGGGATCATCTCAGAGGTATCATTGGACTGCAATTATAGAAATGTCAGAGGAATGGGAAGAAACATGTTTTCATAAAAATGTGGTTCTTTCTCAAAAACGCAACGGCAAAAAAATCAAATTGCTTTGCATTCCAACATGATTTTCATCAATATTGAAAGTGCTGTACTCGGAATTGTTGTTGTTGTTGTTGTGTAGAAGTTCTGCCCGTCTCGGCACACCTCCAGTTGGAGCAAACAGTACTCAATGTTAAAATGGTCGAATCCACCACCGCTCTATGTTACAACATTAAGTAGTCTCTATTTACAGTCTATAACTCAATTTTAAAATTCTATGTTAAAACCGGCTAATGTGTGCCACAGCTCTGCCAGAACTACAGAACCATCAGCCTCATCAGTCATTCAAGCAAAGTCATGCTGAAAGTTATCTTGAACAGGCTTAAGCCACAAGCCGAAGAGATAATCGCTGAGGAACAGGCTGGGTTCCGAGCAGGAAGGAGCACCACAGAACAGATCTTCAACCTTAGAATCCTGTGTGAAAAGTATCTCCAACATCAGCAGAATCTGTACCATGTCTTCATTGATTTCAAAAAAGCCTTTGACAGGGTATGGCATGCAGCCTTATGGGCCACCATGAGTAAATACAATATCAATGCAAACCTAGTTCGCACCATTGAGCAGCTATACGACAAGGCTACAAGTGCAGTCCTGATAAATGGCAGCACTGGAGAATGGTTCAGAACAACAGTTGGAGTAAGACAAGGATGCCTTCTGTCACCCACCCTCTTCAACATTTTTCTCGAACAGATCATGTCTGATGCTCTGGAAGAACATGACGGAAAGGTTAGCATAGGCGGCAGAAATATTACCAACCTGCGGTTTGCCGATGACATAGACGCTCTTGCTGAGGAAGAGCAGGAACTAGAAGCACTAGTTGAAAGTCTCGACCAGACCTGCACAAGGTATAAGATGGAGATCAGTGCTGAGAAGACCAAACTGATGACAAACAGCGCAGATGGCATCCAGAGGGAGATCAAGGTAAAGGGGCAGAAGCTGGGTACTGTAAGCAGCTTCAAATACCTTGGAGCAGTTGTCTCAGATGATGGCTCAAAACAAGAGGTTCTCTCAAGGATAGCACAAGCCACTTCAGCTCTTGCCAAGCTGAAACCAATTTGGAGAGATAACAACATATCTCTTGGATCAAAGGTGACACTTATGCGCTCCCTTGTCATTTCCATATTTCTGTATGCCTGTGAATCATGGACCTTGGCAGCAGAATTAGAGAAAAGAACGCAGGCCTTTGAGATGAGATGCTACCGAAGGTTACTGAACATTTCGTACAAGGACCATATAACCAATGAGGAGATTCGCAGGAAGATCCAAGCAGCCATTGGAGAATATGATGAACTCCTGACGCTGGTCAAGAAACGGAAACTAAGGTGGTTCGGTCACGTCTCAAGGTCTTCTGGTTTAGCAAAGGCAATTCTTCAGGGCACAGTGAAAGGAAAAAGAAGAAGAGGTAGACAGAAGAAGAGGTGGGAAGACAATATCAAGGAGTGGACTGGAATGGATTTTGCCAGCTCAACTAGGGCAGCTGAAGACAGGACAAGGTGGAAAGGGATTGTTTTGAAGTCAGCTGTGGTGCCTCAACGACCTAGTAAGGTTATAGAATAGAATAGTGTGCCACAGACTATCCCAGCACCTGTTTCTTTTTCACTGTTTTTGTTCTCCGGCGTCTTGGAACCAGTGCTAAGAGTTTATATCTCTCACAGTGAAGAACATGACACAGCCTCCAACAATGAAATTCTATGCTCTGCAACTGTTCAGGATTAGGGTTGTCCATATCATTAGTTAAAGCGCTACAGTCTAGTATAAGCTGGAGGCAGCTATCAGAATTGTTAGTAAGCGGGAATACACAAGCACAGATAGATACAATATTGTCTATGATAGGATTTCTAACGCCAGCCAGGGCGGGACATTTAAGGAGAAAGTGTTCAACTGTCTCATCTTCCAGATGACAAAGTAGGCATGTTGGGTTGACCTGATTCTGGTTGAATGACGCTCGGTTAACTTGGAGTATGTATGTACCCGTCACCATCTTGAGTTTAGTACGTATACGAGGAATTTCTCTGATATTTCCAAGCGATGTGATTAGGGAATGCCTCACACCACTCTTGAAGTCACTTGCATTCAGAAATCTCAAACTGGAGTACAATACTGCATTAGCCTTTATTTTGTTTTCCCAGTAACTATTAACATGGGTGTTCACTATACTTTTCCACTTGAATTTAGACGGTGGGTCTTCCAGTAAACTATGGGGGTCTTGCAGATCATACTTAATGAAGATTTCTTTAACTGCAATAAACCAGCTATGACTATCGTAAGACTTTATACTCAGTTGTCTAGCTGCAAGCTGATGTTCAATGGATGTAGGTGGTAGTCTACAAATGTTCCCAAAGAGAGTCAAAACTCGTTTATGTATAACAGCTTCCATGGGTAGCGTCCCTATGAGGATGTACACCGCAGGATCAGTGGTATTCACTGGTAACGAAAGTATCAGTTTCAGGAACGTCTTGTTAAACCTTTCTATCATGTCTAGGAGTTTCTGCTTAGGGAGTACAACTTCCAGACCATAAACTTGGACTGGGATAACATAGGTCTGCATCAGATGTATGGATGTATCTGGATCAAGCCCATTTTCCCCATGCAGTCCAGAGGACATCAAACTATATAAAGTACATCTGGCTTTGCTGATGTTTTCTTTCACCATAGAATCCTCTGTAGACCCATATGCATAGTTTCTGTAACGTTGGGCATTGGCTCACCGTTCAGGGTCCACTCATACTCGGACTCTCCACTGGTCTTAACTGTGCCCACAGGCATACTGAGGACGACACTCTTAGTTGGCTGTAGCAAATAGCGCTCCATACGCAATTGTATTCAAAATGGATTCAGATGAAGAATCTTCCAATTATAATGCAGTTTCTATACCTCGATCGGGCTATATAGCTCAATCGGGCTATATAGCTCCATTTGAGCTTCTCCCTAACCTGCTTGGGGTCAGTAGGTGCATTTGGTCGAAAATTGATCTCCTGCAGCTTTTTTCTCACTTATTTTCACATTTTAGTATACCAGAACACCTCCTTAACTGAGATAAATGGTTTGGTCATGTATAGAAAACGTTTGCAATTATCGATATTTGCTCCCTTGGCTTAAAAAAAAACACAAGATATGCAACTCCGTGTTGATCAATGTTGATCCCTCTCTCGGTAAACAGGGCTGCGCCTTCCGAATTCAACGCAATCATCTAAGATACTTACGTCCCTCAGTTCCCCAGACATTGGCCTTTATGTGGACACCGGCATCATTTCAAACTTCTCTCAAATTCTTGCTATTTCTCACCGAATGTGTAGAAAAATAAGGACAAAAATCTTGATTTGCAGCGTCGGGGACAAATGTTTACACATATGCGCGCGACATGTAGACTGAATTTCAAATTCCGTAGGCATTCAGTAGTTCTCATATAATAATTCGAAAGAGAACCAGTCTCCTGTCGTGCTCAACAGCGGTTCATAAACTGGTCCCAAGTTGTCCTATCAAAATTTGTGACTAGATATTAGGGGATGGAACCAGTCAATTGTAAACATTGTCCCCGATGCTGCAAATCAAGATTTTTGTCCTTATTTTTCTAAAATTAGCGGAATCGATTATACCATGTGCTGTAGCTTGATGCCACCCCAGAATACTCATTATGTATTCTGGGTTTGCTATATCTGAAAATTTTGTTTCTGGCTTTTTGAAAAAAAAATGTAGAGGTAGCATTTATTTGCTCCTGGGCAATTATTAGAATTTAAAACTGTATATTCACATGCAACTTCGCAAGCCAGTGGTACAAAGTCTACTTTGTTCCTTCCTTATGTACGTAAGGAGCAAAGTGGACAGTACATGGCTTGCAAAGATGATTTACAAGTATTTTATAGTGTTTTTTGTTGTTATTTTATTTACAGAGGAGCATGAGGCTATGCCCCCAAGGTGAGTGTATATCCTTCCTTAAAGACAGGGATGGTACTGTATAAGGAGTATTAACTTCCACAGTGTCATTCTTGGGGAAAGTCATTAGGAGAATTTAACTGAACTGAACAGTGTCATTCTGTCTCATGATCACATTGTGTCATCACCTGCAGTCAGCCAATAAAATCATCATCACTACCAGTGGTAATTCTGATCCACTTATCGGTTGAAAAATTTTCACAGATGTACAGGTAACATAATGCTATGTGCTGGGGAACCAGGCCCCTACACCCTCCTGCCAGAGAAGTCCTGTCTTTAAAATAACATTTCAAATCTGGGTGAGCACTGTTTGGCTGTCACTTTTGTCCATGTATTTGTAGTCATCATGGGTTTGTATGATTAATAAACAGTCCTCCAGCTAGGATTGCCAGGCAGACTCTGAGAGGGGTGCTGGATAGTGCTGGACAATTTTGCACATTTGAATGAAATAAGGGTATGAGTTGGGGCAAAAATGATTGCTATGATCACTTATATAAATGATATTTTAGCAAGAAAATACCTTTAGTAAGATTTATCTTTCTTGAAAATGATGAAAACAGAAAAAGAACCATTTGTCCAACTGAGCTGGATATAAAGTCAGTTTAGTGATTATGTATAGAAATGGTTCAAACTTTGAGGCACTGTGCCCACCTATATTTTGAATTCGCCATTATACTTAAGTATGTTAATTATGAAGTTAAACTCTTGAACTTTCAGGGGAAACTACCCATCTTATCAGGAAACCTCCCGACAGACAATATAATAGGTCTTAAAGTTGATCAATTTATGGCCATTTTTTTTAGTGTTTTAGGGCTCCTGAGGTTAAAGTCTGGTATCAAATGTCAATAAAACTGCTTAACTGGTGGGAAGGATTACTGGCACACTTTTATAAGTAGAGGTCAAGAAGACTGGCTGCTTTTCTTTAACAAAACAAAGTAAAATTTGGCAACATGACAAGAAGAGATTCTTGTCAGAAAAATGACTTTAAAGGTCAGTTATTAAGGTGTTTTTTTATTACAGAAATGAAAGCAGTTTTCTCTAAGCAACTAAGTATCGAAAACCGCATCAAATTATCATTAATAGTTTTCGAGATATAAAGAGTTGAATTTGTAAATTTTATAAAATCTGACAATCATTTTGAGCTGCCTCATTAATATTCATGAGGCCTACGATGACGTCATCGATGAACACTTAAATTTTAAATTTATTTAAAATTTTTAGATTGTCAAATATTTTCTTGTTGAACACTCTAAAATGGTAAAAAATTGTATTGTATTATTGGTGATACAATAACAACTGCCCAAATTCAAAATATTGCTTATATTTGCAATTTAAGCAGTTAAATTTTCAAATTTAAATATTTAATTAAAATTTGTTAAATTTCAATTTACATGCTCATCAGTAGATATAATTGAACATAGTGGTTTTAGATCTGTTTAATTAGGTCTCTGACAATGACTTTTGTGTACTGAAGTAAAAGAAAATGTTTAAAAATCTGTTTTTTTTTTTTTTTTTTTAATTTAATAAAATTTAAATTTGTGGATGAACATACCCAATAAATTACCCAGCTAATAAACAAAGATTAGAATAATCAAAACTGTAAGACAACAATCATTTACTCTTTAGAATAAAGGTTGTTAATTAGTTTAAAAATTCATTTAAAAATTTAGAATCATCAATGACACCACAGAATAGTGCATTGAGGTTAGAAATACTTTAAAAAGTAAGGGAGATAAGTCATGTAGGAAAAAACAGCCGTCGGATTTTTAAACTGGTATAACTTTTGAACGGATAGGATTTTTTCTATGTCGTTTGTAGCATTATAATCCTCTCTTTGTCAACTATCAATTTGCTTCAAAATGAAGCATTTATACAATTTCTTCGTAATTGACCTTTAACAAGTGATTACAGCAATCAGCTGTGTTTACGTAAGTGCTCTGACTGATAAAAGTATCATGATTTTGTGTATCTATTGCATGAAAAATATTTTAAAATTACTTAAGAAATAAAATTTGATTTTTCAGTGTTCATCGTGTGATGAAGCCAGTGGGCGGAGCTAGAATTCCATGAAGTGCGAAGCGCTTCTTGTAGAATTTTAGCGACGACCACTGGCTTCTTCACACGATGAACGCTGAAAAATCAAATTTTTATTCTTATATTTACACTTTATTTGTGAACCTCTCTGTACTGTTTTCGTGGTAATTTGGTGTAGAATAGGCAAAATATGGGTCGAAGAAAAGTTGGTAACGACGTGTTTGGCCACAACGTTAAACAGCCGTCGCCCTGACATGGCGCCAATCGAACGTTACAAGAGCCAATCAAGACGTTTGTTTACATAAGACGTAGCTTGACGACAACATCACATGATCAGTTGTCCTTCATCGGTGTATGAAGCTAGTTGCTCTGAAGGGTTCACCTATGGGAAGTCAGTGGCAAGTGTAAATATTGTTACATGAAGGTAAATGGGTACAGACTTTCAGGGAAGGCAACTCTGCTATTTTCAGTTATTCCTCCTTTCTCAGTGGGTCAACTCTTAATAGAAAGAATTTGCTCCCCTAGGGGAGCAAATTCTTTCTTTAAAGAGTAGGCCCTATTTGATAGTCCATGATGATGCAGGAAAGCAAACAAGACATCATAAAAATTGTCTTCCTTAGAAAAGTTGGCTGAAATGCATGGGGATGTACCCATACATCTTAATTGCTCCAGGCTTGAAAATGTTAACGTTTTTACCTTTTTTTTTGTTAGTTAATATTCATAAATTTTCACCAAACACCTGTTGGAAAATAGGCACTAGGGGCAGCAGGAGAGGGCATGGCGAGTGGCCTGTCCTCTTTTACAGGTTAGCTGAACACAGGGTTAAATGGACTTTTTCCTTTTTGGGACTTCTTTACAGAAAGGTATTTTTTGTGACTCCCATAATGTAGACTTAAACTTCCACTACAAGTAAGAGACAGATCAGTTGTAAGGATGTGGGTACTCTTGGTCAGATTTAGACTTTTTTTAGAGTGCGGCGAGCATTCAGAAATTTTATATGCACCTTCTATACAGTTTACATACCGGTTGTTAATTTAAAAATTTGCTGTGGTGATAAACCAAATGCAAGCTTCCTTATACACTTACATGTATTTTGCATCTATGTATCTGAACTGGAGATGCGGGATGTTCTATTTTGATGCATCTTATAACTACTGGGATAATGTTTCCAACATGTGTTGGACTCTTTAATATTTTTGTTTTGGTAACTTCTAATTATATTTCTTTCACAGTTCCAGAAACTTGCCCAGGACTTGAATAAGGAGTTTCCAGGAAAACTAGATATTGTAAGTATTGTAACTCATCATAATTACTGTCTAGATTTTCAGTTTACCTTAATAAAAGTTAATTCAGCTGTTCGTAATCAGAGCTCCTGATAAGAAGGGGTAAAAGGGATAATTCAGAGATCATTTTTTTTATTTCTCAATGTAAACATACATTGTGACCCCTCATTAATTCTGATGAGGGGTCACAATGTATGTTTTAATGAAATAATGAGGAAACTTTTCTGTAATTTATTCCTGTTACCCCTTTTTATCTGGAGCACTGCTTCTAGTGATACAAAATTATTTCTTACATTGACAACACTGATCTGGATTGGTCATGAAAAACGTATTTTGTATCACACATTGGTTCAACAATACCCGTCAGCTCATTAGGCTACTCCTGCTCATTGTGCATGGCGTACATCTCAATACATTTTCTTGCCTATCAAGAGCTAGCAAAGTAACATCCCTCTGGCCTTAAATGAGCCGTGACACGAGAAAACCAACAAAGTAGTTGTGCACCCAGCACAGACTCATATCAGCCTGGGGATCCGCCCAGTCCGGTCAGACTCTTTGCTTAGTGCTTAAAGGGTAGCTAAGGGGCTAAGCTATCTCCATGCGGACAGCAAAGACTCCGTCCAGGCTGATCTGAGTGTGCGCTAGGCGCACAACCACTTTGTTGATTTTGTCGTGTTGCGGCTTGAAGTACTAAATAATCTATTCTAAAACTTTAGACTAAAGTTGATATTGTTTGACATTACTTGTATTTAGTACTTTTTCTAATATTTTAGCACACTTTTGCAAAGTAGATTGCCTACATGATGCCCTTAGTGCCTGTCTGTATGTGCATGTTTTAGGACTTTAAAGTTGGACAGAAATTCATTGTGGGGAATCATCACATGAAACAATTGAGTTATAAAGAAATAATGATCAATATATTCTGGAACTGTCCGAATCCCGGTACGTAATACTCATATGAGGGTGTATGCCGTATGAAGTGATAGATAGATAGAATACAGGTACAAATAATTGAGGTAACTTGTGATTCCCACCTTGGAAGTTGGGAGGAAAATTTACACCTCTGATCTATTTTCAGACTGGTCAAGGAACTCCTTCAGTTACTGGTTGGTTTGAGGTGTCTGTTGGGGGCAAGCTGATTCACTCAAAAAAGGTATGATGCTCGTAAGATACTCTAACATGCTCATATAGTGAGACACATGAAGACCATCAATTTACCAATAATTGGGACAAATGGAAATTGATGTTTCTAGTAGTCTCAGTAGTGATGGTACTTAAGCACATAAGGGTGTGCAATACCTCATCCAAGGATGAAATTAACGATACATGTAATTGAATTTCAGGATCATTTCAGTTTATTCTCCACAAATCATATTTTGTTGAACATCAGACATACCCTAAAGTGCTTAAGTATTGGGACACCTAAAATAATAAATTTTCCATTTGTCCCAAATGGAAAATTCATTATTTTTAGGCGTCCCAATATACACACACATTATAAGTTTCAGTTTCAGATGGGGGGGTATCTAATGCTGGGCCATCAGAACTTGTGTTTTTGTGAAGAGGACCTGATGCAGTATGCCCAAAGCCTCCAGTCAGAAAGTGATAGGACTTTGGATGATCCACAGCACCAAGGGGTAATAGGTGTGGCTGTTGTACATAGAAGGCATGAAACAGTTCTTTTTGTGGGGACCCACAATGACGACCAAACTAAGCTCTTGGCTGTCTTTTGAAAATGGTAACATTGCTCCAGATAAGAAGGGGTAAAAGAGATGATTTAAGGATGATTTTCTAAATTTCTCCATAAATCATATGTTGTGACCCCTTATTGAACCCGTTTCATCTGAGAAAATTAAAAAAAAAAATCCTTGAATTAGCTCTCTTTCCCCTTCTTATCTGAAGCACTGTGGAAATGAAACTACTTTCACCTTTACTTGTTATAGAATGGTGATGGTTATTTGGACACAGCAAAAAAGTTAAAGAAGGTTAAAGATGCTATAATAGCAGCCCTTGGTTGAATCTCTGGGAGGACATAAAGGTATTTATACTCACTTTAAATTATATGCATGAAATACAGGCTTTGCTAACATTACAGTAAACGTCCTAAAATTTTGAACACCAGTATCTCATGTAACAATGTAGACCCAAGGGATTTTTAGCTCACCTGAGCCGAAGGCTCAAAGGTGAGCTTTTAGTAAGGCAATGCTCCGTAGTCCGTCCGTCCACCATTTTCAAAGGTCTTCTTCTCCTAAACCGCGGGCCGATCAAAGCCAAATTTTATATGGAGCCTCCATGGGTTGGGGGAACAAAAGTTTGTTTGGGGTATCCGGGTCACATGACCAAGATGGCTGCCACGCCCATATATGGTAAAAACCCTTCAAAAATCGTCTTCTCCAGAACCCAAAGGCCTATGACCTTGAAACTTGGTATGTAGCATCGAGCATGCGGGCGCATCATAGTTTGTACAAATCATGACCTTGCGTTGACCTTGACCTAATTTACAGCATGGTGAACTTTGGTACGTTAGGCTTTTATATGGGAAAACGCTTAAACAGTGGATTTCTCAGAAACTATTTAAGTCTAAGGAACAATACTAGGTATACATGGTCAACTAAATGACCAGATGAAGATATTATGTCACTAAAGGTCAAGGTCATTCCGTCGGACCATCCGTCGTCAAGATTTTCAAACATTTTCTCCTCTGAAACCACTGGGCCGATTGAAACCAAATTTCATATGGAGTCTCAGTGGGATGGGGGAACGAAAGTTTGTACCCGGGGTCTGGGTCACATGACCAAGATGGCCGCCATGCCCATATATGGTAAAAACCCTTCAAAAATCTTCTTCTCCAGAACCAAAAGGCCTATGACCTTGGAACTTGGTATGTAACATCGGGCATGCAGGCCCATCATAGTTATACAAATGATGACCTTGCATTGACCTTGACCTAATTTATGGCATTGTCAACTTTGGTACGTTAGGCTTTTATATGGGAAAACACTTAAACAGTGGATTTCTCAGAAACGCTTCAAGTCTAAGGTACAAAACTTGGTATACATGGTCGACTTAATGACCAGATGAAGATATTATGTCACTAAAGGTCAAGGTCATTCCGTCTGACCATCCGTCGTCAAGATTAAACATTTTCTCCTCTGAAATCACTGGGTCGATTGAAGCCAAATTTCATATGGAGTCTCAGTGGGATGGGGGAACGAAAGTTTATACCCGGGGTCTGGGTCACATTACCAAGGTGGCCGCCATGCCCATATATGGTAAAAACCCTTCAAAAATCTTCTTCTCCAGAACCAAAAGGCCTATGACCTTGAAACTTGGTATGTAGCATCGGGCATGCGGGCCCATCATAGTTTATACAAATCATGACCTTGCATTGACCTTGACCTAATTTACGGCATGGTCAACTTTGGTACATTAGGCTTTTATATGGGAAAACGCTTGAACAGTGGATTTCTCAGAAACTATTTAAGTCTAAGGTACAATACTTGGTATACATGGTCGACTAAATGACCAGATGAAGATATTATGTCACTAAAGGTCAAGGTCATTCCGTCGGACCATCCGTCGGACCATCCGTCGTCAAGATTTTCAAACATCTCTTCTCTGAAACCACTGGGCCGATTGAAGCCAAATTTCATATGGAGTCTCAGTGGGTTGGGGGAACAAAAATTTGTACCCGGGCTCTGGGTCACATGACCAAGATGGCCGCCATGCCCATATATGGTAAAAAACTTTCAAAAATCTTCTTCTCCAGAACTAAAAGGCCTATGACCTTGAAACATGGTTGTAGCTTTGGGCATGCGGGCCCATCATAGTTTATACAAATGATGACCTTGTGTTGACCTTGACTTAATTTACGACATGGTCAACTTTGTATGTTACGTTTTTATATGGGAAAAAGCTTATATAGTGGATTTCTCAGAAACTATTTAAGTCTAAGGTACAATATGTGGTATATATGGTCAACTAAATGACCAGATGAAGATATTATGTTACTGAGGGTCAAGGTCATTTTGTAGGTCTGTCCGTCATCAAGATTTTCAAACATCTTCTCCTCTGAAACCACTGGGGAGATTGAAGCCAAATTTCATGTGGTGTCTCAGTGGGATAGGGGAACTAAAGTTTATACTGGGGGGCTGGACTACATGACCAAGATGGCCATCATGCCCATATATGGTAAAAACCCTTCGAAAATCTTCTTCTCTAGAATCAAAAGGCCTATGACCTTGAAACTTGGTATGTAGCATCGGGCATGCTGGCCCATCATAGTTTATACAAATGATGACCATGCGTTGACCTTGAATTAATTTAAGACATGGTCAACTTTGGTACGTTAGGCTTTTATATGGGAAAACGCTCATACAGTGGATTTCTCAGAAACTATTTAAGTCTAAGGTACAATACATGGTGTATATATGGTCAACTAAATGACCAGATGAAGATATTATGTCACTGAAGGTCAAGGTCATTTTGTCGGTCTGTCCGTCATCAAGATTTTCTAAAGATCTACTCCTCTGAAACCACTGGTCTGATTGAAGCAAAATTTCATATGGAGTCTAAGTGTGATCGGGGAATAAAAGTTTGTTCTCAGGGTCTTGACCAAGATGGCCGCCATGCCCGTATATGGTAAAAACCCTTCAAAATCTTCTTCTCCAGAACCAAAAGGTATATGACCTTGAAACTTGGTATGTAGCTTTGGGCACTCAAGTCCATCATTATTTATACAAATGATCGTGCGTTGACCTTGACCTAATTTATGACACTGTCAACTTTGGTACATTATGTAGGCTTTTATATGGGAAAATGCTTAAACAATGGATTTTTCAGAAACTATTTAAGTCTAAGGTGCACTATTTGGTATATATGGTTGACTAAATGACCAGATGAAGATATTTTGTCATTAAAGGTCAAGGTCATTCTTTGACTTTTGTACAAGGTCATTGATATTCTGTCACCCGTCAACATTTTCAAACATCTTCTCAGAGGCCACTAGGGTCAATTGAAGCCATATTTCATATGGAGCTTCACCGGCTTAAAGGAACCATAGTTTGTTCAGATGGTCTTGGTCACTTGACCAAGATGGCCACCATGCCCATATATGGTAAAAACTCTTCAAATGTCTTTTTCTCGAGAACCGAAAGGCCTATAACCTTGAAACTTGGTACCGGTATGTAGCATTGGGCACTCAGGGCCATCATAATTTATACAAATGAATACTGTATTTCATATGGAGCTTTAATACTGTGTCAGAGGAATCAAAGTTTGTTCAGATGGTCATGGTCGTATGAACATGGTGGCTGCCACACCCATTTATGATAAAAACCCTTCAGAAATCTTTGTCCAGAAACAAAGGCCCAGTGACCTTGTGGCTTGGTATATAGAATTGGGACTTGACATTAATCCCCAAGGGAGGGGGATTATCTGCCCCTGCCCTGGTGCTATATACATGTATAAAAGCATTAAAATACATACCAGGACCAAGTGTCAGGTGAGCTACAGGACCATTGGTCCTCTGGTTTATGTGCTCATAGAGGCCAAATATGGGCCCATAATGAAATACAATTTCTGTAACATCATGCAGAATACCCAAATTATGCATTTTTTTACTGGGACTTTAAATTCCCAAAATGGCCCAATTTTTCCTCAATTTTAGGAAAAAGACCCAATTCCTTAAATTTCTGGATGAAGCCCTGAAACCCTGATCAGGGTCTACAATCTTTGCAATTCCATTATCTAGTCTCAGAAAAAATCTGAAAAACTTTTTTTCACATGATTTCTTCTAAGGCATTGAGTGTACAAAATTTAAGACCAGTCACTGTCGTTTTATATTACATTGCAGTGCCCCCGTCAAGACTGATTTGATATCGACAGTAGAAAGCCAACAAAGTGGTGGTGCACCCAGTGCAGACTCAGATCAGCCTGGGCATCTGCCCATTCTGATCAGGGTCTTCCCTGTCCACATGGAGGTGGCTTAAACCCTTAGCCACCCTTTAAGCACTTAGCAAAGAGACTGATCAGACTGGGCAGAAGTCCAGGCTGATCTGAGTCTGCACTGGGCACACAACCATTTTGTTGTTTTTCTCTTGTCGTGGCTCATTTTGTGCTGCAACAATGTGAGACCAAGGTATTACTTTTCCAGTGTCAGCGTTGGGGTATTAACTTTGCATCAAATTTTCAATTGAGTTTTCTGGTTTAACTCATTTTTGTGACAATGCATAGACAGGCCAGACACTTCCTTCTGCAGAAGTCTTGTTTAGTGCTCCAGATAAGAAGGGGTATCAGGGATAATTCAAAGATAATTTAAAGATAATTTTTATTTCTAAACAAAAACATATATTGTGACCCCTCATTAGAGCCGTCTCGGCGAGACGGTTCTAATGAGGGGTCACAATGTATGTTTTAAGGAACAATAAAGAAAATCATCTGTATTCCTAAATCATCCCTGCTATCCCTTCTTGTCTGGAGCACTGCTTGTTGGTGATAATTCTGTGAAAGTTGCTATTCATTCTTAATAACATATGTTATGACTTCTCAGTAAAGTTCGAATGGCATCAAACATTGTGATCTCACTTTTAAATTGTCTCATCTAGATCAGAATCATCTAACACCTGTTAAAAAGAAAAAAAAAGATTTTTTTTCAGTGTATGTAAAAAATATGATATGTATTTCTGTGTCAGTCATTCAGGAGATGAGGCTTACAATTTTGTGACCTAACCATTTTTACTTAAAAGGCCCTAATTTGTGTTTAATCAACAAAAGGTTTTGTGTGGGAATGGGGCTACATCATACACCCACAAATAGGATTGAAATGTAACAAACACACTGAATAAAGTGGGATTGTGGCAAAGGATATATGTGGGCCCCTGCTGAGTCGTTTTAGTTATTAAGGAAGTCAAAGCTCTAGATAATGTGGAAGGGTTGCCGGGGGTGGGGGGAGGGGGGGGAGGGAGTTGGTGGATTGGGGGGGGGGGGTGATGGTAATTCTGAGGTATTTGTATTGTCACATTGTGATCCCTCATTTAAACTGACTAATAATTGTGGTACAAGTGGGGGGAGCCACAACTTGTGCTTCTAATGTGAGCCGCAACACAACAAAACCAACAAAGTGACAACAAAACCAACAAAATGACCTGCGCCCAATGAAAATTCAGATCAGCCATGGCAGCTGCCCAGTATGAACAGAGCCTTCTTTGTCTGCATGGAGATAGCTTATAAGATTAGCAACCCTTTAAATGCACAGCTAATACTCTGATCAGGCTGAGTGGATACCCAGGCTGATCTGAGTCTTTGCTGGGTGCACAAGGCACTTGGTTGGTTTTGTCATGTTGTGGCTCAGTTGAATCTCAGATTTATTGATGTAAGTTCTCACGAACTGAAACTTTTACAGTCATAACAAGCAGACTAATATTCACAAAACTGTAAAATTTGTTTTTGTAGGAAACCGCTTGGTGTTAATATGAGAGTCACCGCTGACGTATGAAGATCCATGAGTAAAGATTGAGCATCATGGCTTGGATGGTTTCAGCATAACTCTTAGATAGACACTGACCAGTTCTGTTTATGTCTTAATTCATACAACCAATGCCTTGAGAACGAGTGGTATGAGACATGTGCAGACAGGAAAAGTTCAGATCATCCTGCACATTTTGCCATGTTCTGACAGTGCTCCAGATAAGAAGGGGTAACAGGGATAATTTAGGATAAGTTTCCCTATATTTCCATAGAAACATATGTTGTGGCCCCTCATTAGAACCATCTCACCGAGACGGTTCAGATGAGGGGTCACAACATATGTTTTCATTGAGAAATAAGAAAACTATCTTTGAATTATCCTCATTACCCCCTCTTATCTGGACCACAGTGATCTGTGCCTTCCCTGTCCATCTAGACAGGTTACTGCTCTACAAATAGCAAAAGATTGAAAACCAAGATAAGCCTGCTCAGCTGCTTCTTGGATCAGTCTGCCCTTTCCATATAAACTGTTTCTGCATCTTAGATGTCGGGACAAATTGGAAGGCATGCGTGTAAGATGTGCAGGCTGATCTGAGTTTTGCTGCATTTTGAATAGTGTTAGACATTCCTTCTCCAGGCATTGCTCAATGTGACAGTATTATCCGCCCATAATATATTTAAATATTTATACTTTTCATACTGACAAACTTAACTGTTTATTTACTCTTTTATTGTTTTCATGTTTTAATTTTTACACTTTGCAGTATACAACCTGTACTTGGAAAAATATGTTTGTAAACCAGCATACCAGTCTACATATCTGCACAGTCTGATAAGGATAACGGCTTTTGAACACTGGAGGAACCTTTTCAGACTGTATGTATGTGCACCAGATAAATAGTTAATAATCATATATCAGATTTCTAGAACTAAAGACAAAAATGCCAGCACAAGACTGTAGAATCAGATAAGACTGCTACAAAGGGTTAGCCTCCTTAGCACCCGTATGTTTGTTAACACTTGTATAAAACCTCCTTTTACAGACAACTGGGTTTGTGGATGGACAAGCTGGCTCATTGTGTTTATGTTATCATGTTGATTAGCTGGCATACCTTTATATCTGTGCACAGATGGACAAGTTTGCTCATTTTAGAGCAAACAGGTGGATAAGCTATCATACCATGTTAATTGTAAACAGATTGGCAAGCCAGCATATTATGTTTAATATAACCATGAGGGCAAGCTGGTGTACTGCATTTACTGTAAATAGGTGGACAAGCTAGTATACTGTGTTAACAGTGATCAGGTGGACAAGCTGGTACACTATGTTTAAATGTCAACATGTGGGCAAGCTGGCATATTGTCTGATAATATAACCTGTGACCAGCTGGAGGTGACACAGTGAAAAGTGCAAAACCCAGACTAGAGTGGTCCTGCAGAGCAGTCTGATCACAATCTACCGGTATGCTGTTTGCTTTTTTCCCCCTGTGAAATACTTTTTGAAGTGATTATGGGAATAGTCCCAATGGTTTAAGAGTTTACATAATTTACAACATAAATAACACAGAATTAAATGACTTTATAATAATCATTTGTTTGAGAAAATCTGAAGTTTAAAGAATTTCAGTTTGTACTATCATTGAAAAATTGCCAGAGCATGGCATACACTGTTTTCCATGCTGCTATACCGATGACATCATAATCTGTTACCGTAGCAGCTGTGGAATAATGAACTGTTGTGCTTAGTACCTAGGCAGAATGGCATCTCACGGACACCACTGACATCAATACGAACTCTTCCTTGCTATGGTAACATATCTGTGACGTTATTGGTATAGGAGCATGGCAAACAGTGTATGTCATGCTCAAACAAATACTTATTCTCAAGTCATTCAATTCCTTGTTAAATATGGACTGGAAATGGTCACTCTGTACACTGACCCAGATGTAGAAATTTTTGTATGTCTGCTATGAACCTGGCCCTGAGGTTATAAAACTTTTTTCGTGCTCAGCTGAGTTGAGCATGAAATTTTACCTGCTAATAAATAGCAAATTACTGATAAATACAGTCGTTTTCTTGCTCAGTTAGGCTGAGTATGAAATTTTCTCTACTTATGAATATGAAAATGCCAACATTATGTTGGCATTTTCATATTTATCAGCAGAGAAAATTTCATGCTCAGCTGAGTTGAGCACAAAAAAGTTTTATTACCTCGGGGCCAGTGTTATATGTTTTCTTACATTTTGTTGTCATTGACAGTAATCTTAGATTTACATTTACCTATACTTGAGATTCATTTCTTTTCTTGCTTACTGACATACATTTACATGAGTTGTTATCCCCTCACACCACGAAATGGTGAGGGGATATAGGTTTTGTCCCGTACGTAAGTACGTACGTACGTACGTACGTATGTTCACCTTTTGTCAGCGCTCTAGCACCTTCATTTCTCAACGGATTTTGAAATAACTTCACACAAGTGTAGGGCATGACAATATCTCGAGCAAGTTCGACTTTCAGGGTGCTGCGCCCAAGGTTAAGGTCACTGTGGCTATTTTTAGAAAAACTTTGTCAGCGATCTAGCGCCTTCATTTCTCAATGGATTTTGAAATAACTTCACACAAGTGTAGGGCATGACAGTATCTCGAGCAAGTTCGACTTTCAGGGTGCTGCGCCCAAGGTCAAGGTCACTGTGGCTATTTTTAGAAAAACTTTGTCAGTGCTTTAGCGCCTTCATTTCTCAATGGATTTTGAAATAACTTCACACAAGTGTAGGGCATGACAATATCTCGAGCAAGTTCGACTTTCAGGGTGCTGCGCCCAAGGTCAAGGTCACTGTGGCTATTTTTAGAAAAACTTTGTCAGCGCTCTAGCGCCTTCATTTCTCAATGGATTTTGAAATAACTTCACACAAGTGTAGGGCATGACAGTATCTCGAGCAAGTTCGACTTTCAGGGTGCTGTGCCCAAGGTCAAGGTCACTGTGGCTATTTTTAGAAAAACTTTGTCAGGGCTTTAGCGCCTTCATTTCTCAATGGATTTTGAAATAACTTCACACAAGTGTAGGGCATGACAATATCTCGAGCAAGTTCGACTTTCAGGGTGCTGCGCCCAAGGTCAAGGTCACTGTGGCTATTTTTAGAAAAATTTTGTCAGCGCTCTAGCGCCTTCATTTCTCAATGGATTTTGAAATAACTTCACACAAATGTAGGGCATGACAATATCTCGAGCAAGTTCGACTTTCAGGGTGCTGCGCTTAAGGTCAAGGTCACTGTGGCTATTTTTAGAAAAACTTTGTCAGCGCTCTAGCGCCTACATTTCTCAATGGATTTTGAAATAACTTCACACAAGTGTAGGGCATGACAATATCTCGAGCAAGTACGACTTTCAGGGTGCTGCGCCCAAGGTCAAGGTCACTGTGGCTATTTTTAGAAAAACTTTGTCAGCCCTCTAGTGCCAATATTTCTCAATGGATTTTGAAATAACTTCACACAAATGTAGGGCATGACAATATCTCAAGCAAGTTCAACTTTCAGGGTGCTGTGCCTAAGGTCAAGGTCACTGTGGCTATTTTTAGAAAAACTTTGTCAGCGTTCTAACGCGTACATTTTTGAACGGATTTTAAAATAACATCACACAAATGTAGGGCATGACAATATCTCGAGCAAGTACGACTTTCAGGGTGCTGCGCCCAAGGTCAAGGTCGCTGTAGCTATTTTTAGAAAAACTTTGTCAGCCCTCTAGCACCTACATTTCTCAACGGATTTTGAAATTACTTCACACAAGTGTAGGGCATGACAATATCTCAAGTAAGTTCGACTTGCAGGGTGATGCGCCCAAGGTCAAGGTCACTGTGGCTATTTTAAGAAAAACTTTGTCAGCCCTCTAGCGCCTACATTTCTCAATGGATTTTGAAATTACTTCACACAAGTGTAGGGCATGACAATATCTCGAGCAAGTTCGACTTTCAGGGTGCTGCGCCCAAGGTCAAGGTCACTGTGGCTATGTTAAGAAAATCTTTGTCAGGGCTCTAGTGCCTATATTTTTCTACGGATTTTGAAATAACTTCACACAAATGTAGGGCATGACAATATCTCGAGCAAGTTCGACTTTCAAGGTGCTGTGCCCAAGGTCAAGGTCACTGTGGCTATTTTTAGAAAAACGTTGTCATTGCTCTTGGGCCTACATTTCTCCGCGGATTTTGACATAATTTCACACAAATGTAGGGTATGACAATATCTCGAGCAAGTAGTCTTGTGTGAGGGGATTTGTATCACCTGCGATGCCTTGTTATATATGTTTCTTTTTTCTGATACATTTGTTTGAAAGAGGAGTGCAACATTGAAAATAAATAGATGGAGTTTAAGCTCTGCTGGAGAAAACTCAATGAAAATTGGAAAAAAGTTAATATTTAGAATTTAGATTAATTGTATTTAATTTATTTAAGACAGCGAGTGGTTTAACAAAAAAATAACATATTAAGGGGACAGGGTTGTTTTCTTAAGATATTTTCATAGCTTCTGTATTTGCTATTGAGGGTGTGTGAATTGTGGGTTATAAATGTTATTTTTATCTTACATAGTTAAACGAAACTGAGTACAATTTTGTGGTCTAACTCACTGAACCAAATTTCTGAATAAAATTTACCATTCGCAACTTTTGTCTGTGAATTCAAGAGACTATTTTTTTCATGGTAAAAAAATTTTAAGCTGCAGCTTTTTGCAAAATATTTATGAAAACGTGAGTACTTTAAGTATGATTGATATGCTATGGCTGATAGTCATGAAATATTAACTTTGGGAATTTGCAGTTGACTTGCTTATTTTCAGTGTTGTTTCCACCTTGCAGTAAACATTTTTCTTCATTTGTATTGTACTAACACAGAATCATTGACAATAATTTTATTATTTAATCATCTGTTATTTGTGACATGGTTATGGTATATTAAAGTTGTGTGCATGTATCAGTGTTATGTACAGTATCTGTTATCTAATATATGTGTATGTTGAAGCACTCGAGATAAGGTTACTATTTTTTCTACACTATACACCCCTGTTAAGACTGTCAAATTCAGAACTGCCTTTAATAGGGCGGTTTTAATCAGGGGCGAACGTTAATATTCATGAAATAATAGGAAACTTGCTCAGTATTATCAGAACATATCCTTATATAAGCGTTAGTCCCAAATTCATGCTTAACACAAGTCTAGTACAGTGCGGTACATAGAATAACCGAAAAGCAATTAAAAAATCAGTTTTTATATGAATTATCATTGAAATATTACTTCCATGGGTGGGAGAATTGTTGAAAGAGAAGTTTTCTGGACCACAGTTGTCTGGTTTCAAACGTTAATCCAATAAATAGTGCACTAACAGATAACAGCAAAGCACCCGAACTAGTCCTGTTTACCAATAAATTTTGTGCCTCCGATTGTGATTGAATGATTGTGATTGAATGTCGGCTCAGAATATAATAAGTGTATTTGACTATACGCAATTATGCTATTTATTTACTAGTTTGGTTTGTTTTGCTTTTACATAAAGTAGTATAGTATCAAACTCAAGCTAATAAAAGTCTCACAAATAACACTACAAATGATTTCTTACAAAGAAAGGCCTACTGTAAAACACTACTTTTTGGTGGTTACTTAATTTTGGCGATATTGGCTGTCAAGGCAAAGAGCGCTAATATACCCTTGCGATATATATATTTGTGGTATTAGTACAGGGGCGGATCCAGGAATTTTGGATAGGGGGTTCAAATTAGCTGAGGGGGTTCGATTTGCGCAGTTCGACCAATTTTTGCTGAAATTCCCCATGAAACTGAAATAATTTAGGCTCAAGAGGGGGTTCGTTTGAACCCCCGAACCCCCTCTGGATCCGCCACTGTAGTATAACTTATAAACACTGCATTGACATCTGGGGAATAAAATTCTATCATTCAATGTAGATAAAGAAGGGAACACCCCGTAGATATCTCCCAGTATATTTTTATTTTTTCTTTCAATGAGCGCATGTTAACCCGCCATATTTGTTTATACCCTCAGTACCACACTTTCTGATAACGTCATACATTTTCGTGGTATCCCAAAAAACTGCCTGTACGATGTCCCAAAAGTGCAGTCATGTCTGATTTTAGGGTATTTTGTATTTCAAGTATTTGTTTAATTATTAAACCAAACAAACTTTAAAACTGTTATTTTTAAATAATAAAAAAATGTATCACATTTACTTATTGTCACTTTATTCCTTAACACTGCAAGACAATACAAAATCCATATAAGGCATGACACTTTTTTGCCACCGTAGAAAAAAATTTTGGCGGGAGTTTTGCATCACACATCATCATATTTTGTTACTATAAATAGACCACAGCAGACAGGTTGACCTGTTTGCATCGGATGCTTTTGTATTTTCATATTTGGGTCATTTAAAGATAACTGTAAAAATGTATTAGTGAAAACAGGTTTAAATTGACATGAAAATATGAAAAATATATAATTTAGACATGTTCTGTAGCAATGTGGTTCATTGTTGACAAAATTATACTGGGATTCACTGTCTGTCAAAACAATAAGTATTACGTCATAGACATGGTGCGCTGGGTCAGGAAAAGCTATTTTCGGAATACCACGGAAATGTAAGTACCACGAAAATATATGTCGGACCGAGGTCCGCCAATATTACATAATACTCATATATATGAAGAGCATAACGGAGGTTCATTTGATGAGTATTTTAGAATTTTTTTATACCTTTCCATTAAACTATACATACCTTTCCATTAAACTATACATTGTAGCATCACATCAGAATCGCTTCGATGAGGCGATTCTAATAGATGCCACAATGTACAGTTAGATAGAAATATCAGAAAAAAATTGTCACAAATTTATATCAGATTTTCTTTAATATCTGGAGCCATGGTACATCAAGACCGCTAAAATTAACATGCGCCAATATGTCATTTTCTTTAAACCGCAAAATTTTGATACCCGCAGATATTATGTTTTTTACAATAACTAGAATAATTATTCCCATGTAAAACTGCTTTTCGGTTATTCAGCTGCTTTCCGGTATTTCTGTGCTTTTCGGTTATTCTATGAGCCCCAGTACAGTGTGCATATCTGGATGATGTATACATTCTATCCAATATATGTATGAAATGAATTGAAAACTATATGTGTACAAACAGTATCAAAAAAAAAAATTCTATGAAAAGTTCTTTTCTCTTTTGTTATCCCCTTTCTTCTTTTTTATGTCCCCCCACCAAAGGTGAGGGGGGACATATTGTTTTCAGTGCGGATCCCGGGCATCGGCGTCCCTGTGACAGATTTCTTGTACCCACTATATCTCCTGAACCAATGGATGGAATTTAACCAAACTTGCATGGATACATCATTGGGACAAGTTTAAGAGCTGATTAGATTTTGGTGACCTTGACCTGATTTTTAAGGTCACTGGAGGACTTAGATGACAATTTCTTGTATCCACTATATCTCCTGAACCAATGGAGGGAATTTCACCAAACTGGCATGGATACATCACTTGGACAAGTTTAAGAGGTGATTAGGTTTTGGTGACCTTTACCTCATTTTCAAGGTCACTGGAAGACTTAGATGACAATTTCTTGTACCAGTGGTATCGCTTGAACCAATGGATGGAATTTCACCAAACTGGCATGGATACATCATTGGGACAAGCTAAAGAGGTGATCAGAATTTGGTGATCTTGACCTCATTTTCAAGGTCATTGGAGGACTTAGATGTCAATTTCTTGTACCCACTATATCTCGTGAACCAATGGATGGAATTTCATCAAACTTGCATGGACACATTATTGGGACATGTTTAATAGCTGATCAAATTTTGGTGACCTTGACCTCATTTTCAAGGTCACTGGAATACTTAGATGTCAATTTCTTGTACCCACTATATCTCCTGAACCAAAGGATGGAATTTAACCAAACTTGCATGGATACATCATTGGGACAAGTTTAAGAGCTGTTTAGATTTTGGTGACCTTGACCTGATTTTCAAGGTCACTGGAGGACTTACATGACAATATCTTGTACCCACTACATCTCCTGAACCAATGAATCGAATTTGTCCAAACTTGCATAGATACATTGTTGCGACAAGTTTAAGAGCTGATTAGGTTTTGGTGACCTTGACCTCATTTTCAAGGTCACTGGAGGACTTAGATGACAGTTTCTTGTACCAGTGATATCTCTTGAATCAATGGATGGAATTTCACTAAGCTTGCATGGATACATCATTCGGACAAGTTTAAGAGGTGATTTGATTTTGGTGACCTTGAACTCATTTTCAAGATCATAGTCATCTATGTAGGATATCTTTAGAACTAGTGGTTGGATTTTCTCCAAACTTGCCTAGATATTTTACTTGTTCAGGCTTTTTATTCATTAGAGGGGATGGGAAATGGGCTGTTGGGGGGACATCAGTTTTTCTCTGAAAAACATTTCTAGTTCTCTTTTGTTATTCCTCGATTTCCTTTCGTTGACTGGGCAGTGCTAATTTCTAGCCTTACATTCGACAAGTATATTTTCTAAAACGGTATAATGCTGTACAGACCTTGAAAGAAACGTCAAAAGCAAAGTACCTTGGAGTCACCATAGACAGTAAACTGTCATGGAACAGCCATATTGATGCAGTGACGAAAAGGGCCAACCAGACTTCAGCTTTCCTTCGCAGAAATCTTTCAAGCTGCCCAAAGGATGTTAAGGCCAAATGCTACAAGTCCATAGTTCGTCCACAGCTTGAGTATGCTTCGACGGTGTGGGACCCAGTGACAAAATCCAACATAGCCAAATTGGAGTCTGTACAGAGGCGTGCCGCCAGGTTTTGCAGCAATGACTACCGCCGAACAAGCAGTATCACTTCAATGTTGCAGGAACTTGGATGGAAGGACCTTCAATCAAGGCGAGACCAGAGCAAAGTCACTGATGTACAGGATCGTCAATAACCTCGTTGAAATCCCTTCAGGTCAGTACCTGACAGCCACAGGAGTAGCAACTAGAGGACACCATCAACGATTCCAGCCAATATTTTGTTCCATCAACGCCTACAAGGGATCCTTCTTTCCATCAACAGTCTATCTCTGGAATGGTCTGCCTGCCAATGTCATATCAGCACCGACTTTGGATGACTTCAAGCCCCTTGTCAGTGCAGCTGTCCTAAGACCGTGATTGTGAACAACATGTTTTTATCTGATTTTAACTGTACACAAGAACCTCCCAGCACGAATGTTTTAAGGTTGTTCACAGTGCGACTATGCCAATATTGGCCATGCACTTAATTGGTAGATGTAGATGTAATAAAATCTATGCTCTCTCGCGCAGAACAAAGCTCGCCTTTACAAAAGGCATGGAATGATCGGAGATCGCATAACAATCTTCTTTTTATGCCCCCAACTTCGAAGAAGTTGGAGGGGCATATTGCTTTCGCTTTATCCGTTCGTCAGTTCGTCTGTGCCATTTGATACAGCTATATTCCCTGAGAACCACTAGGCCTAGAGTTTTGAAATTTCATATATGGATAGGTCATGAAAAATGAGCAGACCAGTATTTTTTTTTCCTCCGTCTAACTTGTACTTTTGGAGTTACCTCCCCTTTATCAAAATTAAAATGAAATCTTGTTACCACGATATCTCAAGAAGTACTTGACCTAGGATGATGAAATTTTATATACAGGTTTAGGGTGAGATATACAAGAACTGGTTAACTTTTGGTCAAATTCCGTCAAAAAATGATTGAGCTATGGCCCTTGTCGGAATTTGGCATTTTTCCAACTTCTGAACCGCTTAACCTAGGAAGCTGGTTTTTGGTTTGTAGGTAGTCCTTGATGTGTTAAATGTTTCTATAAAGGTCAGGTAACTATGATAATTAATTATGGAGTTATTCCCCGTGTTGTTACTTATACAGCTACTGGGAGCAAGAACCACTGGGCTTAGGGTTTTGAAATTTCAAATATGGATAGGTCATGAAAAATGAGCGGACCCGTTTTTTAGCTCACCTGAGCCGAAGGCTCACAGGTGAGCTTATAGTATAGGCAGGCATCCGTCGTCCGTCGTCCGTCCGTCGTCCGTCGTCCGTCCGTCGTCCGTCAATATTTTCAAACGACATCTCCTCTGAAACTACAAGGCCCATGGTTACCAAATTTCATGTATAGCATCTATAGGCAGGGGGAACCAATAATACTGTTTTTTATCCAAATCGCTTCAGAACTTTGGTTGCTATGGCAACTTAAAGTTTCCATTGACTTGTATGGGAAAAATTGAAAATTTGCATTTATTGCTATGTCACTGCAGATATTTTGACAAAACTTTAACAGAAATGTTCCTTGAGTATTCCTCTATCAACCACATGAACTTTATGTAAATTGCACAATTTGGCTGGTTGCCATGGCAACCGAATGGTTAGAAATAGAAAAAATATTCAAAAATCATCTCCTCAGAAACTATGGAACCAATAAAGCTCAATCTTCGCAGAAAGGATCTTAGTACTAGCTTCTATAAAAGTACTGTTTTTCTTGGCAATTGCTATAGCAGTTTGGTTGCTATGGGAACTTAAAGATGCCATTGACTTATAATGGCAAAATGGAAAATTTGCATTTATTGCTTTGTCACTGCAGATATTTTGACAAAACTTTTATGGAAATGTTCCTTGAATAGTCCTCAACCAGCCTTATTAAATTTATGCAAATTGCACAATTTGGCTGGTTGCCATTGCAACCAAATAGTTGAAAATAGAAAAATATTAAAAAACCATCTCCGCAGAAACTATTAGGCCAATAAAGCTCAAACTTTACAGAAAGGATCTTACTACTAGCCTCTATAGAAATACTATTTTTCATGGCAATTACTCCAGCAGTTTGGTTGCTATGGCAACTAAGAGTTTCCATTGACTTATAATGGGGAAAATGGAAATTGGCAATTTTTGCTGTCTCACTGCATTTATTTAGATTTTCTTTCTACAGAAATGTTTCTTGACTAGTCCTCTATGTTTTATATGCATTTTCTCCAAATCGCTGAATTTGATTGGTTGCCATGGCAAAATATAGGGTAAATTTTCGAAAAAGGAAAGAAGAAAAAATGAAAAAAATCTTCTGCTCAGAAGCCTTTTTTAGGGATGAAGCTGATATTGTGCAAACATGTTGATGACAGAAGCCTCTACATGAATTTTGTTTTATCTTCCAACCCCATAAGAACTTTGGTTGCTATGGCAACTTATAGTTTCCATTGACTTATAATGGGAAAGGTGAAGCCATGAAGAGGATGAAGCTGATACTGTGCATACTTATTAATAATATTAGCCTCTACCTAAAGTATGTTTCATATTATCATTGTCCGTGTGAACTGGTTGCTATAGCAACTTAAAGTTTTCATAGACTTACAATGGGGAAAGTGGACATTCGGTATTTATTTCTGTGTTAATGCAGATATTTTGACAAAAGCTTTACAGAAATGTTCCTAGAGTAGTCCTCTATCAGCCATATGAATTTTGCCCAAAGACCTGATTTTGATTGGTTGCCATTGCAACTGATAGGCCAAATTTTCAGTTTTTTCTATTTTTTTTTTTTTTTTGACAAAGATATTCTTTTCAGAAGCCATTAAGGGGGGATAAAGCTTATTTTTTGGATAAATGTTTGTGATATTATCCTCTACATAAATGGTGTGTTTTATTGCTGTTGTGCATGTTGTTTTGTTGCTGTGGCAATAAGTTTTTCCAACATGACCTCAGTGCTCAGGTGAGCGATATAGGGCCATTGGCCCTCTGGTTTTTTACTCCGTCAAACTTGTACTTTTGGAGTTGCCTCCCCTTTATCAAAATTAAAATGACATCTTGTTACCACGATATCTCAAGAAGCACTTGACCTAGGATAATGAAATTTAGTATACAGGTTTGGGGTGAGATATACAAGAATTGATTAATTTTTGGGCAAATTCTGTCAAAAAATGATTGGGTTATGGCCCTTGTTAGAATTTGGCATTTTTCCAACTTCTGAACCGATTAACCTAGGAAGCTGATTTTTGGTATGTTAGTAGTCCTTGATGTGTTAAATGTTTTTATAAAGGTCAGGTAACTCTATGATAATTAATTATGGCGTTATTCCCCCTGTTAGTTATTACTTTTCCAGCTACTGGGAGCAAGAACAACTGGGCAAAGGGTTTTGGAATTTCAAATATGGATAGGTCATGAAAAATGAGCGGATCCGTTTTTTTTTACTCCGTCAAACTTGTACTTTTGGAGTTACCTCCCCTTTATCAAAATTAAAATGACATCTTGTTACCACGATATCTCAAGAAGTACTTGACCTAGGATAATGAAATTTAGTATACAGGTTTGGGGTGAGATATACAAGAATTGATTATTTTTGGGCAAATTCTGTCAAATAATGATTGGGTTATGGCCCTTGTTAGAATTTGGCATTTTTCCAACTTCTGAACCGATTAACCTAGGAAGCTGATTTTTGGTATGGTAGTAGTCCTTGATGTGTTAAATGTTTTTATAAAGGTCAGGTAACTCTATGATAATTAATTATGGCGTTATTCCCCTTGTTAGTTATTACTTTTCCAGCTACTGGGAGCAAGAACAACTGGGCATAGGGTTTTGGAATTTCAAATATGGATAGGTCATGAAAAATGAGCGGATCCGTTTTTTTTTACTCCGTCAAACTTGTATTTTTCGGAGTTACCTCCCCTTTATCAGAATTAAAATGAAATCTTGTTACCACAATATCTCAAGAAGAACTTGACCTAGGATGATGAAATTTTGTATTAAGGTTTGGGGTGAGATATACAAGAACTGATTAACTATTGGGCAAATTTCGTCTAAAATGATTGAGTTATGGCCCTTGTTGGAATTTGACATTTTTCCAACTTCTGAACCGCTTAACCTAGGAAGCTGGTTTTTGGTATGTAGGTAGTACTTGATGTGTTAAATGTTTTTTATATAGGTCAGGTAACTCTATGATAATTTATTATGGAGTTATTCCCTCTGTTAGTCATTACTTATGCAGCTACTGGGAGCAAGAACCACTGGGCCTAGGTTTTGAAATTTTAAATTTGGATAGGTCATGAAAAAGGAGCGGACCCTTTAGTGGCAAGCATAGTGTTTCACAAACACAGTTTCTAGTTTTCTTCTTCTTTCAACTCAGCATACATACATTCGTCTAAACAACGTTGTGACGACGTTAATGCAACATTATGATGTCGGAACAACCTTGCATATACGTCAATAAAGCGTCAAAACGTTGCATCGACGTTCTTGTGTGCCTGTACGAACTGTTTCATCAGTTGTGATTACCGATAGCGTTTACTAGGCATTTTTAATCTGCCAGTTATGCGTAACAACTCATGAGCATGCTACTTTACCGATTTGTCATGTGGGTAAATTTTTTTAGATTTTGACATTTAATGGCAAGCCTCTAACAGCTCCGCCCAGTCAACGAAAGGAAATCGAGGAATATCCACTTCCAAAGGCGGGGGGATATTGTATTCTCCATTTCCACCAATGCATCTGTTTGTCCATCCGTCTGTCTGGAACCATAAAAAAGTAACCACTAAGCAGAATTTCATGAAACTTACAACGAATACATATCACCATAATGCGCTGATGCAAAGCAAGTTTCGTTAGACTGACTTCAGCAGTACTTGGGTTATTGCCCTTGAAACGATTTAAAATCAATAAAATGAGTCATGTTGTTGTTGTTGAGCCATAACTAAACCGAAACTTTAAATATGTATCATGATAACACTGCAACGCACATAAAGTGAAAACGAGAGTTAAAACTATGATAGCAGTCTCTTACCTGATGTCTGCAGCTGTTGTATCTCGAGGAATATGTTGGTCACCGTTGCTCCGAGAGTGATATCCGTTGCCGGTAAGGACCAGCCCATCACCCTTTTAGGGTTTACTTAATGACACAGAAATAATTTAGTAATACAAGAAATGCACATCTGTCGCACTGAATTTGGTAAAGATACATTTGTACTGAAACAACTGGGCGGATAACACTGTTGATGGAGATTTTGTTCTCGAGGATATCATCAACACAGTAGTCAGTGCTGATTCTGGCTCTTTAGCATTGGTGTGGATTTAAAGTAGCTGTATTAACCTACATCTGGTAACATTTCTGAACTTTTCTAAAACGAAGACCGACTTTTCATAACAACACGAATCTTAGTAGAGTTTTGCTTTCATTCTTTTGGATTATTTCGGCTTGTTGCAGGCTCTTGCTGCATCATATGTCTCTTTCCTGATGCCTTTGCCTGTCTTTTTTTTCTTGGGAGCCGGGATTTTAGATGGCTACGTTTAGCGACACTGAAGCAGTTAAATTCAGAAATGCACACCTGTCGCACTGAAATCGGTAACGGTACATTAATACTGTGACCACTGGGCCGATATCACTTTTGGTATTATATATTGATTCTTAATTTCATGACAACATACACATATATATATATACAAGTATATTCATGTGCCAATTGGATGTAGGCATTGCCCATATTTGTCCTCTTTAACATACATACAAGTATATACATGTGCCAATGGATTGGACGTATGCATTGCCTTTATTTGTCCTCTCCAGAGAATCAGATCAGCAGAATCTGTACCATGTCTTCATTGATTTCAAAAAAGCCTTTGACAGGGTATAGCTTGCAGCCTTATGGGCCACCATGCGGAAGTACAATATCAGTGCAAATCTAGTTCGCACCATTGAGCAGCTATACAAGGCTACAAGTGCAGTCCTGATATATGGCAGCAGAGGAAAATGGTTCAGAGTAACAGTGTAAGACAAGGATGTCTTCTGTCACCCACCCTTTTTCAACATTTTTCTCGAAAGGATCATGTCTGATGCTATGGAAGAACATGACGCAAAGGTTGGCATAGGCGACAGAAACATTACCAAACATTACCAATCTGCGGTTTGCCGATGACATAGACGCTCGAGCTGAGGAAGAGCAGGAACTAGAGGCTCTAGTTGAAAGTCTCGACCAAACCTGCACATGGTATAAGATGGAGATCAGTGCTAAGAAGACCAAACTGATGACGAACAGCGCCAATGGCATCCAGAGGGAGATCAAGGTAAAAGGACAGAAGCTGGATACAGTAACAAGCTTCAAATACCTTGGAGCAGTTGTCTCAGATGATGGCTCAAAACAGGAGGTTCTCTCAAGGACTGCACAAGCCACTTCAGCTCTTACCAAGCTGAAACCAATTTGGAGAGACAACAACATATCTCTTGGATCAAAGGTGAAACTTTGGCGCTCCCTTGTCATTTCCATAATTCTGTATGCCTGTGAATCGAGGCCCTTGACAGCAGAGTTAGAGAAAAGAACGCAGGCCTTTGAGATGAGATGCTACCAAAGGTTACTCGTACAAGGACCATATAACCAATGAGGTGGTTCACAGAAAGATCCAAGTTTAAAGAGTAAACACACTTCAGGAACTGACTGAATCAGATTTCAAACCCTATCCCCAACACCAAAGGGAAAGATTGACAAAGACATCCCAACAAACAATAAATAACAAGTGATAAGCCGAGTCAGCAGCCCTTTCCCAAATAGGTGGCAACTCAGCTATCTTTACTGAACTAAATAATTTAGACCTACAGAAGGGTTACAACAGACTAAGCAAATTATACGAAAAAACATTTAACAACTATTTTACCTATTTTCTATTTCTGTTAGAGAAGGGTTAAAATGAAAACACAATAAATTAAACAGCACCGAACTTAAACAAAAGCAACCGCAACGAAAGTACCGCCTTGGGACGGTCAGTAATAACTACTGAGGGGTTTAAACCGGGTTTACTGGGCCCAAACCTTCACCCCCACCCTCCGCTGCGGTGCACACAATTAGTTGGTAGTTCGGTTGGTATGGAGGTCCCGACTTGCCAGAACGACGTGAATCTTAGCGGAGTTGGCATCCATTCTTTTGGATAATTTCGGCTTGATACAGGTTCTTGCTGCATCAGGTGTCTCCTTCCTGATGTCCTTGTCTGTCGTTTGAATCTGGTGACGGGTGGTTTAGGAGGCTCGGTTAGAGCGCCTACACTCGCGCGGAATTTGTAGGCGTCCCATACTTGATGTCTGCAGCGGCTGCCGGGCTGCGTAGTACAATTGGTAGCGCGTCTGACATAAGCCAGAGGTCCCGGATTCGGTACCTGGTCCGCCCACTTACTTTCATTTTCCCTTCCGCTGATTTGAAAAGGGCAGGTATCAGTGACTGGTGAAAGTTAGTACACTGAGTACTGATTAACCGCTTAGGAGGTCTAATCCTTCCCAAGAATAGTTGGTTAGGTTAACTGACCATCCCGACATGACAAAGTCTGTTTACCGTGGACGTTAAGCAATAACACAACAACAACTGCAGCTGCTGTATCTCGCGGAATAGATCAGTACATATGGCTGAGAGGGATTTCCTGCCGAGACCTGGTTATTACCTTTCTCTTTCAAATGTTTGGGTTTAAAACGACACAAAGGCAAACGCGTCTGTCGCACTACATTTGGTTAAGGTGCGCCAATCAGGGCCAGCCAACTCCCCTATTGGTAAATCTTTATTTGAAATTTGGCCATCTATCTGCGGATATTTCATGAATTGACGGTAAACAATTTATGAGCCGCGACGTGAGAAAACCAACAATGTGGTTGTGCGCCCAGCGCGGACTCAGATCAGCCTGGGCATCCGCCCAGTCTGATCAGAGTCTTCGCCGTCCGCATGGAGGTAGCTCAGACCCTTAGCTACCCTTTAAGCGCAAAGCGAGGATTCTGATCAGACTGGGTTGATGCCAAGGCTGATCTGAGTATGCGCTGGGCGCAAAACCACATTGTTGGTTTTCTCGTGTCGCGGCTCATATATTCCGATTAGACTGCTCTGGCCTGGGTCTGCACTTTTAGCTCAACTGTTGCTTTTCGACATTTTAAAATAGATACGGTACATAAGAGGGGGCAATTTTAGCGATTCAGGATTATTTACTAATAAAAAGATTATAACACATTTTTTGCTTAATTCTGAAATCATCGGTGTGAAACAAAGCATACCTAATTTTTAATGCAGACTCATGCTCATGCGTATGTAGCGCACAAAGCCAAGTGTAAATACGTCGCTTCAGTTTTATGTCAAAAGAAAAAAAAAACTGACACAGGTGCACGGGCTTATATGAGTCCTTTGCACATACACCATAAGGCACGATTGCTCGTATAACGGTTCAATTTAGTCCTCTCGTACACAGGTGAGCTATTTTAAAATTTCGGTCCTCTTGATCTTTAAAGCTATATTATGATTTAAATTCTGTTTTGGATTGGTGCAAGTTTAAGGTGAGTACGTTGTCTTTCTCACTCATATGAGATCACAAGATGTATGTCATTTGTCGATCAGTGCTGTCTCTGCGTCTCTCTCATCCGAGTGTGTTAATACGGTTTTTATATCTGAATCATAGGGATAATTGGTATAGAAGGAGACAGACTCGGAAAATGAGTATCCATATTAACTACGAGGAACGGAGTATGGCAGAGGCTGCTGACAAGGGGCTGCAAGCCATGGGTGCTGATGTTATCGCTGGATTACTCTATGTCCATTGTGGCAAACCACTGAAGGTAATGACCTCAAATTACTGTGAGACTTTACTCCATTAATGCCTTATAGATGCGGGAGACACAAGGTCGAAACAACATTAACAAAGATGGTTTGAACAGCGTTTCAGCGTTGCGTACCCACTGGGAAATATTACATGCTTTTGTATCTATCGATAGTTAATGGCGTTATGGCAATACTATGGAGCTTTTAGATCTTAGACTACATCGTATCGAATGAGTCTCAAGGCTTGTTTAAAGAATGCTAAATCATTCCAACCTGTGTTTGATGTAAAATGATAAAATATTTACGTTCCTATTGACGGATGTTTCATGATCCATAGAGCTCTAAGACCAAAAGGACAGACTGACCAGTGGACACTCAGGCTGCATAGTACCTACTGCGTTTGCACATATAATTAAACGCATTTTCAGGTTGATTTGGCACAAATGATGAGCTTGAAAAGGATTTGTGTACCCGAAAAATCAATTTTACACTCCTCATATCGCTAGTTCTTTATTCGTGGTGAATACTGGCGATACTGAAGTAAGAAGCATATAGTGATATCTGTGACCAGTGAACTACGACGTGTCACTGAGTGCTATAAACAGGGGCTTTCTTTATGCCAACACCTGTTTCAATTTGTAAAATGTAATATACATTTTGTAAAATTATGAATCCAATTTTATCAGTTAGTATTGAATATGAAAATTTTGATATCTATTGGTGACGCTGTCAAAACGATTAATATGATATTCTATTCTATTTACTCGCAACAGAAATATTCACTTTTGACTAGTAAAAGTGCCAAAAGATCTTACCTTATCAATATGACGTTCTTTCTCGCTAAGTATCTCTGATGTTTTCTGTCAAACTCTAAGGGTTTCCATTTTCAGGATTTGCACGTGTTGGATGCTGGTTGCTGCTCGGGTATGCACACAAAGGCCTTGATAGATCTGGGTGTAGGAAAGCTGACTTTGTTAGATGCTAGTTCTGAGATGTTAAAAGTTGCGGAAGAAAAACTGAAAGCTGCAATTGAAAATAATATAATCGACAAAGTTATTAAAGCCCTGATCCCACCCTTTCCATTTCAAGACGCAATCTTCGATGCCGTCATGTTTAACTATGTAAGTTATCAATCATATTTTAATACTTCTATTCTATTCTATATCATAACCTTACAAGGTGGATGTTGCACCACAGATGACTTTCCAATAATCCCTTTCCACCATGTCCTGTTTTTAGCTGCCCTAGTTGAGCTGGTAAATCCATCCATGTCCACTCTTTCATATAATGTCTTCCCACTTCTTCTCTTTCCGTTCACTGAGCCCTGTAGAACTGTCTTTGCTAAAGTAGAAGACCTTGAGACGAGGCCGAAGCAAACCACCTTAGTTTCCGTTTCTTGACCATGATCCGGAGTTCATCATGTTCTTCAATGGCTGCTTCGATCCTTCTGCGAACATCTTCATTGGTCATGCGGTCCTTGTACGAAATGTTCAATAACCTTCGGCAACATCTCATCGCAATTAAAGGCATTGTGTTCTCTGCTCTTGAAGGAACACTTTAAGATTTTAATTTAACTTTAATACTTAAATTCGGGACAAACTGTTTTGCGGCAAACGGTTTAACGCCAGTCATTTTACATATACGTGTTGAGTCCATTTCATGGAACCTTGTAAGCCATATGCTACAAAGAAGGCAATAGCTCTACTCAAAATTGTCATTTAGGTAGGTAATTTATCGGTTTTATGGGAAAAGGTTGTTCACATGGCTCCCACTGATGATGTCTTTGGTGGTGACAAACTTGGGTTGTTTTGTGTCAGTTCCTGAGAATTGTCCAGTTTACTTTTTTGCATATGTAAGTGCATGTGAATCAAACTTTACACTGAACTTAGGGCTTAAACAATGTTTTATTGTTAAACGAATAACTGCTGCTTTTTCAACAACATAATTGCCGTTCAGTATTGATAAATAGTCGGTTACCGGTCATTTTATGAACGGCGGTGTTCATATCTTAAACATGTTAAACATGTTTGTTGATACAGCACTGAAAAATGTGACAGCCATTATACGGGAAAAAAGGTGACAGATACATGTAGTTTTAGTTGATATGGTTTGCAAGAGTTAATAAATGATTGCATCGAGGCTTTTTCTGCGGGTGGAAAATATTATTTGTACTTGTGTAATCCTGTTTTGCCTCATGATTCTTGACTAGAAATAGCAGGGCATTTCAAACATATTAACAAATAACTGCTAATCTATTTTCAGGTATTGCACCATTTTGACATAATTGGAGACAATAAAGGATTTCCCGTCATGAAAACAGTGGTACATGATGCAAAGAGGCTTTTGCGACCGAAAGGAGTGCTTGTAGTAACCACAATGTTGCCATCCGTTCTCAAAGACGCCATTTGGTATGCTAAACTGCACAGAGGTCTGGGTGAGACACTTGCCAAATTCTTTCCATCCACGGAACAGTTTTTGGACACATTCGCGAAATGTGGATTTCAGTGCGTTTCAGCTATGAACTTTCTCAGGATGAATAACTCTACAGCAATTGTTGGTTACAGAGACCAGGAAGGTCCCCTTAGGGAAGATTTGCGAAAAGGAACTTTTATGTATGCTGCTGAAAATGACAGAGAAATGAAAGAGATGTTAAAAGAACTCCGTGAATTGAAAGAAAATGGGTCATTAAAGCAGTTTATGACTGATAATGATCGAACGTCAGAACTAGGGATGACGACTCTGTTTGTGTGTCTTTCTCTGTAGTAGCTGCCTAGCTGCTTTCGACCTTAACTGAATACGAATAATTATCGGAGGTTTAAAATTGTATATATATTCTAGTTTCAACAGGAATTACATTTCAAACACTTAGGCGGATCAAATCAATTGTTTGATACAAAAATTTAGTGTTTTTTTACCTCTCAGAAGATGTCGGTTTGCAAGAAAGCACATATCCTTTGGCGTAAAAGAAAGGAGTGTTTCTATTAACGTGCTGAAAAAAATCTGGTCGGTAGGTAGGAAAAACTTTTTTTTTATTATTTTATTTTTTCTTTCGAAAACAAAAAATAGGGTCGGGACTGTATTTTATGTTTCTTGTTTTTTTGTACATGTATTTTGTTGATTAAATTGTATTTTTTAGACTTGCACGGTATATGATATAATTCATCTTAGATGCTCGAAAAAGTCAAATCTGTAAACCTGGAAGTTACTAAATGCCAAACATATAAAAAGGTTGTGAAAAACCGAAATTACTATGGGAAAATGCAAAGAAAACTGGGTAGGGTAGGAAATTGAAAATTGTGGGGTCGGTGTTTTAATTTTTATTTTGTTCTTTTATTGATAAAAAATAGCAGAGTCGGGGTGTCTGAGCATCTGGCAGAATATTCGTATTTGATACTGACCATTGATTTCTTACAGCTATACAGGTAGAATCTCAGGATAACCTTCGGCAGTTCTCCGAAACTAGACGACAACTGGCGATAATCGCAGGTGTCAAATTAATCCCTAAGGCTAAAACTCTTATCTCGTATCTAACACGGCGTCTTAACAGGCTCTACACTGTTTAGGCGCATGGGCGGTCTTTTCCCATATTGCCTTCGTCGTCTTTAGACAATATATATTTGACCAGTGATGACCTATAAATACACCGCGACAAAACACAATATACAAAGTGGCATGTGCGCTAAGCGAAGACTCAGATCAGTCTGTGCATCCGCAAGTATGATGAGTCTTCGATGTCGGCATGTTGGTAGCTTAGACCCTAAGCTATCTTTTAAGCGCATAGCGGAGACACTAATCAGATTGGGCGAAGGTCCAGGCGGATCTGGGTCTTCGCTGGTCGCACATGTCACTTTGTTTGTTTTGTCATGTCATGGCACATTTATTGCGACACGGTACTGTGGACGCGTGCCGTGTCATTTGTATTGTTTATTTAACGATGAATACCCCAGTTACATAAATCGACAAAGAGTAATAATCGAATTTGAGACTTGTTGAAGTATTTTCACTTTAAACATATGAGAAAACAAAAACGTGTTAACATGAAGACCGTCAGTGAAAAAAGCCAACAAACAAAAATAATTTAACGCTACAAAAGTATAAGTTTTCTGGTTCTTACGAAGAAAACTATACTACATCTAAAGTCCGCCGAATGTTTATTTTCAAACCCAAACAACAAATAAGCAAAAATAAAGTTCTTCTTATGTACCAAAGCAGGCATCCCTTGAAATTGAGAAATAAAAATAAATAAAAAAAAAAAATACTGAAAAATAACATTACAAAAATAAGAAATAAAAAAATGAAAAAAAAAATGGCAATAAACAAATTATTAGCGTGTTAATGTAAAGACAACTAGATAATACAATTTCATAAAGTTCATAATAAACAGAAGTAGTAAAACTGTTTTGCTAACATACTACTGATTTTAAGGCGAATTCAGACAAATGGTTACAGATACTTGGAGAGAGAGAGAGTGAGTGAGAGAGACATGGAATGAGAGAGAGAGAGAGAGAGAGAGAGAGAGAGAGAGACTTATAGTGTGGCTCTTTGCCTCGCAAAAACAATCGTTAATGAGCAACTACTGAGCAAAAGCTAAATTTCGAAACACACCGAAATTAATCTACTAATTGGCATTATACAATCATAAGATAATTGTCTTTCAATTCGGCACCAGTGATATAAATTATTTCACAAGTTAAAAGAAGTTTGCCGACCGCCTTTTCGTATTCATGTAAAGCTAATTAGACCGGATCAAAGACTGAAATTTGAATATGTTTGCATCAATTATTTTTCAGATACACGGATTCAATTTCATTCTTACATCAGAAAACTTTGGTCTACATTATAGGGCAGCTCTGGACCAGAAAAAAAAATTCTTTCACCTTTTAGTTTCAAGCAGGCTGGATGAAACTACATTTGCATAATTTAGCTACTTGAAAATTCATTACTACAATATCCAATCATAAATTGTGTATCATACTCTTCATACATATAATCTTCGCCCAAGGCTATTACCTAAAGCCGCGTCGTCTTTCGCCGAAGTTTTGACGAAAACGCACGGAAACGACCGACATACAAAAATCATTAATTAAAATTTGAACAAAAAATGAAAAAAGACCATTTTATCATTTAGCTAGACTAATAAAAATTACATCAAATAAAAATATATTCTTTCTTCTTATCTGATCCATTTGTGATGCATAACATTTTGTGTCAATTTGATTCTAAATAAGCGTTCGAATTCGTGTGCCCTAGTTGTTTTGCGGAGATTTTTTTTATTTGTTTAATTAAATTATATACCTCTAGATAATCACCCAAAAAAGACCATTTTGTACTAGTGCTAGAATCAAAATTAAAACACGATATTAAAGATGAAGAATTTTACTTTCTGATACCGTTTGTGATGTAAAAATATATTAAGAATAATAAAAGTTATTAAGTGATAATGAAATTTCCCCATATCACCCGTGTATACCAAATTGGTTCACACCTGTAGAAGTACAAGTACGCAGTCTCTTCACTATGGCAGGGTCGGTCGGGTTAGTGGAAACACGGCTATTGTTTTAGGCCTTTTCAACAATTGCTGGCTTGGACATGAACATCGGTGACCATTGACTATAACTGGATCACAATTTAATTTCTACTTTATATCACAACAGAGAGAGAGAGAGAGAGAGAGAGAGAGAGACTCACCGTACTTTTTCTAAGTATAGCTAGCTACCTGTATGTTTGTGCTGGTCAGACAATGGTCATGCAATAAGTCATGAAATCACTGTCATAGCAATGTTATTGAGCAAGCGCAATCGAATTGTATCATCACATAGTATACTCTTACTCGCTAAATATCAGAGATGTTACATGGTTTCAGGAGAAATTTGGCTATCCACCATTCGATTTCTGGATATCCAAGAATCGAATTATGAATATCCATAAATCGATTTTGGATATCATTAATCCATGAATCATTTAGATGTCAGGATATCCATTATTCGATTTTTTTCTTTCTTTTTTTTGGATATTTATAAATCAAATTTCGGATATTAGAAATTGTGATGAACATTGGATAACCATAAATCGAATTATGGGTATCCAAAAAAACCCCGAAAAAAAACAAAAAACAAAAAACAAAAAAAACCCCGAACTTTGGACACCTTATTTAGGGAATAGATAGTAAAACAGCACCTCAAAGGTGTCTGTTTTTTTTCTACCCTGTATTTGCAGCCTTCGGGGCCAAGCTTTTGGATTTCTTTTGCTTCAGAGTTCTAGCATCGTTGTTTCTGTCGAGTCCTTATTTTTGTTTCATCACAATGTTTTTATTAGTTCTATTATTATTTTTATCACTTTTTTTGTTTCGATGATAATTTACTGATGAACAAGAAAGTCTGAACGCGGACCTAATAACTATATATTTTATGAATCATGTTTGATGCATTTAAAACTAGTTTAAGCTCTACTGGCCGTACCTAGGCAGAGCTTCTGTTTAATTCATCTTTATGTTATTACTTTTTTTATCTTTTTGTTTATGTTTTGAGAAATATTAGATGTCTTATGTAAATGTAGTTAGTGCCCTGATCTTTATATCGAGGTGAGTTTTGTGACCACCGCCATGCTAAAAGGTTATCCACTTTGCTTTCGGCATATTTTGTCTTGCATTTAGTACTGTTACGTGTTGTCTCTATTTTCTCCCATTTGATGTTGTCAGTGGTATTTGTTTGTCTTAGTTTCTGAGAATTTTTATTTACTCTGCTTATGATTCTGGTAAAGGACTTCTATGATTAAGGCGAGGATTTTCCCCATTACACCGACGAGACAGGTCCGAATTTTCAAAAGTATAAAGTTGGCAAATTTTTCTTAGCAGAGCTTCCACAAATATGTAAACTGTATGAAATCAGATCACTTGTGATTCAGACCCAAAGTCATGGGGAGATAATCCAGTCTGACCCTACCTACCCTAAATTCAAGGTTTTTGCATACCTCATGTTTTGAGGTAATAAAAATATTAAAATCAGTCATTCATTCCATAATTTTTTGTCATAAATGCATGCTAAATACACGCATATAACAATACAAAGCAATGATTTTCTTCTTGTTACGCTGGAATGGCATTTAAACATGCAAATCCACACTTAAACTTCCGGTCAAATCGGCCAAAAGAGAACGCTTCACTATAACTAAAATACAAGTACTCCCCCCCCCCCGTGACCCAGCATTTCCTTCATGCAGCAGACTTATGCGATGCAAATACGCAATATATATGAGTGGGAAGCTGGGTCACGGGGGGGAACGATATTCAGTAAGCCAAAGAAGAAGAATGGTTAACAGTAGTACTGTGATCTTCATGAATTATATTGTGTACCATGGCCTTGAAATGAGGTCAAGGTCACATACATATAGTCATAACTTTCCAGTGTTGTCTGTTATCTAAGTAATGTGAGTCAAAAAAGGGTGAAATGTATACAAAAAATCATTATTTCAACGATCAGTTAAAGGATAATTTACAATTTTTCTCAACAATTACGTCAACGTCAACGTATGGTTAACGTACTTTACATTGACACAAACACTTGAAAATTCATTTGTCATGCAAGTTACATGTTATAGTCAGAAATGCAAAGTAAAAGTCAGTGATCCGTATAACCTTTTAATCATGGGGACAATTCACGCCTTAATCATAGAAGTCCTTGAAAAATTTACCTTTGATCGAATGGAGGAAAGCAAATTATTCAATGTTATATTTATAGAATAGCATGGTACACTTATGCTTACGACAATGTTGCATTCCGTTTGAAAGGAAGCGATTCAGTACGCTTAACTACACAGAAGTCTTGATGAGAAACTCACCATATACTATCCATCCACAGAACTGATTCTTGAATCATTTATGAAACGTGTATTTTATTGCGGCTCTGCAATGATCTACCCGAGGGTGTATGACTCTACTACAACTGTCGGTTACAGAGACCCGGAAAGTCCAGATATGGTAGAATGGGGGGAAAGAACATATTTGTATGCTGAAAATGACAAAAACGTTAAAAAGATCCCCAAGAAAAAGGACATTTTCAAAAGTTATAATAATGGACAATGACCCTATTAAATTTTGAGAACGCGGGTTGACGGCTGAGTTTGTGTGCATTTCTATTTAGCAGCTGTTTTGACTGCCAATGTTGTAGCTGTCGAAATGAATTGTGGAAATTGGACATTGGAATGTCTTTTCTAAAGTTTTAGAAAAAAAATCAAATTCACCTTCCACAATTTAGGTCGACATGAATATATCATTCATAGTGGAAATATTGGATTCAAAATTTCGACCCTTACATGGTCAAACTGTTGTTTCGCAAGAAAGAAAGTATCATTTTCAACAATTACTGGTTTGAATGTAATATCAGTTATCATTAATACATACAATATAATTAGAGCATAAGATAATGTTTGCTTTTAAGAAAGCAGTTATATGATATATATAATTTATTCAACTTTAAGCAGTACATGCTCATGTGTTGTGTACATAATACTGTAATACAAAGATACATGGGCTCAATGGCAATCATATACGTGGCAATCAAAGAGAAAAAAAATATATATATATATACAGAATGGGAGAAATACACATACAGAGACCTGCTTGATGAAACAGTGCATAAACAATCTTTTTCGTTATATAAGATTATTTCGTTATAGGTATAGGTGAGTTTGTGCTGGTTATAAGATAGTAACTACTTGTTTGTTTTAAATGCATGAACTGTTCAAATTATTAGTAGTTTATTTCATTGGTCGGGTGGTTTGGAAAATCAGTCCGATTTAGTAAAGTATGTTATCGTCCCATTAAAAAAGGTTAGCCACGCCTGGTGTAAATGGATCTTATGGCACGTGCGAACACTGAACTCATATTCAGCCTGCGCATCTACGCTTATTTATCTGGGTTCGAGGTTATAAAACTTGAGAATGATCTCAAACTCAAAATAAAGCACACTGATTGGCTGCTTCCGAGCATGTGCTTGGAAGCAGCCAATCAGTGTGCTTTATTTTGAGTTTGAGAATGAACCTCTGGGCCAATTCTCGATTTTCACATTATAAATTCCTGAGGATGCGTAGTCGCTTGATGTGAACAGACTGCGGGGATGTACAGGCTAATCGACTAGTCATTTTCCACGTATCATAAGCATGTTTCTCGCGATAGTCTAGAATTAGAAAGATGAAAGTAAAATGTTCTGAAATGATATGTATTGGAAAGACATATATACTGGGCTAAGTATATGAAATTGCTTTAAATTGCATGGATACTGGCAGTGTTTGATAACCTTGGAATTGAAGAAGACAGAAAATGAGTATCCATATTGACTACGAGGACGTGAGTACTGTTCGGGCTGTTGACAAAGGGATACAGGCAATGGGAGCTGATGTTATCGCTGGATTACTCTATGTCCATTGTGGCAAATCACTAAAGGTAAGATACAAAATTACATCCCTCGGGAGGTCTTTGAATTATCGTCCCGCGTGTTTGTGTTCGGACAACTCCCGAGGGACCTGAAGAATAATAATGCATTAAAATGACATGATTTTTTTTTTTCTTGCATATATGCATAATGACATAATCTTTGCAAAATAAGTAACACTATCTAGTGAAAATGACCGTAAATGACATTTTACGTTCTTTACTTTTGGAAATAAAAATCCTAAATCAGTTCCTTCAAACAAATACTGCCAACAATGTTAATTATTGCTAAAAAACTTATTCAAAAACCATTGGATGACATCAAGTTAAAAAGTGCACAATGGTATTTAGCGGTCTCTTTACAAAACCGCGCTGTTGCCCAGAAAGTGAATCAGTTAAACAGCACGTGAATCCACTTGTTGGAATATGACTTTTTACACTCGATCATAGCATTAATTAACCCCTAGGCGAAGACTATCGATGCAACGCCATTTCAAGTCGACTCTTCCGTATAACCAGAAAATCTGAAACTTTGCAAAAGCATTCAAACAAGGCACTGTAAAAGGCCTAAGTCGTGTTGATTGATCAAAAACTCAAACAAATTGTTGAATACATGTACAGCGTTGCAAGTATTTTAAATATTATTCATATCTTTGTTCACTAACTGCTGATTGCTTTAAGAAAACTCTCTGATATCAGATCGTATGAACCCAGCAAGCACATGACGTTAAAATGACGTCGTATCGACGTCGATGCGACGTAATGACGTCACATCCACGTCAGTACGACGTCATTTTGACGTCATGTGCCCGCTGGGAATGTTGTTTCATCGTTGTTTCCCGCTAGACGTGACTTTGCTTTGGTTTTATTCAGGATCTACATGTCTTGGATGCTGGATGTGGTACAGGTATCTACACAAATGCTCTGATAGACATGGGTGTCGGCAAGATGAGCATGTTAGACGCTAGTTCTGAGATGCTGAAAATGGCCAAAGAAAAACTGAAGGCTGCTATTGAAAACAAGACAATCGACGAAGTAATTAAGGCTAAATTACCACCTTTTCCATTTCAAGACGGAAAGTTTGATGCTGTTATGTTTAATTATGTAAGTATTACTAAGTGATCTACAAATTTTCATTTGGAAACAGTGTACTGTAAAAATCTACTCTAAAGAGAACCATGTGTTAGATAAGTGTATTTGTATGTTTAATATGTCATCCTCTCGAAATAGATTATTATCATTATTACTATTATCATTATTATTGAGTAAAACCGACCCAATACATCGAAAGAAGAATGGAGAAATTCAAGCGACATAACAGACACACAGTCCAAGACAGACGAACTGTACATTGACCAATACAAGAAATATAAAAAGCCATACTCAATACATAAAACCTGTAAAACATCTATTTGTACCTGTTTTCTGTTTTAATCCACAGTAGCTATAGTGATGACTACAATGCAGAAATACAACCATTGTGATTCCACCTTGGAACGCCTAAGTTACGGGGATGGACGAGAATGAGGGGACGGGCTCAAACTTGTTTCACGCGAATAACAACCGTAAAGCTACTTTTGCCCTCAACGAAAGTATGCCCCTCTCAAAAAAGTAGATTTTGGTCTGTTGTTCCTTTATTACTTCAAATATCATTGTAAAGCTTCACATAGTCTCCCCAGCTTTATCTGCCCCTGCCTCAGGACTATTATTTTCAAGTATGTAGTATTCCTGGTTGCCACCTCTGCCTCCCATTCCCACGCCTTAATTTTGTAATACAGTTGTAACCTCTGACAGTTTCAATGCAAATTTGCCAATTTTTTTGACAAATTACTGAAGGTTTTACGGCAAGCCAATATTACAGATTTTTATTAACAAGTAGACTAAAGCATTATAAAGAGGTTTTAATGTTAATTCAAAAAAAACAACAACACGCTATAACACTCACTCTCACTGACTTTCTCAAGAGGGGTAAGTGAAACTTCCAGGAATGTAAAAATATCTTCTTTTCGGTTTTTCTTATTTTCTGAAGTTCATTTGTTTAGTATGCTGAAAATAAAGTAAACACTATAGCTGCTCATATCATGCAATTTTATTTTAATAAAATTTCTCTGGCTTTATTTCAAGTCACAGTGGGTCTAATTACCCCACCCACTTTTTAGGTTTTCAGTCGTAGACTATCCCCCTCAATACCCCATCCCCATTTGCCTCATTATGTCCCTCACATAAAAAGATTATATTCATAGTACACACATACAAGTTAAGTGGCTTGCTGAGGCACCGAGGGGAGAGGTGGGGGAGTATCTGTTAAAAACTTTTCCTATTTCCATACTTTCAATTATAAAAACCTGCTTTTTACACCAAAATTTTAATTTTGTGAGCTAAATATTCGAAATATTCTGAGCAACACATTTCAGTGGAAGTTTTGAAGTGTACTGTAAGTTCATTTTCGCCATTTTATAGGCACATTTACCGAGGGCCTTTGTGCGGTAGTTTTTATTATAAATAGTAAATACTCATACATTTTAACACGAAAATGACTAAATGTTAAAACTGACCAGTAATACATATCTATCCTTTTCAGGTATTGCACCATTTTGACAGAAGTGAAGAAAACGGAACATTTCCTGTCATGGAAACGGTACTGCATGATACAAAGAGAATTTTGGGGCACAAAGGAGTGCTTGTGGTGACGACAATGTTGCCATCAGTCCTTGAAGAAGCGATTTGGTATGCAAAAATTCACAGCGGTATTAGTGAAAAACTAGCCAGGTACTATCCTTCTACAGAACTGTTCCTTGATTTATTTAACAAATGTGGATTTCAGTGCGTATCTGCCATGAACTTACTAACAGCGACTAATTCTACAGCAATTGTCGGTTATAAAGACCCGGAAGGTCCACTTAGGGAAGAATGGCGAAAAGGAACATTTCTGTATGCTGCTGAAAAAGACCAAGAAATGAAAGAGATGTTAAAGGAGCTTTGTGCATTGAAAGAAGATGGCAAATTAAAGCAGTTTATGATAGACACAGACCATACATCAGAACTAGGAATGACGACTCTGTTTGTGTGCATTTCTCTTTAGAGCTGCCTGGATTGCCTTTCAAAGTTAAAAGCTCTAATAGGGTTCGCTGACTGTGCAATCCGGATTTAGTAACAAATCAACTAATAACACATTGCGACTATGTCTTAAGTGGTGTCGGCCGAGGCTTATAACGCACTGGACTTGAATTATTGAACTGTCATTATATTCAAAACAAATTAATCAGTGATGTCTGTGTACAATTACATAGCTGAAATACAAGCAATTTGATAAACAATTATACAGACTTCTTGAGTATTAGATATTATACATATGCAACTGTCCAATAAAAAAAAGTTATTCAATACAGCGAACATCTGTATAATATCTTATCAGAAAAAATGTCAAAAAAACACTAAATTTTAAAACAAAATGAAATTTATGCTGGTGTTGTTTCTTTTAGTGTCGTTTTAGCTGTAGAAATCCCTTTTCCGTTGGGTGTTCAGGGCAGGATGTGGAATTCGATTGAATCCATTTCTGATCATTGCGTTTTTCTCCACATTCCCTCAGAATTCATTTTATAGTGTCATGCTTTTATGTTTACAATTTAAATTCGCTGTATCTTGCAATAGATAGTGATAAAGCAAATGCGACCATGAGTCGCGACACAACAAAACCAACAAAGTGGTCGAGCACCCAACGAAGCCTCAGATCAGCCTGTGCATCCGCCAAGTCCGATCAAAGACTTTGCTGTCCGCATGGAGCTAGCTTAGACCTTCATCTACGCTTTAAGCGCACAACGAAGATTCTGATCAGACTGGGCGGATGCCCAGGCTGATCTTAGTCGTCGCTGGGCGCACATGCCACATTGTTGGTTTTGTCGTGTCGCGGCTAAAATATGTTCAAATACAGAGCAGACACAGGGCGTTTTTTTTTCTTTTCATTCTAATTGATATTGCTCTAACATTATTTACTGTAGCTGATATACCAAATCACTCATTATATATTATGTATTCTGCAATATAGGAACAAGTTCTTTTCTTTTAGAGAAGACCCCTTTTTGAAAGGTTTTATCCCACATGACAGCAAATAGGAAGGCACAAATGTTTCCAAATTAAATAATTGCAGAAAGACACAGAGTGTATCCATTTGCCGCCTTAAACTGACTTGTCATAGCGACATGAATCTTAGCATCTTAGCGGAGTTTGGCTTCCATTATTTTGATTGGTTCTTTTGGCTTTATGCGGGTTCTTGTTGCATCGGACATCTCTTTCCTAATGCCTTTGTATGTCGCCTTTCTCGAGACACAGGGGTTGAGGTGGCTCGATGGGGGACGCCTGCGCTCACGGGTTAATCCGTAGACGTCTCTTACCTGATATCTGCTGCTAATGTGTCCCGCGGAATACGACAGTAAGTGTGGCTCGGAGAGGGATGCTCGTTGCCTGCCGAGACCTGCGCATCATCTCTTTTGGGGCTTAGCGACACTGAAGAGGTTAAATACAGAAACGTGCGTCTGTCGCACTAAATTTGGTATGTATACGTTTATATTAGAACCACTGGGTTGATATGACTGTTGGTGGACAATTTCTCCCCGAGAATATCATCAACCCAGTTATTGTTCAGTGTTGATTCTGATTCTCTGGCATTGGGGTCACTACTTAAATACTGATTTAAATTACCTTATTCCAGTTGATGTATATCTGGTAAAATTTCTAAATTAGTTTAAAACTAAAACTGACTTGTCATAGCGACATGAATCATAGCGGAGTTTGGTTTCCATTATTTTGAGTTCTTTTGGCTTTATGCGGGTTCTTGCTGCATTGGACATCTCTTTCCTGATGCTCTTGCCTTTCGCCTTTCTCGAGACACAGGGGTTGAGGTAGCTCGATGAGGGACGCTTGCGCTCGCGGGTTAATACGTAGGCGTCTCTTAAGCCCCTGTCCCACAGAGCTTGCGACCGCGCCGCGACCTATCCGCGACTAAAAATCTGACAGTCGCAGAGAGGTTGCAGAGGTCGCGGAGAGGTTTTATAATGGTCGCAACAAGGTCGCCGATCAAAATTAGTCGCAGCCAGTCTTTTGAACATGCACAAAAGACTAGCCGATCGCCGATTTTGATCGCCGACTGGTTTCAATGGTTTTCTGGAAGTCGCCGATCATATTATTTTAGTCGCCGACCAGTCGCCGATTAGTCGCCGATCGGTTTCATCAACACATTGGCTCTGAAATGTTTCAACCTTGCTGCGACCTATCGGCGATCTGTCAGCGACTGTTCGGCGACTGATCAGCGACTTATCGGCGACTGACTACTAGTGAGACGGCGACTAATCGGCGACTGGTCGCCAGCTGGTCGCCGAAAGGTTTGCAGCGTGCGCTGATAGATCGCCGAACGATCGGCAACTGGTCACCGACTGGTTTCAGCATACGCCGATAGATCGACGAAAGTTTTCAGTGCTAGCTTTAAAACAAAAAGATGTCTTCGCATCCTGGCATCACTTTATTACCGGGGTTCAAAGTGTTCGCATCACGGTACGTAGAAGAAGCCGGAAAAAGCGGGGCCAAAACAGACAGCAGAAATGACTCCCGAAGTTCGCCTCCTCCGTCTTAATCGCCTGTACAACATCATAGACATTACGTCTGCATTCCGGTTGTTTCGTTGCAAGCGAAGCAACTGAATCTGTTAATTTTTGTGTTATAATGACAACTTCCACTGAAATGATTTCATTCTTGTCAACACATTTCCATTGAAATATCATTTTTAATCGCAGAATAGTCGCCAATCAGTCTCTGACCAGTCGCCGTTCAATTGCAACCAGTGGCCGAAGAGTCGCCGATTGGTCGCCGATCATCCTAAACTAGTTGCAAACCTGTCGCCGACCCTACGTCGACCAGTTGCAGTAAGGTGGCCGATCGATCGCGGACTGCATGCGAAAGCTGTTGCCGACCGTGCGGCAACTGATCGGCGACTGATCGGCGATCACATTTGAAGAGGAAAAGTTGTTTCGATGGTCGCAGAGCTCGCAGGTCAGTCGCAGACGAAGTCAGTTGCAAAGCGGTCGCACCGCAGTCGCAAGCTCTTTGGGGCCGAGGCTTTACCTGATGCCTACAGCTAATGTGTCCCGCGGAATACGACAGGAAGCGTGGCTTGGAGAGGGATGGTCTTTGCCTGCCGAGACCTGCGCATCATCTCTTTTCTTTCAAACTTTTGGGGCTTAGCGACACTGAAGAAGTTAAATACAGAAACGCGCGTCTGTCGCACTTAATTTGGTATGAATACGTTTATCTGAAAATGTTTAGTTTGATGCAACTACGTCTTTTACCCATTATTTAGAAAACGTTGGCAAGTCGTTTCTTCAATAATTTTCCATCATTTATATGATGTACCCATTACGCGCCTGTCGCACTTAATTTGGTATGAATACGTTTATCTGAAAATGTTTAGTTTGATGCAACTACGTCTTTTACCCATTATTTAGAAAACTTTGGCAAGTCGTTTCTTCAATAATTTTCCATCATTTATATGATGTAACCATTACCCCATCAGCTTGAAATATCTGTAAATCTGAAATACAGTTGAAAGAGCCTTAAAATTCATGCTAAAACCAACCATCTTCTCAGATACAATTTTGCAACGAACTCACTTGGTTACCCTTTCGACTTTCTCAATTAAACTAACAAAGATTCAGCTTGTTTCACAAACAGCAAAGCTCTGTCAAAGCAATGTTCTGAAGATGCGGATTTTTTACAGACTGAGAAAGTCTCTGTGGTAGCCTTAGCTCGACAATGTCACAAATCTCAAATTAACTTTTTAAAGTAAACGTGCATTGATATTTTTGCCAAGCTTAACCCATTAATGGCCAGCGTCTCATATCTGGGACATTGGCAAACAGTGCAGACCCAGATCAGACGCCGTTAATGGCGGCGTCTGATCAGGGTATACATTCCTGCATAGGACAATGGGGCATTTCACCTTAAGATAACATAAAAATGATAAAAATAAACTATACCAGACACCCTTAAGTTGACGAATTGACTAGTCCAACTAATAAGAATAGGAGTCCACAGTCAGGGCATCCACAACTGAAAAATGGCTTCAGTTCAGACTCACTTGATAGTTAATATGAAGAAGAAGTAGACAGAAGAAGCGGTGGGAAGACAATATTAAAGAGTGAACAGGGATGGGCTCTGAAGACAGGACTAGGAAGGAAGAGCTCGAGATTGTTGTAAAGTCATCTGTGGTGACTCAACGACATTGCAAGGTTATGGGATGGACTAGACTAATGCCGCAGGGCGTCGGATACTAAAGATACCGAAATCCGCGATTTTCCTTTTGCTAGTGGGACACGCTGTCAACCATGCAGTGTTATAGCTCAAATCGTAGAGTAAAAAGATAGGCAATGATGGGGAACTGATACAATCAGATCCCATATCCCGGCACCAAGAAAGACACAGAAGCATACATACATGAATCGACAGCAATTCACGAAAGGCACCCCCGGTAAACAGAATCAGAATGGTTTACTGGTGATACGTCTAAGGGCAATCATTCATCTGAAATGAACCGAATGAATAGCTCTTTTTTCCAGACAGGCTAATATAGCTCAGTGGCGTGAGGTGATAGACACCAGTGGCATAAGGTTATTGAGGTCACTTGCATGAGGGGATAAGAGATCATTAGCCGATGATCAGCTAACAGAGGTCTGTAGCATGAGGTAATAGATTTCGGTGGCATTCGGCAATAGAGGTCAGCTGCATAAGCTGATGATGGCCTAAAGTGATGGAGGTTAGCAAGAGGCAATAGAGATCAATAAAATGAAGGGAAAAGGCCGGTGGCAAAAACGTGGTATAATTTACTGGCTATAAAATCGGATGAAGCTCCAGACAAGCAACTGCTTCCAGATTAAGAATGCACCAAAAGAACTGGGAGAACTTAGTTTTGGTATGGACAGGCATGAATTTTACATAATAACAGAAGGTGATGTTGGCATGTATGTTGCATCTAGACTAAACAGGATAAAATGATGTCTGCGACCTGAAGTATCCTAAGTTAGAAAAGCGCGGTGGCTCGGTGGTTAGTGCACTTGACTGAAGCCAGAGGTCGTGGGTTCAATTCTCACCCAGGGCGAAGTCTTGCCATCTTCGAACATGTTTTTCTAGCATCATTTGCAGGGACGATGTTAACAAGTGCGCCGTCCTTCGGATTGGGACGTTAACTGGAGGCCCCTTGTGCAGGGAGTCATCCCCTATGCAGGTTACAGATCGCAACTATAGCTACATGGCTATATGTAGGCTTTCACCCTGCAACACCGGAGTGTACAAAAGTACACCTGCTCATAATACTCTAAAAAGAGGTTGTAGCAGTATTACACCACTGACAAATAATATTCGGTGTTTAGTCAAACCGTTAATTCTGCACGGTTTTCATACCACTAGTCTGTATCATGCGGCTTTGTTCGTCATTGGCAACAGTAATCGAAAAATTACACAATTTTACAATTTTTGATTCGTTTTTTAACATGTTTGCAAACTTGTTTTGTCTTCAACAACAGAACTTATACAGAGCCCAAAAACATATTTAGAATTTGATAAAATGACAAGGCTTACATTTGTTTGTTAGTGCTAAAATTGTAGGAAATTGTGAGGCTGTTGGAAGGTGGGTGGGGAAACAAAATCAGCTGGTTTAATGCTGATAGTTTGTAATAGACCTTTTTCACATTGTTTCTGCGCATGCGTTTACTGCTCACGTGAGGCGTTATTTCCCGATAATAGGTGAGACTTTACACAGAGGGGGCTACTTGATTTTAAGCCATCGAAATTTCCCTTGTAATGAGTAACAAATAATTGTTTTAATCATCTATATTCACATTTCTGCTTGTCTAATGATGCCTTATAGGAGGTTTTAGGGATTACCATTATGACGTAAATCTGGCGCATGCGCAGAGAGCTGGCCGTCAATTCATCGGCCAGTACCATGTTTCACAGTGCAAAATGCAGATTTTCATCACGCAAAAATCAGTTTTTCTGTGGTAGTAAACCGTATATTTTTAAAAGAATATTCAGACTAATATCTTTTAAAATGTTTTCGCTCATTTTCATAATATTACGACAGTAGATCACAGAATTTGATCTTATTTAATACGGGATTCTAACACAGCGCATAATAATCCAAGGTAAACGCCGGGATTTTTCTAAATTAGAGAGATAAACATGCTGTTTTGTATAGTTTATATATTTCATAAGTTATTAAGGCCAAAAATAAAATATTAGTGTTTCCCCTTACGCGACCGACCGTAAAAAATCATAGCGACCGGAAATATTTTTTTCCGATTTCAAAAAAAAAATTTTTTTTTTCTACCTTTGTGCCGAGTACCAAAAATCTGGGTCTTCAGAGCTCTAGATAAAGGTGTTTCTGACGAAAAACGCTTGCAGTCCCAAACTTATGAGTCAAGAAAATGCTACTCCCACTAAAACAGGGTTATCCATCATAAAAACGAACGGCATCGTCTTTTTAACTATGTTTGGAGACAAAAGAAGCAGAGCGTATAGCCAAACAAAAAATGCGCTCAACCACCTTAGATAAGACTGGCAAAAGATCAAAGTATTTCAGTCATCTTTTGAAGTCATTGGCTGCCGCTCAACGCACGTGCCGATAGGTTTTATGTAGAGTAACCTGGAGCTAAAATATTCGGCGTCGGGCAATCTTTGATACAGAGCGGCATGCGAAAATTGTTGGGCTACGAAATTGCATTCCGGGTATTGTTATTTTCAATTTGTCTTTTTCTGAATTACACGGAGACTGTTCAAAAAAGTAAAATCCGATTTGAAGTTATTAGACTAGCGAAAATCGCATAAAATTATGCTTTAAAGGCTACATTTTTAGGGTACTTTACGACGTGTGCATATAGGAAAAACGCAGATAAGCATGTGTATTGGCTAAGTCTGATCAGAGTCATCCCTGTCTGGACATATTAGGTTGAAAGCTATTTCGATTATAAGGAAACGCACATGGCTGAAATCTCATTTTGCCGACGCTAATCAAAACGTCGCCAGTGGTGCCAAATGTGTCCAACGGAACGAGAACGCGCAGAAAATATTCGCTTTCTAATTTATGGTAAAAGTTTTCATAATCCAAAGATCAAAGTTGTGAATAGGAAACACCACTGCGCAGGCTGGTCGGGGCATATGGTATAAGGTACCTTTGCCTGTCTCAAGGTTTTATATGACAGGTGTCCAGTTCAATGCGGCGTTCTTAGATGTCTGATCAACATAACCACGTGCAGGTGGTTACCGTATTTAAAAACAAACTACTACCGTCTTTACACTCCGTTATAGCGTATTCCCTGATGAGAATGCGTAACTCGCAATGACCATAATTAATGTTTGCTTAATGTTGTTTTGATACAGATTGACCCGTTCACCCTAATAAACTCATCTTACGGAGATAGATCTTCATATCTGGGTTGTTCCAATATCTAAAACAGGGTACAGTGTATGTGACCAAAGTGTATAGACGACGATGCAACGAGAATGTTTATCTCCGGTGCATCCGATCCCATATTTGCTAACAACGCAGCCTCGTCGGGGTCACACTGTTCTTATCGTAAAACTTGAATGAACGTGTTATATACTGTTCTTGGCTATACGGCCAACATTAAAGAAGGAATGCGACGGACTTTATAAACAATCTGTGTAACAGTTTGGACGGTCACCTCATATCTACACTGCTTGATTAACCAGAATAGACCATGATCAGAATGCGCATTACACATGTCCCCGATATGGCACGTTCAAACATACATTTAATTATGAGTGTGTGCGTGTTTTGTACGTATGTGTCTTATACTTCCATGCCCCACGCACTTCAGCGGAACGTATCCGTAGTTGCGGTAACGGGGCGCCATTCGCCCGTCCCTATCTAATTATAAAAACTGCGTCGTCTATTTTTATAGGACTTATATGCAAGTACTTTTGAAAAAACACTCCTACGTCTTAATTTGGGATTGAAAAACTATCAGATGAAGCGGCTCGAGTGAGACGTCAGCATATCCCCACTTATAAAGATTATCTGGAGCTCTGACTTTTCCGGGAAAAAAAATAAAATCCCTACCGACCTACCCACCATTTAGAAAAAGGGTCGGGTAAGGGGAAACAAGAATATTTCTAAGGATGGCCTAATAAGTTTGAAACAAAAGTGTAAAATAAATCTGAAACTTTATAAAAAAGATTCAATCACATTCAGAGAGGAAAGTAAAATGGGCACGGCACTGCCGATAGGAAAAATTCACAGGATTTGTCGCTGCATAAGTTGCGAAAATGAAAACGCGATAACAGAACAAAATTAACTTACATTAAATGTTGTCCACTATGAACATACTGTTTTAAAATTAGAAGAATAATAAATTACTTTGTGAACAGCAGAGCACATCGTTAGTCGCATCGGCAATTCATTACCGAGTTAATCTATTCCAATCTAAGTTCAGTAAGACCACATTCTGAGACGGATTCTCCCGTGTCATACATGCACATCAAAGCACCGACAGGACACATACATCTACGAAGTGTGAAATACTTAAAATTTTACTTACTCGTATATTAAAACCTTATACGATTATGTCAGTTAAGTTAACAATTAAGGATTATCTAATTAGTCACTTTAACCCGCCTTTTCAATCAGTCACAACTGAATGTTTAAAAAGACATCTTTTACATTTTAATTGATATAATTTAAATCCAGTGAACAACTTCTATTTTATAAACGTGATCACGTTTTTTTTCCGGATTGTGGAGGATATCAGCGCCGAGCGGCCAAATCCGATGACACCCAACTTTTTCACATTATTTTTTCCCGGCGATCAGCTTTTACAAATAGACATGTAAGAAGCACAAATGACAATACATTATTTTTAAAAAAAAATATATATTAATTACGAGCTGAGTTAAAAATACTTTTTGGAAGGAATTTTCCTGCGCACGCCCTAGAAATTTTCAGGCAGCTCGTCGCCTTCATTGTTTAAAGACTGACATTGACGGTATTTCTCGTTGGCCACTGGATTATTATTATTATTCTCATCATTATTATTATTATCATTATTTTTATTCATCATGAACACTTTAAAAAAAAAGAGGAGAAACGCTCTCTACTAATACCTTTATCGAAAAAGATGAAATAAATAAATTTCAAAAATGCTAATATCTAGATCCTAAATAGAATCAAATAAATAATTTTTAAAAATGCTAATATATATCAAAATCATAATAAAGTAGTTTATCATGCATAATTTTAATATATAAACTAATAATTTTTACCATTCATTATAAAAAAACATCACTTCACCACATTAAATTGGCATAGAAGCATTGGTTTTCAATAGTAACTCTCGGCCAGGTTGACGGCCAGGGCTATCCCAAGTCTATTTATAGAACCGGAAGTGCGTCACGAAAAAACCTCCTATTTACTATTTTAATTTTCCATAAAGATTTCAAGCAAAGATTTTAAATACTTGTATTTAAAATTAAAAATTGTGAAGAAATCATGTCAAAAGATACGCAGAAAACTCAGAAAAAGGTGTACGTCTAATACAAAAGTCAAGTCGCTAGAATGGATGAATTCGAAATTAAGAAATCGAGTACAGAACATTTATAATTTATTGAAATATGGGCCATTACTAAAACCTTGTACCGCACCGCACCGCACCGGCTAAAACCTTGTACCGCACTTACGGAAATTTCCGTACAGAGCCGAGTGAATTCCGAACATTACCGCACTCACATTATATGTTATCTCTATATATAGATCTGTTCCTGTCTTTCTCTGTGACGGTAAATAATGTATTTATTAATTAATATTTATTGTATGTCGAATTAATTCGACGAAAATACTTCTCCATCTCAATACACATACTTAGGATCACTCTGCCATTTTCTACAAGCAAACTCTCTTAAAGACTTGGAATATTTTCTTTGCGTGCGTGATAATAAGGCAAATTTACATTATACTGTCGAGGCTTTTTCTCCAAAAAATTTAAACATGTATTTTTCTGGTGATTGCAATACAGACATGCTTTTAAGAGTCACTTCCAACCACCCCATAGGAAATTTTTTCAGGTAGATATATATGTATATGTGATTTGTTTAAATCTAAGAAATTATACGGATAAAATTACCTTAAAACAAAACTATATATCGAAAGTATATCTCAGCTTTATTTTATAACTAAACCCTACCAAATCTAAACGCTAGGGACTACTATGTGATAGTTAACCTGAGAATTTATGACATAATTGAAATAGAAAATCCGTTTTGGGGCTGGGCAATTAAGGTATCAGCATGATATAAATACGCATTAACTTCCAGTACATAAACGTGTTTAATTAAAAAAAAATATTTACAAAATCAGCATATATATATACTAAGTAACATACCCTTTGCCTAGTAGAGGCCGTAAAATTCGGTAGGGTTCGGAAATCTTCGGTGATGCGGTATTCAATTTTACCCCAGTGGGGTACAAGGTGCGGTACAAGCAGGGTTTTTTTAAGCGCGGGTCCGTTGGCCCGGGCCCGTTGATTTTGGCCTCGGGCCAGTTAATTCCCACTGTAGCAGGTCCGTCAGGCCAGTTGAATTTCGGGGAGTCATTTCGGGACATTCAGTTTGTTTCAAACTTGAAGCGAAAACCATCTGAAAACCAGTCTACTTTCGTTTTGCTAGGGATGATTTCATTGGACGATCAGAAATGTTTAATCCACTGAAATTTCTCCTCGCATTGCAAATAGACAATATGGCCGACCGATAGTTTGGGGATGAATCGCAGAAGTCACATGTAAAAAAATGGACCCCAAAGGACTTCTGCGCTTATTTCAACCCCCGCCATCTAAAAAACAAAAACAGCTGCTTAAGTCCGATGAAGAAAAAAAGCCACCCGAGACAAATACGAACAGTCTGTCCGCCATCGGTACTTTCAACCTGGGTGGCTGACTGAATTCAAGTGCCTGAAGTGGCTCGAGTTTGATGATGCCCTAGGAATGAAATGTTCAATTTGTAAAACTAGGGACACAGTTGGCTCTTATGTTACTGGATGCACCAATTACAAGAAAACCTCACTGCTATATCATGAGGTATCAGACTTGGCTTAATGGGTTAATTATCTTAAACCTTCGGATACTAAACAACTACAGATAAGACTGGATATTTGGTGATAAAGGATCATACATTTTAATGGTGCTTTATTTTATTGAATATAATTAGTCCTGTATATTCCGCACTGGAAAAATAGTCGGGCCAGTTGAAAATTTGGATGGCCAGTAGATTTTCCGGCCAGGTGGCCCTGCAGGCCAATGGCATTTTGGTCCCTAGGAAAACCCCTGTACAAGGTTTTAGTAATAGCCTGAAATATGCTTTATTTTTTCTTTGAATGAAGTCTGAACTAAAAGAAAATCATTCATATATGAGGTTGAATTTTTTCTATCGAAACCAAATAATCAAGAGATCAAATAACCTCCCAAGTAAATGTTTAAATTGTCTTGTGTCAGATTTTTTGCTAATTATCTGAATGTTTGACATATACTATGATTTATCTTTTGACAATAAACACAATTAATGGAGCATGCCATACGTTGACACCTCCAACAGTATTTCACACTTTAGTGGGTGATGTAAGCAAATACTTGACAACGGAAGAAAAAACAACAAACAAATTGTTTTCTGTGATTAATTAAGCGATTAATTAAACGGAAGAAATTTTATAATAATGATAAAACATACACTCAATTCATTTCCTGTGGCCATGTGTGACGCTAATGTTCAGCTTCAATTGTTTACTTTTATTTATTCTTCCGTAATATTTAAACCAAACATGTTGCTCTTCATGCAATTCTAATATAATAGAACAAAACATTATTACTTTTACTTTTTTAAGACACATCCACTCATCTCTGCATGTCAGGTTAATTTATAATGAAGATGCAGCCAGATTCGGTAACTGTTTTGCGACCAGTTTGGACGGTATACGGCTGTTTTTTTTTGTATCATTTTGTTTAGTTTATAAGTAAAATGTCTTGAATAAGATAAAACAAATGAAAAAATATATAAAACAAATCGACGGTTTAATTAATGCAAGCATGAGCGGGACTGATGAAACCTCGAAAGAAGTTGCTGTATGGCTAGCAATTTTTCTGTCTCTGTTTTAATACAGTTAGATTACCCTAGAAATAGATAGTTTGGTTAAAATATTGACCTGAAAAATTATTTTGATAGTCTCCTTAGCAAAAGGGCGATGTTTTAATAATTTAAAAAGTAATTTACCAAAGTATTTAGATTATTAAAACTTATATATACCAAAGTTTAGTATGGCGCAGCCGATATATGCCTCTGCTATTTGTGTGTGTACTTTTTTCGTAGCAAAAGCTACTTTTGATCCATAAACAAATATTTATAATTGAACAACATTTCAAAAACTCAAGGGATCACAATACAAATTCCGTTTAAATGGCATTTCGCACGAAAAATATTCAAAATCCTGACACCCAACACATCTCCTCCCATAAGGTTAGAATAAGACTGCCCCATATAACTTTTCGGGTATATTTTCGTACCTCCATTGAAGAGTAGTCAGCAAGGGAGATGAAAAGGTGAAAAAGGTCTATTTAACCTGCTTAAGTTTGAAATAAAGCATGGTGTTTTCAGCAACACATGTTTGTAGTTTCTGCATAATCAATAATTTTTCAGACAACGTTGTGCATGCAATTTAATGGAAATGTCTATGATAGATCTACTAACATTGATTTTCTGTCGTTACTAAAACACGGGACAATGGGACGGGAGGAGTGAATAAACGTACTAAAATGCGGGATGAGTGGACGAAATGTACTTGAACATGGGACAGGACGGACATGATGTCTTGGCGTTATTTTTCAGTTGTAACGTTCGTAACCATTACACTCTGTCTGTAGTACTACTGACAAAATGGTGCAAAAAAACTGACGATAGAAAGATAGCTATATAATGATTTTTTAGGAAAAAACACTGGACAGCTGGGACGGGACTTGCTTGTCGAGTAACACGGCAGGTACTCGGACAAAACAGACCATGGACAAAACAGACCATGGACAAAACGGACCAGACAAAACGACCACGTTTCAGGACCAGCTGGACCACGCTAGAAGACAAAACCAGACCATTAATAGGTGCCAATTAAAAGATAAAAGAGTATATAATTACCAAAGACAAAGTTATATGATCACAATTATTTGAAATCTGTTCATGATCTCAACTATCTTTGATTGTCGCAACTATCTTATTAATTTAATACGGTGATATTTAAAAGTGGTAATATTTTTATCTTTTAAGCATGCAAATTGCTTTATTAGAGTTATAACTGAAATGAAACGTGCTTTTTCAAGGTTAACTGAAGGTTTGAACGTGGTCCGTTTTGTCCTTATACGTGGTCCGTTTTGTCCCAAGCGTGGTCCGTTTTGTCCGTGGTCTGTTATGTCCCTAATTCATTTTGCAAACTGCCGTAAGAGGTTGAATATACGAGATCGCGTTATTTGACAGGTAGGCGGTCCAGCATGTGTGTTAATTGGTTCAGTGCTCCATACGGACAATCTCGATTGGCCCGTAGGCGATCTTTTCATCTAGCTAATACCTGTGTTACTCCGATTAGTTATGACACATGCTAGAATTTTAAAGACAGTGGCGATATTTAATACGTCGGGACAAGATCAAACGGCCGTATATAACAATTATCGGACGTATGCCAGACGCCAGAGGTCCAATTTCTTGACGTACGAGATCAAAACCTGGGCGTAAATATACAGCCATATGCCCGTTAACGGAAGCCCTGCTTTGACCATGAGAAAAAAGCCTTAAGGGTGTCATAAGTTCCAATTTTTGGCAGAAAAATGGAATATTTTTACCCCGCAAAAATCTCCCTCTCTGAGACCCCAATCTCCCTCTGAGGAATCCCAAATCTCCTTATCTGGGTCAAAGAAAATATCACATGTATGGGGTTGTTTCTATCCATCCATTCTTTATCTTTTGATTCTGCCATACACCATTGCAGACATTCTAGGCAGGTCTCGTTTGCCCATGTTACAAGAAAGTCAGTGCTGGAAATGGCCAGTGGTCCAGTAGCCAAATGTACGTAATTTTTGTCTCGGGCCACCAGAAATCTCCAAAATGTGACCTTCAGTGGCCTAAATTTATCTTTCTTATCTTCCTGGCAATACTAAATGAATGGGAACTTTAGGTTGTGGATAATTTGGGTCACTGAAAGTTAGGCCTGTTTAGCTTTTGGGCCACCACATTAATTTTGAGAATTTCCAGCAATGGAAGTTAATTTAAAAAGATAAAATCAAAGTATAAAAAGACAGGCAATGAAAGGTGACAGTTAAGGAGACAAAGATAATAGGTTAAAGTAGCGCTTGTCAGTTTAAAATCAGATTAAATTCAGTCTTCTCAGGATCTAGGCTATTGAATATTGCAGCCCATCAGCAGCAGTCTTCCTATCAACAGCAGTCTTGAAAGCATCAAGACTTATAGCTCGTGCTACCGATTCAGGGAAGGTGTTCAACTGCACAACTGTCAGAGGGAAAAAGGAATCAATACTTATAATCTCTGTCTGTATTAAGCTGACGGAAGGTCATTGACTGACAGTACATGGAGACGTGGGAAACAGGTTGTATATAGACAGGAAGAGGGACTGCAAACAAGGCCATTCATTCTGTTATAGAATTGACAAATGCGAGCATCAGTGGCAGCTTCTCAAAACTACACCAACCAAAGGTTTCAGTCATTTCTGAAACACTTACTAATCTTATGTTATTTCCAGTGGTTCATCTTGCAGCCCTTCTATCTACTTTCTCCATTTGGGAGATCTTGTCTTTTGTATGGGGTCCCACGCTGCTACAACATGTTCCAGCTGTGGTCTGACAAGGGTATTGTAGGCCATCTTCCTCACTCCTGGCATCTTAGTTTTGATGTTTCTTTATATATAACCTAAGGTTTTGTTTGCACTGCCAGTGACCCTGATACTGCCACAATTATGATCAACATCACACTGGAATGAAGTAACATTATGGTTATCCATATCTTCATCTTTCAGTCTTGTGGTAAATATTTAAGTTTGCATGTTACATCAGTGCTCCAGATAAGAAGGGGTATTGAGGATAATTCAAAGATAATTTTTCTTATTTTTCAACGAAAACATATGTTGTGACCCCTCATTAGAACCGTCTCTATGAGACGGTTCTAATGATGGGTCACAAAATATGTGTTTATGGAGAAAAATGGGTAATTATCCCTAAATTATCCCTGTTACCCCTTCTTATTTGTAGCACTGTTACAGTTAACCATACCTTCAGTTCAGTGAGCATGATAGATCACCTTAAGTCTCCAGACTGGTTATTGTTAAATTTTGATATTTCAGGAAATTTTCAATGGCGTTGTGAGAAATTGGCACAGTCAACATCACTTAAGAGTAAACAATGCAGCGGTGGACTGTCCACCTGGAGGGTGGTCCTAGGAGAGTGAACCATGCAGCAGTATCCATTGAGGATAGAATATACAGCTTTGGTGGCTACTGTACTGGGGAAGACTATGACACCACCAGACCAATGGATGTTCATGTGTTACATACAGGTAAATTATATCCAGCAGATTTCCAGATAAGATAATTCATATGCTAAGTTTGCTTGAAATCACTCCATATTCCATAAACCACCATAAGTTTTTGGCATGCCAATAGGACCACATCTGGTTCATATGTCTGTAGCATTACCTATAAATAGAGAATACCATGTTAGTGTCTTTTGATATCAAGTTTATCAGGCGAGACCAGAAACAGCGTAGGAATGGCGAGGCTTGCCGAGCCAGTCCGACGTGTTTCTGGTCGAGCCTGATAAACTTAATATCAAAAGACACTTACATGGTTTTCTATTTATCATGCATCATTAGAAGATTTTACGGCGTAAAGAGCGGCAAACAAATGATAAGCAAACGCAGTTTGGTTCGAACTTGCTGACGTCGCGAATGCATTATGACGTAAGTCGGTGACGTCAATTAACCAATCGAACGTTGATATTACGGCAAACGTCAGCATGTAGCCTTTCATCTTCAGAGTTCGCTTCTAAAGCCATGACCTGATAACATTCGCGGAAGCGCAGTTCTACAGTGACATGATATCACTTCATGTTATCATACCCCTGTTATCAGGTGAATTTTGAAGCAGGTGCATGATAATATGGAATATCTAAGCTTTGAGAGCAGGTTTGTTGGCTGGAGCCAGAGGTCAATGTTTTAGACTTAGTTTATGTTAAAGATGTGTTAACCCTACTGCACTGAGCCAAAACTCTGAGTGCAAAAGGATTAAACTTGTTTGATTGCTCGTATTTCTGTAACCACATGTTGGATTCTTTCCCTCTATCTGCAGCATTTCTTTTGTTAATATGTGTTACCTAAGCATTGGGGCTGGCCAAGGTCAGTAAGTTCTTAGTTCAATATATTAAGATTTAACTTGCTTTGGCAATTGGTTAACATTACAAGATGTATATTTGTTGAAAAAAAAGAAGAACTGCTCGTGATGATGTGTTGGCAAGCAAACATTTTCTATAAAATTGGATGAACTGAAAGAGAACTGGGGCCTAGATTAAAAAAATTGTTTGTTTGCCATTTCCTACCTACCCAGCAATTTATCCCCCTACCCAAAAAATTTAATGGCCTCAGAATTAGGATTTTTTTTTGCTTTTAATTTCTGCCTACTGAGCAAAATGCCTATATTTTATGTTTCATCTCTAACTCTTGTATAAATTGATGATTTCTGCATCTTTTTCTGACACTATTTGACTAAAGACTCTTAGAAAAAGCTTGTAATCTGGGTATCCAATTCAACTTGTTCATTAGCATTTTGCATATGCTAGATGGATGGATGGATGACTTGCGATTTTACGTCCTTTTCAACAGTATTTCAGTCATATCAGGACGATGGGAAGGTTATAATGAAAGGCTGTGTGCAATGGAACCCCGTTTATGGTAGGAAAGATTCTCGCCTCCAGCGGGATTCGAACCCGGTCCGCTAGATCAGTAGGCTAGCGCTTAACCCACTGAGCTACCGGGGCTCCTTTTGCATATGCGAAAAAAAAAAAAAAAAAAAAAAATGCATATGCAAAAAAAAAAAAAAAAAAAAAAAATGCATATGCAAAAAAAAAGAAGAAAAATGCTACCTACCTATCCAACTCTAAAACCTCCCAGTAGGAAGCGGCAAACCAAATATTTCTAAGCATGTCCAGGAGAGAAATACATGTATACATGTACCTTTTGTCTGTTTTGTGAGTCTGTGTGTTCTATTCCAGTGTCATTGAGATGGAAACTGCTGCCTGTGGCCTCTGAACATGATCCTGAGTATGATAATATACCATACCAAAGGTACGGCCACTCAGCAGTGGCCTATGATGAGTGTGCCTATATTTGGGGTGGTAGAAATGACAGTGATGGGGCTTGCAATACCTTGTTTCAATATGACACAGGTAAGATAAGTTTTCACTGTATGATACACTGCTTTAGTACGAAATTGTCAAAATCAGTGAAGTTATTGCTGCAGTAAGATACTCGACTACTCGTCATGCTAGTTGTTGCATTAGTATATGATACAGAAGTATATTATGACCATGATAAATATTTCGCTCTGGTAACACTGTTGCCCAAGCCACGACTATAGCTCAAGTCTTAAATTAGCATATTTTAAAAATCTGTCTTTGAATTTTCTTGTGCTAGTACATTGTATAGCTGACTGAGCTTTGTCAGCTCCTTATTGCTTGAATTCCAGGTTCTGTCCCAATTTTATACTCCTAAAAATCATTTTTCTCATTATTCAGGGAAGAAGAAATGGTCTATAGTTGTAACCAAAGGGTCTCGCCCTGGTGCCAGAGATGGCCACTCTGCCTGTGTAATAGACAAGAAAATGTATATATTTGGTGGTTACGAGGAAGAACTAGACAGATTCTCAGATGATATTCACACCTATAATTTTGAAACAAACATGTGGGAGTTTGTTCAAACAAAGGTATGGAAATATGTAAAGTGTAATGATCCTAAACATATACTGGGACATACCATATTAATTCTGATAAATGCCTCAGCTCTATAAAACCCCCCTCCTATCATCTATGAAATAAGTTTATTCTGACAGACCAAAAACTGAGTTAAAACCAGTGCAAAATTCTCAGATACAGTAGATCCAGAATACACATATAATGTGTATTCTGGGTCTACCATATCAGAGATGGGTATACCATATTTGATAATTTTTTTGCCGGCTTGATGCAACACATGGTTAAATCCCCAAACATTTCACGGCATTGTCAGAAAAATTCAGTGGTGACAAAGTGTAGCTGTTATGTATTTACATGTCACAGTGTTTTCTGAAAGAACTTTGCCTTCAGATAACCTGTTATCACTCTTGCTCTAAATATACTGCCCTCCTGTCAAAAATGCAACACCCCGGGGCATTTAATTGGACAATATGGCAAGTGCTATCCATTCCAATTTACCAAATGACAATTTTCACTACAGTTGTCCCACTCTTTTTTTCACATTCTCAGCTTTCAAAGTGTACTACTTTGCACACAAAGAATTTGCTTTCATCAACATAAATCAAATGCCAGCCAATCAGAAATGAGGTTTTGTAATTACGTCACATCTCCAACAGTTTTCAAGATTCACTGTTGCAAATGTTCGCCATTACTCATTCAGACATTGTATTACGTTTGTTAGTGCATTGGAAAGATGGTTTTATGCCTCCACTGAGACCAGTGGGAAAAATTGCTCAGATGAATAATTCAAAGGCTAGAGAAGCACCATAATGTCATTTCAGGCCATCTGGAAATACATGTATTAGTCTAGAGGATTAACATCTTATGCAATTATATGATTATATTGTGCTCCAGATAAGGAAGGGGAAACAGGGATAATTTGTGGATAATTTTCCTAATTTTTACTTGAAAATATATGTTGTGACCCCTCATTAAAACCGTCTTGGCAAGACGGTTCTAATGAGGGGTCACAACAAAGGTTTTCAAATAGAAATAAGAAAATTATCTTTGAGTTATCCCTGTTACCCCTATTTATCTGTAGCTTTGTTAGATAGGACTGTATTGTGCTTAGCCTTGTCTCTTTTGCAGGGAGTTCCAGCTCGCTGGAGAGATTTTCACACAGCAATAGGTATAGGGAGTGTGATGTATGTGTTTGGGGGTAGAAGTGACAGAGGTGGGGAAATATTTACAAACAATGAAATGTACTGCAATAGATTACAAACATTTAATACTGTGTCAAAAACCTGGCATGAGCCAGTTACGACGGGGAAATCACCGACAGGGAGGAGGAGCCATTCTGTATGTAAGTATTATAAAAAATTTTAGTATCAGGTCAGATGGGTGTGAGCAAACAGTGCAGACCCAGATCAGACTGCTCCTAAAGGAGCAGTCTAATCTGGTTCTACACCGTTTCCCATTTCATCTGCATTTTTTGATGCATTACTGCTTTGTAAAAACAAACTGTTCCATTATTAGAACAATTTACAGTTATTGTTTTAAGTGTCCCAATTTTTAGGATTTTTATGGTAATTAGTCGTGCAGGGGGTTGAAAATGATAATTCTGAGATAATTTTTGTTGGGTCTCCACATTAAAACTGCTTCTCCAAAATGAGTCTAATGAAGGACTGTAAGATCAGTTTTATTGGAAAATAAGAAATAAATGCCTTTTTCACCATTATCAAACACATATCTAGAGCTATGAGTCATATAACAACATTGATATTTTAGTGAACTTAAGCAAGCAGCTTTGTTGCAATTCAATGTTTGCATGAAACAGTGGCAGTATTTGCAGATCAGTATGAACAATTATTGTTAATATTTCATGAAAATTTGTGACTACTTTGCATTTACCAGTACCGACAGAAAGCATATGTACAATAAATGAATTATTTTACAAATGACTCATCAGCACTAATTCACAAAAATATGCCTTGTCAATATTTTTTTTGTTTCTCAGTGGCGGAAAGGACTGCATTCATGAGGCAGACAAGGTTTATAGTACACGTTTGTGTCATAGATGTGGAAAAAATCCAGATTTTGTAGATGTTTGTTTGCTCTATCTCTCAGCTATGCTTGCATACATTAGAAAGTAAGAAAAACAAGTAATGAACATTTGAATTCTGCTTGATCAAGTATCTTCATGTTTTCTTTCTGTTTCAGTTATATATGAAAATTGTATGTTTATATTCGGAGGATACAATGGAGAACGAGAGATGCATTTTAAAGATATTTTCAGATTTGATCCAGGTAAGATATACTGCCATCACAGGTAAGATATACTACTATCACAGGCTGCCATTTTAGATGTTCAGAGCAGTTTCTGAGCAAATAAGACTGGCCCAGAGGTTATAAAACTTGAGTACATTCTCAAACTCAAAATAAAGCACACTGATTGGCTGCTTCCGAGCACATGCTCGGAAGCAGCCAATCAGTGTGCTTTATTTTGAGATTGTTCTCAAGTATTATAACCTCGAACCCTGATAGTGTTAGCATCTTAGCCCCTTAGTTTGGTGAAGCATCCCCTGAAAGGGCAAATCAAATTGTTGAAAGGTAAAGATAAATGTCTGTTATGGTGATAAGTAGATTTTTAGCTCACCTGAGCCAGCGGCTCCGGGGGAGCTTATAGGATGGTAAGGCTCCGTTGTCCGTCGTCCGTCCGTCCGTCGTCCGTCCACACTTTCAAACGACTTCTCCTCTGAAACCGCTGGGCCGATTGTAACCAAATTTCATATAGAGCCTGCTGGGACCTTAGGAACGAAAAGTTGTTCAAACGGTCCTGGTCACATGACCAACATGGCCGCCATGCCCATATATGGTAAAAACCTGAAAAAATCTTCTTCTCCAGAACGAATAGGTCAATGGCCTTGAAACTTGGTATGTAGCATCGGGTGCACGAGTACTACCAAGATTGTTCAAATTATGACCTTGGGTTGACCTTGACCTTTTTTACGGTAAGGTCAAATTTGCTTCCTTATGCTTTTATATGGCAAAATGCTGCAACATAAGATATTTTGGAAACTGTTGAAGATTTTGGCCTAAAAATGGGTACATACAGTTATCTTAATAACTACATGAAGATTTATGAGTACAAGAGGTCAAGGTCATTCTTTGACCTTTGACCCAGAACTCTCATATTTTGACAATATCAAACAATCTCCTCAAAAACAACTAGGCCAATTGTAACCAAATTTCATATAGGTCCTCCAGGGGTTGAGGGAATGAAAATTTGTTCATAGGTCCAGGTCACATGACCAACATGGCCACCACGCCCATATATGGTAAAACCCTTTAAAAATCTTCTTCTCCAGAACCAGTAGACCGATGGCCTTGAAACTCGGTATGTAGCATTGGGTGCTCAAGTACTATCAAGATTGTTCAAATTATGACCCTGGGTTGACCTTGACCTTTTTTACTTTAAGGTCAAATATCGGAAAATGGTAGAACATGAGATTTCATGGTAAGTTTTGAAGATTTTGGCCTAAAAATTGGCATATACAATCATCTTAATGAGTACATGAAGATTTGTGAGTACAAGAGGTCAAGGTCATTCTTTGACCTTTGACCCAGAAATCTCAAATTTTGACATTTTCAAACAATCTGCTCTAAAACCACTAGGCCAATTGAAACCAAATTCATATAGAGCCTCGAGGGGTTGAGGGAATGAAAATTTGTTCATACGGTCCAGGTCACATGACCAACATGGCCGCCACGCCCATATATGGTAAATACCTTTAAAAATCTTCTTCTCCAGAACCAATTGACCGATGGCCTTGAGACTTTGTATGTAGCATTGGGTACTTGAGTACTATCAAGATTGTTCAAATGATGACCTTGTGCTGACCTTGACCTTCTACAGCAAGGTCAAATATGGGAAAATGGTAGAACATAAGATTTCATGGAAAGTTTTGAAGATTTTGGCCTAAATAAATTGGTATATACAGTTGTCTTAATGAGTTTATGAAGAATTATGAGTACAAGAGGTCAAGGTCATTTTTTTACCTTTGATCCAGATCGCTCATATTTTGGCCTTTTCAATCATTTCCTCAAAAGCCAAAAGGCCAATTGTGGACAAATTTCATATAGAGCCTCCAGGGGTTGATTGAATGAAAGTTTGTTCAAACGGTCCAGGTCACATGACCAACTTGGCCGCCATTACCACTTATGGTATAAATCTTTAATATTTTTCTTCTCCAGAACCAGTACACCTATGGCCTTGAAACTTGATAAATAGCATGGAGTACTAGAGTACCACCAAGACTGTTCAAATGCTGACCTAGGGTTTACCTCGACCCTTTTTGCGGCATGGTCAAATATGGGAAAATGCTAGAACATAAGATTTCATGGAAAGTTTTAAAGATTTTGGCCTAAAAATGGTATATATGGTTGTCTTAATGAGTACATGAAGATTTATGAGTACAAGTGGTCATGGTCATTCTTTGACTTTTGACCCAAAACTCATATTTTGACAATTTTAGACATGATAAGTAAAAGCCACCTTGCCAATTGTTCAGGTGAGCGATTCAGGGCCTCATGGCCCTCTTGTTGGTACATGTAATGGTGTTGGAATATATACTATTATAGGTTGAGTACTGTCTACCATTGAGTTCTCTATTTGAGCAGTATTGTTGGAAACCTTCTTAAGGTCAGTGGGTATACTTTCAGGAGAAGAAACTGTACCAATTTAATTTTTGCATCATATTCCCATACTTTTTACAGGCTCATTTTGAAAACACGGATGTATTATGTTGTGGCGCTGTCAGTTCATCCTTCTGAAATATTCCTGTGCCTTCAATAAATTACTAACCAATTTGGATATCTTAATGAAATTATATAGGAATATGTATTAGGTCAGAATGACATGTCATGTTTATGCCCCTTTAATTATTTTTTCCAGACTAGTCTTGTTTGTGCAGCAACTAGGTAATGGTTTGGGCTATCTTGATCAAACTTCATAGCAATGTGTCAGTTTGCATCTACATTCCTATGATTATAATTTGTTAGGCTATTATTGTGTATACTTAACTTGTGCATGCCATAACTTGATAACCATTTGGAATATCATGATGAATTTTTATAGTAATGTGCATAATTTCAAAGCAGTGTGTTGCATATAAGAATGGTTGCTCCTCATTACTTCATTTTGGAGTAACTTCCCCTAAGGCTACTTTCATTAACTAAATAATTCTTAAACCCTTTGAAATATTTAATGTAACTTTGTTGGAATGGGTATAATAATTGGGGCAATGTGTCATGAGCAAGAACCACAACTCTGGCTTATTTCTTGAATTATCTGCCCTTGAAAAAAATTCTGGTTCACTCAGTAACACCTTAAGCATTTGAAATATTTTAACAAAACTTAAGGGGGATGTGCATATTGTCAAGAATGGTAATTCTGGTTTACTAAGTTTATGAGTGATCTCCCTTGTTTGACTAGCATTTTTCAACTTCTGAGTTGCTTCACTTTGAAAGCTGATTTTTGGTATACTATTCTTGGTGTGTTATATGTTTTAAAAAAGGTGAAGTCATTAATTACAGAGTTGTTGCCCCTGTTTGTCTGCCTGTCCATCTTCCTGTAAACAATCTTGTTCATTCTGTTACCGGTACTCCTTAGCTGTTTGAAATGTTTTAATGAAATTCTTAGAAATGTGCATAATATTGGGTTGATCAGAAAGAACCACTACTCTGGCTTGTTTACTTTCTGAATTAACTGTCCTTGCATTAATTTCCTGCTTCTTGCATGATGCCAAAGGGGCAGATTATGCACCACTTTCAAAGCTCTTGTTTTCTGTTGTAGCAAGGAACAGATGGTCATTAGTAAAAGTAAAAGGTAGAGGGCCTTGTGCCAGAAGACGGCAGTGTTGTTGTAGAATTGATACTAAAGTCTTCTTATTTGGTGGAACAAGGTAAGTTGGAGTGATCAAAAAGTCTACATGTAATAACAAATCAAAAGTTTATTTTCTGTGAAAGAAAAAATGTTTGTTTTCCAAAATACAGGGGGAAAAAATGCGAGCAGATCCTCCATGGCCTAGTGGTTTTAAATATCAGATCTCTCACCACTGTGGGTTTTGAGCCTCACTCAGAGGTGAGAAAGCCAACCTCTGCTTGTGGACCTTAAAAATGCCAAAAAAAGCTATATGAATAAATAAATAAAAAAAAATAGTTCAGCTAGGAAAAAAATTAAAGATATAGAATGACATTTATTTTTGACCATAGAGCATTAACCCTTTGAAATATTTTCATGTAACTTCACTCATGTGTTTATCTTAACAAGATGAAGTTTCCTGAATAAGAAAGACAACAGTTACTTTCTTTTAATACAGTAGTTTATGTGCTTATCATTTGCCTTAAATTAACAAAAAAAAAAAAAAAAATGTTCAAGCTTTATCTCCTTAACTGTTTGAATATATCATGAAACATTTCACAGTTACTCATCTAAATGAGACAAAATATCACCAATAAGGAATCAGAGATCTCAAAACATGTTTCATGGTAAATGGAGAAGAAGAAAAAACAAGGGCTTATGTAAAGCTGTGGTATTATTATATTTCAGTCCCACAGCCCCTGGCGACAATCAAACAGAACAGGAAGGCAATCTCATGGATCACTCAGACTTACATGTGCTGGATTTGGGTAAGTCTGACATCTAGTGGGGCTGTAGCAATTATAAAGGGGTAATATTTCAGTCCCAGTGTTCCTATGACAATAAAAAAGAACGAGGAAACCTTAAGGATTAGTCTGACTTTCATGTACAGGCCCCGGGGTTATAAAACTTTTTTTGTGTGCTTGGTTGAGACTGTTCTCAACTTTTAATATTGAATAAAATTTAAGATACTAAACAAGGCTTGTTTTGAGTGTTATAATAAATTATGTAGAAAGCAAATTTTGGAAACCTTAAAAATCTCTGCAGAGTGCTCTGAATTAATTTGATATTAGTTTGAACTCTCATGCCCAGCTGAGTTGAGCATAAAAAAAGTTTTATAACCTCGGGGCCTGGAATTAAAAGCTAAGGATTAACATTTAAGTACCACTAAACCTGGTGATAGTCAAACAGAACATGGATCACTTCCACTTACATGTAATGGAATAGGTAATTCTCAAACACAGCGGAGCTGCCCTCGCCTAGTGTCTTGAGCTACTGGCACTTGTAAGATAACTAAGTTCATAGAGCCAGACTTGTATAATATAAATGGCAAATCAAGTGACATGACATATCAGTCAGAAAGACTAATATTTTTTTTTCGCAGTCCAACCTCGGACCTGTGATATTGAGATCTCGGAGCAAACAGTGTCAGATCAAGTTACTGTGGTAATAATGTGTAGTTATCTCATTTCAGAGCTTAAATATATTTTCTCTTTCTTCTTTTGATTCTGTTTCAGCACCTTCATTAAAAACATTAGCCCAGTTGACTGTTATAGAGCATAAATTAGATACATCCTGTCTTCCAAGAGATTTAAGGTATGTTATAGTAAAGGGTTAAAGGTATATAGATACTCTTTCAGGGGAAGCAATTCTGCTATTTTCTTTTTTTTGCCTTCCTTCTCAGCAGGGGTCAACTCTTGGAGATAAGAATATGCACCCATAGGAGCAAATTTCCTCCAAGAGTAGACCCCATTTGGTAGGGCTTCTTTGTTCAGAGAAGAAAACATGTTGACACAAAAGTTGTTGCCCTTTGTAAATATGGCAGCTAAATGTGGATGTGTACTTATTCACCTTGAGGTAAAATAAAGTTACAAGAGTTTTATGGTACACTTTTATATCTATTTTGGTATTAGATATGTTTATGGTAAAGTCATTCAAACCTGCTTATGCGGTCAACTTTATTAAGGGGTCACCTGGATTAGCAGCCACCTTTTCCTGGTCCCTTGGACCAAAATACAGTGCAAATGAACCGTATTGAGGGGTCACCTGTCTTAAGCAGCAAATTTTTGGGCTTCCCATGGGTGACCCCTTAAGACATGTTTGACTGTATTAGTCCATGCACACATAGCTGATGTAGCAGCTTCTTAGAGGGCTAACATTAATGGAGTTGGCAGTATTTACAGTCCCCACTCGTTGTAAAATATGGTCATCGTCACTGGCAGAAAGGATAATATTAATGGTTTAAAAAAAAAAACAAGGAGTCATGGAATTGGATGGGATTACGTTATCCCCATATCTCTGAAAAACAAAAGAAAAAAAAACTGAATAGTGTTACAGTCTTCATAACTGCATCTTCACTAAATAGATAAAATACAGTGGAACCTCTTTACGACAGCATTTGTTCCCAAAAATTTTGATGTTAAACTGAATTTTCTGTTGTAAAGAATGCATATTAAGAACAATTTAGCTTTTTCATGCCTATCAAAATGACGTTATAAAGAATTTTGCTGTTGTAAAGAGAGTTGTTGTAAAGAGTAGTTGACTTTTACTGGTCAAATGACAAAGAAGCATAGATGTTATGAATTGTCAGGCTATGAAGAAGCAATTAAAGACCCTTCTGAATAAGAAATTTCCAGTTGGTTGATGCAGTTTTTACCCAGCAGATTTAGTTTGGAGTTTTCCCATTTTGGATCATTTACTTGTTCAAGATACAAATCATCACCTCTGTAATGTCTGTATGAGCCATGACAGGAGAAAACCAACAAAGTGGTTGTGTGCCCAACGCAGACTCAGATCAGCCTGGACATCTGCCCAGTCTGATCAGACTCTTGGCTAAGCACTTAAAGGTTAGTTGAGGGTCGAAGCTACCTCCATGCAGACAGTGAAGACTCTGATCTTACTGGGCAGATGCCCAGGCTGATCTGAGTCTGCTCTGGGCGCACAACCCTTTTACTGGTTTTGTTGTGATGCAGCTCATATAAATGGTTCATTTCTTTCTTGCAGATGGGAGCTAGCATCGATGACAACAAATAATTCTATATCCAGATCTCTGAACTCTAACGGATGATAAAGCTCATTTCAAACATCATAATTTGTGTGATTCTTTAACTTGAATATCAAAATTCTCCTATCCTGGGATGTGTCAAACTATAGTTTGCAGAATGCAAACATGCAGACCCTAATCAGACTGCTCCAGGAGCAGTCTGATCTAGGTCTTCACTGTGTGCTCTGGCATATTTAACCTTAAAGGTAATGGGATATAAAGCCAGATATTGAGATAAGCTAAAGTCTTGAGTATAAAAATTTGAGGTGTGCCTTTGCACATTTGGAGACTGCCCAGAAAGCTTCTGTCTGATTGGCAGGAACACCAATGTCAGGTTTCGTCAAATTCATATGTCTGCCTACATAACATAATTACATCTGAATTTAGACCATCCCAGCCTATTATCAACCTGCATTGCATAACATGAGGTTAACATATCTATAGAGCTATAAATAGGATCAAGATTTCCTTAGGGGTATTCCCCATGGTTGTGAGACAATGAACGTGGAGTATTTATAACTGGTTATTTAAAGCATTGTTTTCCTGAGAAGACGTTAAATTTGATTGAGGTCTTATTTGTGTATGTACACAAATAAAGTATGAGACATCTACTTTCATATTAATTATGCTTTTACCATAAAGGAATCTCTTTCTCAATTTGAATTTACTCGCAAATTTGTCATATAACAAAACAAGTATTGATTTTGTATTCAGCTGATATCAGAATTTATCAACCATCAAAATGACATTCACCTTAATCTTTGGATGTGGTGTCAGAATATCATTTTGGGGGTTGATTTGTCCTGTCAGATGCATTGGCAAAAAAGGCAGTGCTTTTGCATACAGTAAGTTAGGAAATTTATCAACTGTTTAAAACTGACAGCATCATTAGGGTCAAGTCAGGTAAATTCTGACAGCAGGTAAATTTGGACAGTGACACTGTTTCCTTTATATGTCAGTTGTTTGGAATCAAAGTAAAATTAACAGGGCATTCCCGGCAAACAGTGAAAATCTTGATGACGGCTCATTATGAGCCGTCTCATCTGGATTTTCACTATTTGCAATGGTGTGTCCAAATTTACCCGCTGTCTGAAGTTACCAGACTCAACCAAAGTTTTGCACAGCAGGGCCAAGTTGTATAATGATTCATTTAGATGGAGCCAGGCAGGCTCTTTATTATGCAAGTCAACAAATAGGGCTATTTTAAGACCAGCTGGACTGCTGTGAATTCATATGAATCTTCATTTATGCAGTGGCATACTAGTTTCACATGGAAAAACTGTTGAACTTCATTAAATCAAAATACCACCAGGAGAAACATGGTACTGGACTGTTGCTTAGGGTGCTAGGCCCATAGTGGCGAATATCGGCAAATCGGTAATTGTTGTCAAACATCATCACTTGTTCACAAACATGGTATACTGGCTGGCGACCAGTGATGGCCGGTTTTTTGTTACTCTTTTTATCTTGTAACGGACATATAGTGATTAGTGATTCTATATTTTGGTTTAATAAACTAGGGGTAACTGTCGTTATAATACTGATTTATTTTTTGAAATAGACCGTAACTTGTGCCTGTGACAGATCCTCAAACTAGGTCACCAAAACGCATTGAAATACGAGCGTGGCGTACCAGTGATGGCCGTCACGAATGCCATGCATTGAATGATGCATTTTTCAAAACCTTGTTGTGGATTTAACCTTTGATGATATGTCATTGTAAGTCTGTGGTCTTTGTCAGAGTTAAATAGTTTTAGCGCGTTCAGCACAGATAGAATATAAGCAACAATCAGAAACGGACTTTAAAACTCTGACGTAGTCATTTCGTAGGCGCACGCTACATTACGTCTAAAACAAACATAAATAATGGTTACACATGTGCTGTCATTTACAAGAATTTAGATGCTTTTTTTGCAGGCTTGTTGCAGGTTATACCTTTTTCGTCATAGGTAATCATTTATAAAGCAATTTGTTCATGTTTATTTCTGTATTTAATTATGTGTGTATCAAGGGTTGTGATCCCCGGCAAGGCAATAATGTTGGTATGAGGGTAGCTTTAGGAAATTGTTAACCTTTTGCCTTCCGGTGAGATAATTTAACCAGTCTTTTTTGTGGGGGTTCCTTTTGTTTCCTTTTACAAAATGGCCAAATCTGAGACGGATCAAATACGTTATTGCGCGTGCAAAATGCAAACGGCCACCACTGGTACGCGGCCACCACTGGTCGCACGCCAGTAATGCTTTTGCCAACTTTGTTAAACACTGGCAAGCCAGTGTTAAAGAAAGATTGCAACAGCATTACACAATGTTCGTCGGTGCTAAACGTTGTTGGCAATGGCAGAATACCATTTATCATGTGATGTCACTGTTTTTCAGTGCTTAACTTCATGTCTTAAAGGTAGGTTTTAGCACTAATGATGACCATTCTGTTCAAACAATACTTCGTCTCTTTTTACTTAGTATTAAAATATTTTCATTTTCTGAATCTGTTGCTGCAGAGAAAGTCACTGGATTTTGCTGATAATTGTTGTTTTTCTTTTCTTTGCACAAACAATTTGTTGTAATTCAGTTCTCGTAATAATTGTGTCACATGTCCATAAGTGTGTGACTTGATTTCATTCTTCGCAAGTCAATTTTCTATAGTCAGGAGCTCTCCTGGAGGCCCCAGTAAGGTGGATGTGTAAACACTATCCCAAAATGCAGTGCAGCAGGACGCCAGCCATGTTGTCAATTTTTGGTGCGAAATCAAAATTAGCACTTACTGGTGTGCGAAACACAGTATAGGGAATCCTTCACAAAACAATTTGTCTTGTACGATTTGTCTTATATATTTAAGGACAAAAGTTCTGCACGGATGTTAATTTAACATCCGTGCAGAACTTTTGTCCTTAAGTATACTTTAAACTTTATACCTGTTAGTGAAACTTACCAATTTCCTTGTTACAAGTACTTTCCAACAATTTTGAAAAAAAAAAGAAATCAGCAAAATTATGATACATTCGTAACTGGGAACCAACCTTTTAAAGCCACATTACATGACACTTGGTTTCTGGTGCGAGGTCTTGATCCCATCTCTGACATTATGTTTTCTAATGTCATATGTGAAAGCAATTAAATCCAATTTGAGACAGTCATATGTTAAACAAAATTGTACACTAATGGTCATTTCATACGATGTTTATGAAATTTGCCAATACTGTTTTCATAAAATTCATATAAATTACCTCTTGTGTATGGTCCTCAATGTGTTTTGTGGTTATTAACTGATTTACATGTACCTATACTTGCCATAATGAGTCTGTGACCATTATTGTTTCTTGGTTATAGTTGGTTGTGGTTTCTGATTGGCAGATGACATTGTTTGTTAATTGTCTTACTACTCTATGGATGTCATAGATTACATGAGCCCTGACATGACAAAACCAGCAAAGTGGTATGTGCGCCCAGTGAAGACTCAGATCAGCCAGGGCATCTGCCCAGTCTGATCAGAGTCTTTGCTGTCCACAGTGAGTTAGCTTTGTCCCTTATCTACCCTGTAAGGGCAAAGGGAAGTCTCTGTTCAGACTGGGAGGCTGATTAGGCTGATCTGAATCTTCAGTGGCGCACATGCCACTTCATTGGCTTTGTCATGTCGCTGCTCATATGTTATTAAGCATGTTGTTTTAAAGTCATTAAATAACACTAAGAATCTGAATGTGCTTTCGTTTCTTAATAGTTATACTAGTACAGTGCTCCAGATAAAAAGGGGTGACAGTGATAATTTAGGGATAATTTTCAATATTTCTCCATAAAATCATATATTGTTACCCATCATTAGAACTGTCTCATCGAGAATGTTCTAGCATTTTCCAGTATAAAGGCTACAGAAAGCAAATCTGACCTTACCATAAAAAAGGTCAAGGTCAACCCAAGGTCATAATTTGAACAACCTTGGTAGTACTTGCGTACCTGATGCTAGATACCAAGTTTCAAGGCCATAGGCCTATTGGTTCTGGAGAAGAAGATTTTTAAATATTTTTACCATATCTGGGCATGGCAGCCATGTTGATCGTGACTAGGACTGTTTGAACAATTTTTCATTCCTAAGTCCCCTGGAGGCTATATATGTAATTTGGTTACAATTGGCCCAGTGGTTTCAGAGGAGAAGTCGGTTGAAATTGTGGACCGACAGACGACAACGGACGATAACAGACGACAGACAATGAAGCCTTACCATTCTCACCGAGACGGTTCTAATGAGGGGCCACAACATATGTTTTTGTTTAAAAAAATCTTTAGTTATTCTTAATACCCCTCTTATCTGTAGCTCTGGTTATAGCAAGTTGCACTTTACCCTTACATCTTTACATTGTTTCCTATTCGTTTATTTTTTCCCCATTTAATTAACATGTAAGAAAAAGACAGATAAATGGCTAAGTATGTTTTTAGCTCACCTGGCCCGAAGGGCCATAGTGAGCTATTGTCATACCAATTAGTGTGTCGTGCGTCGTCCCAAAATGTGTCCATCAACACCTAAACACAAATATTCAAACATCTTCTTCTGTGAAACTACCGGTCCCATGGTTCTCAAATTTCACATGGAGCATGACCTGACTCCAGGGTCTCAGAATTGTAAAATTGGGTCAGGTTGAAAATCCAAGATGGCCGCCGTTACTAAAAATAGCAAAAACAACAAATAAAAACTTCTTCTCCAGAACCACTGGGTATATTTGTCTGAATTTTGGCATGGAACATCAGTGAAACCTTGGTATTCAAAATTGTAAAAATGAAAAAAATCTGTAGCGGAGTTTTGTCACAGTGACCTACTTTCTGTTTACGAGTGTAATTTAGCTCAAATGCTACTGTCAGAAAACGACTTATTCAAACAACTTCAAACAACTTCTTCTGTAAAACCACTGAACCCATTGGTCTAAAATTTCACATGGAGCATGACCAGACTGCAGGGTTTCAAAATTGTAAAATTGGGTCAATTCAAGAATCCAAGATGGCCGCCATTACTAAAAATAGCAAAAACAACAAAATCAACTTCTTCTCCAGAGCCGTTTTGTAAATTTGGTTGAAAGTTTGCATGGAACATGGATGGGACCTTGGGATTGAAAATTATAAAAATGAAAAAAATCTATAGTGGAATTAGGTCACAGTGACCTACTTCATGGTTACAAGACCGATTTTGCTCAAATGTCATTATCTCAAGAAAACGCAATCGATTCTGGTCAGATTTGGTCAGAAATGGTCCTTGAATGGAATTATTTCAATTTTGTGCCAGTTGACTATCCAAGTTGGTCACCACGGGGGCCGTTACTAAAAATAGCACAAACATAAAAATGACAATTACTCAAGAACTCTTGAATGGAACTGGACCAATTTTGTGTCAGAATTTTCCTTACATGAAGCTGTTTCGATTAATTGCAATTTGGCATTCCAAGATGGCCACCATCTGCCTTTACTAAAAATAGCACAAACATAAAATGACAATTACTCAGTAACCCTTGAATGGAATTGGACCAATTTTGTGTCAGAATGTTCCTTGCATGAAGCCATTTCTCTTAATTGCAATTTCGCATTCCAAGATGGCTGCCATCTGCCGTAACTAAAAATAGCACAAAACATGAAAATGACAATATCTCAGTAACCGCTGAATGGATTTCAACGAAAGTTATGTGAGATGTTTCAAAAGTAACTAACTATAGATCAGTCATGTTGGCCACTGTTACTAAAAATAGAAAAATGTGAATATTAGAAAATCTCAATGGAATTGGACTAATTTTCTATCAGAATGATCCTTTCATTAAGCATTTTCGATTTTTTGCATTTTGGCATTCCAAGATGGCCGCCATCTGCCGTTACTAAATATAGCACAAAACATGAAAATGACAATATCTCAGAAACCGCTTAATGGATTTCGATGAAATTTGTGTCAAAATTATTCTTACATTGAGGTGTTCCAGAATTAACTATCTGTAGAGCAGTCATGTTGGCCACTGTTACTAAAAATAGAAAAATGTGAAAATTAGAAAATCTCAATGGAAATGGACTAATTTTCTCTCAGAATGGTTCTTTCATTGAGTTTTTTTTCGCTTTTTGCATTTTGGCATTCCAAGTGGCCGCCATCTGCTGTTACTAAAAATAGCACAAAACATGAAGATGACAGTATTTCATTAACTGCTGAATCGATTTAGACGAAATTTATGGCAAACTGATTCTTGCTTTGAGTCCTTTAAAAAATTAACAAATATAGACCCGTCAAGTTGGCCTCTGTCACTTAAAGTAGCAAAATATGAAAATTAGAAAATTACAATGGAGCTGGACCAATTGTGTATCAAAATGGTCCTTGCATGAAAGTTTTTCGATATTTTGCATTTTGGCATTCAAGATGGCCGCCATCTGCCATTACTAAAAATAGCACAAAACATGAAACTGACAACATCTCAGTAACCCCTGAATGGATTTTGATGAAATTTGTGGCAAAATGATTCTTGTATTGAGCTGTTTCAAAAGTTAATATATAAAGACCAGACAAGTTGGCCTCTTACTCAAAGTAGCAAAATGTGAAAATGAGAAAATCTCATTGGAATTGGACCAATTTCGTATCAGAATGGTCCCATTGCACAAAAGCCAGGTGAGCGATATCAGACCCATTTGGACCTCTTGTTTTTTTATCCCCTGCCATAAAAAATGGGGTGGGGGGGGGCTTATCATATCACCCCTGTCTGTACATAGGTACATAACATACATAGGTACGTCCAGTACGAAATGGTTTGCGTTCTATATCTTTTGAAAATATTGGTGTATTGAATTCATATTTTATACACAGGTATATAATCATAAAATACAGGTCAAGTTTGATGTTGGGTAAAATCCGATTATTATTGTTGGAGTTATGGCCCTTTTTCGACTTCCATTTTGTATGAAAAAATGGTTTCCTTTCAATATCTTTTTAAAACATTGATATGTTGAATTCATATTTTATACACAGGTATATAATAATAAAATACAGGTCTAGTTCGATGTTGGGTAAAATCTGTCTATTATTGTGGGAGTTATGGCCCTTTTTCGACTTCATTTTGTATGAAAAACTGGTTTCTGTTCATTGTCTTTTGAAAAGATTAATATATTGAATTCATATTTTATACACAAGTATATAATCATAAAATACAGGTCAAAGTGGATGTTGGGTAAAATCTGTCTATTATTGTTGGAGTTATGGCCCTTTTTCGACTTCATTTTGTATGAAAAAATGGTTTCCTTTCAATATCTTTTTAAAACATTGATATGTTGAATTCATATTTTATACACAGGTATATAATCATAAAATACAGGTCAAGTTCGATGTTGGGTAAAATCTGTCTATTATTGTTGGAGTTATGGCCCTTTTTCGACTTCATTTTGTATGAAAAGCTGGTTTCCGTTCATTATCTTTTGAAAACATTGGTGTATTGAATTCATATTTTATACACAGGTATATAATCATGAAATACAGGTCAAGTTGGATTTAGGGTAAAATCCATCTGTTATTGTGGGAATTATGGCCCTTTTTCAACTTCATTTTGTATGAAAAATGGTTTCTGCTCATTATCTTTTGAAAAGATTAATATATTGGATTCATATTTTATACACAGATATATAATTATAAAATACAAGTCAGGTTTAATTTAGGGTAAAATCTGCCAATTACTTTTGGAGTTATGGCCCTTTTTCAACTTCATTTGGTACAATTATTGCTTTCGTTTGTTACTTCTTGAAAAGTTACTTGTTTCCGGGCTATTTCTGTTGGAAAGTTGCCCCCCCTCCCCCCTCCCCCCCCCTCAAAGTCTGCCTTTGTGAATCTAGTTATCCTACAAGTGCCAGTACCTTAGTACCTTAAACAAGACGCCATCTTACTTAGGGCACTAGGCGGGTGCATCCGTGTCCTATGGACACATTTCTAGTTTTTTAAGCTCACCTGAGCACGAAGTGCTCAAGATGAGCTATTGTGATCGATATTTGTCCGTCGTACAGATGTCCGTCCGTCTATCTGTCCATCTGTCCGTCCGTCCGTCGTCAACAATTTCTTCAAAAGACATCTCCTAGACCAGTGGGCCAATTTCAAAATAATTTCACACAAATGTTTCTGGTATAGCCCTGAACCAAAATTGCTAAAATCTTTCCCCTCCGCTGAACAAAATGGCCGCCAGAGCTAAAAATAGAAAAACCTTTAAACGACATCTCCTTTGAAACCAATGGCTTGATTTAAAAAAAAATTCACAGAAATGTTTGGCTCATTGCCCTGAACCAAAACTGCTAAAACGGTTCCACTCCGATGAAAAAAACGGCCGCCAGAGCTAAAAACAGAAATCTAAAAATAGAAAAACCTTTAAAAGACATCTCCTCTGAAACCAAAGGCTCGATTTCAAAATAATTTCACAGAAATGTTTGACTCATGGCCCTGAACCAAAATTGCTAAAATGATTCCACTCAGCTGAACAAAATGGCCGCCAGAGCTAAAAATAGAAATAAATCTTAGAATGACACAGCGGGCACAGTTTTGATCCAATCATTATGAAACTTTGTCAGAATGTTTATCTTAATCAAATCTAGATCAAATTTGAAACTGGGTCATGTGGGGTCAAAAACTAGGTCACTAGGTCAAATCTTTGAAAAACCTTGTGCACACTCTAGAAGGCCCAGTTATGATCCAATCTTCATGAAACTATGTCAGAAGGTTTATCCTTATACAATCTAGGCCAGGATTGAAACTGAGTCATGTGGGATCAAAAACTAGGTCACTAGGTCAAATCGTAGAAAAACCTTGTGTACACTCTAGAGGGCACAGTTATGATCCAATCTCAATGATACAAAGTCAGAATGCTAATGGGAAAATACTAGAACATAAGATTTTTTGGAGACTGTTGAAGATTTTGATCTGAAAATTGGTATATACAGTCATCTTGATGAGTACATGAGTCATCTTAATATGTACAAGAGGTCAAGGTCATTCTTAGAACTTTGATCCTGGTCTCTCATATTGTGACAATTTCACACATCTCCTCAAAAGCCACCTGGCCAATTGTAACCAAATTTCATATAGAGCCTCTAGGGTCTGAGGGAAAGAAAATTTGTTCAAACGGTCTTGGTCACATGACTAACATGGCCACCACGCCCATACATAGCAAAAACCTTCTTCTCAAGTACCGAATGATCGGTGGCCTTTAAACTTAGTATATAGCATCAGGTACTTGGGTAATATCAAGATTGTTTAAATGATGACCTTGGGCTGACCTTGATCTTTTTTAAGGCAAGGTCAAGTATGGGAAAATGCTAGAACATAAGATTTCATGGCAAGTTTAGAAGAGTTTTTTGAACCAGGGTTCTCCAATCGGATTGGACGTAGGCGACGTTATGACGTTGTTGTTACGAGGTTGACGCTGTTCTGCTTTCATTAGAAAAACTGTGTATAAATGTTTTTCTGCTTCAGCTGTAGCCCCTATCGCGAATCTGTGGTAAAAAAAATAGATAAAAAACTAGACAATCACTAAAGGTGATGAATGCCCCCGCCATATACTTCACTAGATGAGTAATGTGTTAAGACATACTTGTGTGAAGTTATATCATAATCTGGTGCTACAGGGACGACAAAGTGTTTTCTATAAATAGCAACTGTGACTTTGACCTTGGATCTACAACCATGCAAGGTCCAAGATAAAGTATACTTAATATTTGTGTGAAGTAATATCAAAATCAGTATACAAATAAAGGCGCTAGAACCATGACAAAGTTTTACATGTACCTATAATAGCATCTGTGACCTTGACCTTGGACCTACAATGTTGAAACGTGAATTTCACCCAGAAATTGCCATGTTAAATATTTGTGTCAAGTTATTTCAAAATCAAGTCAGAGGGATGACAACGAATTTTCTAAAAAAAAAATAGCAAATGTGACCCTAAAATTCTGGATTGTGAACTTGTCCAAGATACTCTCTTTGGAAGTTACTACAGACAAAATCGCACCTGACAGTAAAGATTATTTAAATGAGTCTCGTAGCATGCTCTCTTCGCCAATTATTGCAGACATAACCTCATCAGTCAGTGAACATAAATTAAACGTGTCAGATAGCGTGTCTTTTACGCCAGTTATTATGCACAGAATCCCACAAGACTATGAATATATGTTGAACGTGTCAAGTAGCGGGGCGTTGTCGGCAGTTATTACAGACAATATCACCAGACAGTGAAGAAATGTTAAACGTCTCAGGCAGTGTGTCAACCTTACCAGCAAATCTTAAGGACCGAATCGCATAAGACAATGAAGAAAAATTGAACGTGTCAGGTAGCATGTGGTGTTCCCCAGTTTTAACAGATAAAATCTCACAAGACAGTGAAGAGTACTTGGAAGCGTTAGTAGCATGCTTTATCATATGACGTCGCATCTGAGAGTGTAAGAAAGCCATGGATTAAAAACGATAATCCACTAGTGGATTAAATATGCAAATTACGTCGTAACGTTATGCATTAGCGTCCATGAAACGTCGCGTTTTCTAATGGCAACATCGGGACGTTTTAGAGCAAAATTTGCTTATTAGATGCGATTTTAGTGTCATATGATAAATAGAATCTTGTATTCGTGCTCCTGTATTATTGAATTTATTAAACTCGTTGGTGAAAACGATAAGATGCTCGGCAGAGCCTCGCATCTTATCTTTTTTCCCCAACTCGTTTAATAAATTCAATAATACATGAGCACTCATGTAAGATCCTCTATATATTCGCCAGTGATAACAGACAGAAGCTCATCAGACAGTGACGATAAGTTAAACATGTCCGGTAGCATGCTGTCTCCAGCAGTTATTAGAGACAGAATCTCACCAGACAGCGAAAATTAGTTTAATAGGTCAGGTAGTGTGATGTGTTCGGCAGTTTTTACAGACAATATCTCACCAGACACTGATGGTAAGTTAAACGTGTCAGGTAGCATGGTGTCTCCAGCAGCAATTACAAACAGACTCTCACCAGGTAGCGTAGAAAAAGTTTAAAGAGTCGGGTAGTGTGCTCACAGTGCTGTCTTCGGCATTTTTACCAGACAGTATCGCACCAGACACTGATTATAAGTTAAACGTGTCAGGTAGCATGCTCTATCCGCCAGTTATTACCGAAAGAATCTCACCAGACAGCCATGGGCAGTTGAAAATCTCAGGTTGCGTGATCTCGTCAGCAGTTACTTCAGACATAATAGGGAGGTTAAGATTTTTAACTTGTACGTGTACGTGTACGTCTAGCGATGATTTGTGTGCATACGTCATCAAAAACTGCATACTCTCTACCAGTTAGAAGTAAATTTTAGACGTTGACTACTTCTAGGAGGCTGTTTACACGTAGCTTAATAAACGTGTACTTTGAATTCATTTTTCGTAAATGTACATTTTATTTTATGGTATCAGTTGAGAGCAGATATCTGAGAAATGATTTAAAGCGCTCACTTGAAAATCAGTGAAGCGTAAATAAGATACACAAATGTTTACAGTGAGGGTGGTACATGCAAGGCATAGGCAGTATTTGTTGTTGATATCTCCGTAGTTGTAAAGATGCATCGATGAATGAATGATTTCAGTTATACGACCCTTTCAAAAGTATTTTAGTCATGTGGGGCATATAAGGAAATATATGCGATACGGACGACGCTGAAATAAACAAGATGCAGAAAAGAAACGCGACCTTAACTGGAATCGAACTCGCGACCTCGTGATCATGACTGTAGAGCATCAACCGCCCCCCCCCCCCCCCCCCCCCCCAGCTAGCAGTAAAAATAATCATGTGGTCACATGTCCGCATCATAAATGGTACTGAGTTGGGAAGTGTGTGTATTTCGATTCTCGTAAGAACGCCCCCCCCCAACAACCACCCCACGGACTTTAGCGGTACGAAACCATGGCCGCAGTAACGGGGCGCCTTGCGTCCGTCCATTTGAGTTAGGAAAGCTGGTCGGGATCATTTATGTCCCAATTAAAACGGGGGAATCAGACTGTAAGATGGGTAGGGATGAGCTACATCATCAATAAACGATAAAAAAAGCATAAGACATAGGGGATTCTGTTGGTCGTTTTTTTGTATCAATCAATGAAAGCTTTCGAAAAACAAATCGGCGAGAGTGGAGAAGAAGTGAGTGCACGCAGGTAGTGAACTGACAATAGTAAGGGCTTTCCTTTACTGTAAAAAGTACAGGATAGTACCATATTTCTAACATGGAAACTGGCTGCATGCACTGTGTAAAAAAGCTGTTTTCCGCGTTTGGTTGTACATTGATTAAAGAAATTAAATGCGTCTTTAAAGCAAGGTTTTTTACACAATGCAGTCGCGTTCCATATCAGAAACTTAAAGTAATACCCCGTACTTTTTACGGTGAAAGGCCTGGCAGCCAGATGCAAGGTCTTTTCCCGTAAAACCTATGGTCCTTTGTAACAGTGCAATTATCACATGTAGTGCCATTATTAGAAAAAATGTGGTGTATATAAGATGGTCACCGGGTGTAATATTGGTGACGGGCCTGTATTCTTTCTTTTTGACTCCAAAATAATTAGAACGTTAAGTTTCGACAAAAACCGACCGAAACAATTGGTAGAGAGGAGATAGTGTTAACTCACAAACGTACACACGGACGAAAAGTCATGCATATAACTTTTTCTACAATTACTTCGACGATCCAAAATAATTCGCCGCATTTATTTTGGTTACACGTACACGTAAAAGTTACATTTATCTTAACTTTTAACAACTATAATTAGAACTTGTACGTGTACGTGTAGCTACCAGTAGCCGTACGCGTACAAGTTCTAAATCTTAACCTCCCTAATCTCACCAGATAGTGAAAGTCAGTTTAATGTGTCAGGCAGCGATGCATCAGGCAGCGTGCTTTCTTCGCCAGTTATTACAGACAGAATCGTACCTGAGTGTGAAGCTAACTTGAGCGTGTCAGGAAGCGTGCTGTCTTTGCCCCTTATTACAGACAAAATCTCACCAGACAGTAAAGATAAGTTGAACGTGTCAGACAGAGAGCTCTTTTCAGGCAGTGATGATAAGTTGAACGTGTCAAGTAGCTGGCTGTCTTCAGCATTTACTGCAGACAAGATCTCAGCAGACAGTGAAGATAAGTTAAACGTGTCAGGCAACGTGCTGTCGCCAGCAATTGTTTCTGACAGAATCTCGCCAGACAGTGAAAATAATTTGTACATGTCAGAAAGCATACTCTCTTCGGCAGTTATTATAGACAGAATCTCAACAGACAGTGAAGATAAATTAACTTTGACAGGTGGCATTCTCCATTCGCCCGAAAATACAGGCAGTATCAAATCAGACAGTGAAGGTAAATTAAACGTGCCAGGTAACATATTACGCAGAGAATCTCATCAGACAGTGGAGATAAGATGAACGTGTCAGGTAGCGGGCTGTATTCGGCAGTTATAACAGACAGAAAATCACCAGACAATGAAAATACTTTAACATATCAAGCAGCCTTCTTTCACCAGGAATTGTTAAAGACCGAATCACAACAGACTGTGAAGAAAAATTGAACGTGTCTGATAGCGTGCTGTTGTCGCCAATTATAACAGACAGAGTCTCACTATACAGTGAAGAAAAGTTGCATGAGGCAGGTAGCATGTTCTCTTCGTCCATTGTTACATACAGAGCCTCATCAGACAGCGAAGATAATTTAAACTTGTCAGGTAGCAAGCTCTCTACGCCAGTTATTTCGCATAGAATTCCCCCAGACAGTGAAGATAAGTTTAACGTGCCAGGTAGCGTGCTCCCTTCGCCAGTTATCACAGACAGAACCCTACCAGACAGCGAAGATAAGTTGATTGTGTCAGACTGCGTGCTCTCGTCAGCAGTTGCTACAGACAGAATCTCACCAGACAACAAAGACAATAAAGATATGTTGAACATGTCACGTCACGAGCCTTCATCAGCAGTTATTACAGACCTGATCTCAGCAGACAATGAAGAAAAGTTGAACGTGTCAGACAGCGTGCTTTCTCCGGCAGTTACTACAGACATAATCTCACCAGACTCTGAAGACAAGTTGAACTTGTCAGACGACGTGCTCTCTCCGGCAGTTACTACAGACATAGTCTCGCCAGACAGTGAAGAGGTTAAATGTGTCACATAGCATGCTCTCCTCGCCAGTTATTACAGATCGAATACCAGACGACAAAGTCAGTACTCAATTCTGGCAATAAGGCACTGAAGATAACGTAATCTCTGTTGAAAACGACAGGCATCCCCATTTTCATACGCCCGTTTTGAAAAAAAAAAAAAAAAACGGACGTATTATGGCATGGCGCTGTCCATCCGTCTGTCTGTCCGTCCATCCGACAACATTCTTGTGCGCACCATATCTCTGAAACGATTTGAGATAACTTCATGAAATTTTGTACGCGTATATATTAGGATGGGGCAAAGTGTCGCGTATAGTAATGGTTGCTCACCCTTTTTTAGTTTCCAAGTTATGCCCCTTCGATTATTTTTTACCCTACTAGTCTTGTGCGCGCCATAACTAGATAACCTTTTGGGATATCTTGATGAAACTTCATAGCAATGTGTCCGATGATGTGTCGCGTATAACAATGGTTGCTCTCCCTTTCATCGATTTGGAGTTGCACCCCTTTGATTAGATTTTTTCGGCTGTTTTGTGTTTACTAATCTTGTGCAATCAATAACTTAGTAACCATTTGGAATATCTTCATGAAACTTTATAGCAATGTGCATGATCACAAGACGGTATGTCAAATATAAGAATGGTTCTTCCCTCTTAAATTTGGAGTAACCGCCCTTTGATTAGTTTTTAGGCTAACCCATTCCCCCCATAACTCCTTAACCCTTTAAAATACTTTAATGAAACTTTATAGGAATGTATATAATAATGGGACAATGTATCTTGAGCATTGACTACGACTCTGGCTTACTTACTTCCTGTATTATCTGCCCTTGCATCAATTTCCGTTTTACTCTGTAACTCCTTAACTGTTGGAAATATTTTAACAGAACTTTATGGTGATGTGTATATTGTCAAGGGGAAGTATTGTGACCAAGAGTTTATTAATTGTCTCCCTTGTTTGACATTGGCATTTCTCAACTTCTGAGCTGCTTCACGCTAGAAGCTGATTTTTAGTATACTAATAGTATTTGATGTGTTAGATGTTTTGATAACATTGCAGTCATTAATTTCAGAGTTTTTTTCCCCTGTTTGTCTGCCTGTCCATCCTTCTATAAACAATCTTGTTCATTCTGTAACCCCTTCATGACACTGAAATGGGCGTATTATGCGCCGCTTGCGAAGCTCTTGTTAAACAGGTGGCAGCCTTGAAAACAAGGTGTACATGATTAGGAAAACATTTTTGGATGTAGTTACAGATAAGCGCATTGTGGAAAATCCGGACCAGAGCAAAGTCATTTTTAGTTTAAACACGTTTTATTCCATAAATATGACAAAGTACAACATGTCGTCAATACAGGCTAAAGGATCAGAACGAAAGCAATAATACTTATTTAGTTCTTTTCCTTAACAAATATAGTTTGTTAACTAAAAGACGAAAGACATCTAATTTGAAAACAAATATGCTCAAGAAATACTCCAGAATAGTAGTTCTAAACAGAGGTAGATGCTCAAGTAAATACACGTAGATTCAAAAGTAATAAAGAAAGACAAAGAGATATGAAGAAAATATATAAAATACGTGAAAAAAGTGGAAGCTCTGTAAATGTATTAGTGATGAGTATTCTGAATACGTCAAAGCAGATGTTTCAGCTGTAATGAAAGCTGTATATAAGGCTGGATGTGCATTTTGTTAACCAATTTAATTTGTGTCACTCTGAAAAGGTCATATAAACATTAACTGAGCTTTAACGGTTTGATAATAAAAGTGTAACACAGATAAAAAGATCTTTATAGGAGAAAGAAAAAAGAAAAATATGAAAACAGGTAAACATAGATAAAAAAAATACAATAACAGAGAGGGGAATGCAGCAGCAGCAGACTGGCAAATTTGATTTGTCTTGTCATTTTTAAACCACCAGTTGCACCCAAAGCCGGTGAGGTACATGTATATAGTCTTGGTGGAGACATCACTAAGGCTGATAACTGGAAGAGCGACCAATATATCTAGGTGTCAGTTGCTGGTTACGGTTTCCGCCCAAAAAAACAGAAGAGCTTTTGGACAAAACTGTATTACATATCGACCGGTGCAGGCGACACAGCGGGAAATTCTGACTTCATAAGGAAGGCTTACTTTTATAAAGACAGACCAGAATGGCCATACGTTTTGATACAGTATCTAGGAAATCACTCTGTGTTTTTCCAGAGGCTACATGGAAACAGTAAAAATAGCGTTCCTTATAGGCGTACATGTAAATTAGTACTGACTGGCATAAGAAATCAAACATCTGCTTGTGGTATGGGTGTTGCCAGTAATGTTGCCAAAACCTATGCTAAGGAACAAGCTGGCGATCATGTGGCAGCTGCTCACCAAGGTATTTTGAACCCAAGGAATTCTTAACAGGTTAGAAACATTGTAAAATCGGAGAAAAGAAAACTCAAGGTGTCACACGATGAAATGTATTCAACGGTGCAAGCTGCACATCAATTAAACGTCTATGTACATAAATGTAACTTTTATCCTGATTTGAAAATTGTGATCGGATCCAAAGAAATTTTAGATGAACTGAACGATTTGCTAACTCTTGAATCCGATGATGTTGGTTGGTTGGTTGATTTGATGCTTAACGTCCACGGTAAACAGCTAAGGTCATGTCGGGACGGTCAGTTAACCTAACCACACTATTCCTGGGCAGGCTTAGACCTTCTAAGCGGTTAACCAGTATTAAGTGCACATCCTTTCGCCAGTAACTGACAACTGCCCTTCTTGAATCAGCAGAAGGAGAAACGAAAGTATGTGGCCAGACCGGGATTCGAACCCAGGACCTCTGACTTACGAGTCAGGTGTCCTACCGATTGCGCTACCCGGCCCGGCTGAATCCGATGAACCAGTAGTACTGTCATACGATACAATATTTAACATAGGAAATTATTTTGTTTCTCCACTTGTTTGGTTTAAACAATATTTTATTTCATCTTTTGTACAAATCATATTCACACATACATATAATGTTAGGATCGGAAAACAAGTTCTAAGAACTTATAGGTATCCTCTCCTAGAGGATTTTGTCTCTCCACTTGTTTTTCGTCCCGTTATGTTCAAAGACGACAAGACTATTCCCGCAGCATTCTTGATCCACGACCGCAAGAACAGGCTAACTCATGAAACCTATTTTTCGTACAGTTTTGGCCCTCGTTCCAAATGTAGAGTACCTGGATACTCCTATGATTACCGGCAGAGAAATGGCAATTTACAGGGCAATAAAACGCGTCGCTCCAAATTTGAAGATACTATTCTGCTGGAACCATTTGAGGAGAGATTTGAAAAGTTATCTTGAAAAGCAGAAGGCGACGTCTGACGACAAACTTGTTTATTCATGGGATTTCCTTGCACTGTTACAGTGTGACTCATTATCAGAATTTGAAGACTGAATCGAGACTGAAACCAAAATGGTCTTTGGCGATGATTGATTATTTCGATAAACATTATAGAAAGGATATTTTGGGCCATTCAGCGGAATGGGTGTTGGATGGTGCAAGTGTCTGTAAAGGGAAAAACGGTATCACTAATAACATGGAAGGATTGAATACCCTAGTAAAATGCCTAGCAAACTGGCCTGGCATACCCGTAGATGCGTTGGTAATATCCCTGCACTTCTTGCATCTTGCAGCGCTACAAGTACAACGAGATTCTGCGTGGACGACTACAAGTTGGTGATTTTCGTCTAAAGGATATGCATCTCGATGAAGTACTAGATCCTGAGGAAGTCGAGCACACCCGAACAGATAGTGGTGTTAGTGAGACGCGGAGATCTGAATGCTTCATATGGAAACGAAGAAGAAGAAGACGTCCAGGCTGAAGGAAGTGTACCAGCTGACGCTACTAAACAAGGGGATACCTGTACAGACGCAGAGCAAACAGAGGGTCTGTTTAAGACCCATAGGGCGTTTGCAGTCGCAGTCATAAAAGAAAAACGGATCTGGAATGTTCCAGAATCAGGGAGTTGGATTGTCATGGGCTCTAAAAATGACAAGTATGCTGTGGCATTGGACCCGGAGGAAAAATGTAGTTGTCCATCTCTTGGGTCATGTGATCACATCCTGGCTGCTAAAATGAATATAGGCAAGGAGCCTCAAACAATTAAACACATATTAAACATGACCCAGTTAAGACAAAACACCAAAAAGAGACAAAACAAACAAGCAGGAAAAAAAAGCCCAGACCCATAGATATTTATGATACAGAAGAATGTGAAATTAATGCCGCACCAGACGCACCTTTAAAAGATTTTGTCGCAAAGAAAACTGCAGATAATTTATCAACCATCCTAGGAACACCGGCGAACTTTGCTACTTCAACACCAATGACGAGCACGACAAGAAAGACCCCAAAGTCAATACTGAAAGCTCGTCAATTTCGAACACCGAAAAAGTCTTGCAAAAAGATGCGTTTTGACCAGTCATCTGCCAACAACGCTGACATGAAACCAAACGTACCTGGAAAAGAAACTTTACAAAATTGTCTCTCAACCGTGACAGAAGAAATTGACGATTTTAGAGAAGATTCTGTCTTTGAACAGGAGCAGGTTGCGGACAAACTGGCCGAAGAAGAGGAAAAGATGGAGTTCATAAATAGCTGTAATGATATTTCAGCTTGCACTCGACCGCGCAGTTCATTGAGTCATGCAGAATGTAGTAGTCCTGGCAAAAGCACAGGGGCCGTATTCATAAAGCCACTTAAGTCGTTGCTATGCGGTTGCTAAGGCTAAATATCTATAAAGGAGATTCCCTACAACTATGAAATTTGGTCTGGAGGAACAGTCTTTGTAAGACTGTTCCTCCAGAGCAAATTTCATAGTTGCAGGGAATCTCCTTCAAAGAAATTTAGCCTTAGCAACAGCATAGCAACCACTTAAGTCGTTTTATGAATACGGCCCAAGCTCAAACAAGAGACGAATGTAGACTATTCAAAACTCCAGACAATAGTAACAACAGCGCTAGGAAAAAGCCAAACTTATCAGAAATGCCAAAGGAAGAAACTGCAACTGTGCACTGTGACACCAACATATCAGAAGATATTTCGGGCAGAAGTTTTAATAACTCCACGAAAACAATTATCATTGGCGATATAATGTGTGACCCGGAAGACAAAGACAGACATAAAGGGTGATAGTTGCGTTTGCCAGGAACGAACTATTCTGTTACTATAGGTAATAAATTTGACATAGTTTACAACAAGAAGTTGACAGACAGAGTAGTAAGCTTCGCTCAGCGGCTTTTAAAAGGAATAACTCTTCAGGTCAATGGGCTACAAGACTGCTGCTACGTCGCTGTGGAAAAAGACGGAATCTGGAAATACTGCGTAAAAATGAGACCCACCTATCCATCGTCATGCTAGATACATCATACCGGGACCGACCACTTGATAACGTCAGCACAAGATACTAATGAAGGCCAATTCATAATATTTGATACAAGTCATAGCTACAATCCACGGCTGTCAAAAAGTGTAAAAATGCAACTGTTTGCATTATACGGAAAAGGCAAGAGCTAGTTAGAAGTCGTGTTTCCTCGTATTCAACAACAAAACAACGGCGTGGACTGTGGAATATTTGCAATTGTCTATGCTACTGAGTTCGTTTCCAACAAATTCACTGGCAATGACTATCTATAATTCAATAAAAACAACATGAGAGAACATCTTCTGTGCTGCTTCCAAGAAAAAGAACTGATTTGGTTGATTTGATGCTTAACGTCCACGGTAAACAACTAAGGTCATGTCGGGACGGTCAGTTAACCTAACCACACTATTCCTGGGCAGGCTTAGACCTCCTAAGCGGTTAACCAGTACTAAGTGCACATACTTTCGCCATTAACTGACAACTGCCCTTCTTGAATCAGCGGAAGGAGAAACGAAAGTATGTGGCCAGAACGGGATTCGAACCCAGGACCCTCTGACTTACGAGTCAGGTGCCATACCGATTGCGCTACCCGGCCCGGCGAAAAAAAAAAGAACTGACACCTTTCCCAAGGCTGCAAAGGAAACTTAGGCTAATAAAGGACAGACAAGTCGAATCAAGTATAATTTCGCGTTATTTAGCACTCTGAGGTCAGTTGGATCCGGATATACACGCATCATATATGGGGTGCCGTTTTCCTATTTATTCCCTGATGGATATCCATAATTCTAAAAAGATATCCATAAATCGAAGTATGATTATGGATATCCAATAATCTAAATGGTTATGGCTGTCACTAATTCTGATTATGGATATCAATAATTCAATGCATGGATAGCCATAATTTAAATAATGGATAACAAACATAATTCTGCTGATTTGTGGATATCACTGATTCGATTCATGGATATCAATAAATCTAATTACTGATTCGATAATTCGACATCACTAATTGATATCCATGAGCCACTGAGATAATTTGTTATCTACAATTCGAATGAGTGATATCCAGAATTCGAAGTGTGGATATCAATAAATCAGCCTATTTGTGATTATCACTTATTAGAATTATGGATATATATAACCGCGTGAACGAGTGTTGTTCATGGATGTATGAACATTATCAGCCCAGTATAGGTTCATCAAAGGAAATTAATTGTCGACGAGTGTAAATATTTAAGAAAAAAGAAAAACACTGAAACAGTAGCTGCAAAACTATACCGAATTTGGTGTGACAGACGCTCGTTTCTGTATTTTAACTTCTTCAGTTTTGCTAAACCCCATGAGTTTGAAAGAGAAAAGGTGATGGGCAAGTCTCGGCAGGCAACGAGCAGCCCTCTCCTAGCCACACTTACTGAGTGTGTTCATACTTCCATGAACTTCGGAAAAAGGAATTTCATCTCTTTTAATTACATTTAATTTTATAATCATTTAAGCATCATTTTCGATTTTCAAAAGCAATACTTGTAAAATACATGTACGACGAAAAGCTGTCACTGCCCCACAGGTAAGCCGCTTACGGTGGCACTACACTAAAACAATTCCCATAGCCCACAGTGCAAAATGGGTCAAAGCAATTTTCTCCTGGTCTAAAGTTTCCAAATTGAGGCATGGCATTGAATAGACAACACCTTTACCTACCAGTAACAGCTAAAAAGTCTGGGGTTGTGCGGCATGTTTTTGACTTATTGTACTTTCAGTTTTGACAGGCCTAGTTCGCAGTAAATAAATCTCGAAACTTTCAGTGGCACCCCCTGTGTATTTTTCAACCCCAACAAAAATGTAGCAAAAAACAGCTTTGTAAATAAACTCCATTTTTTATAATAATAAATAAGCATAACTTTCAGAAAAAATATTTAACTTTCATAATAAAACCTACCAGGAGCCTGCAATTTTTCATTATACTCCTGAAAGCTCTCCCCGAAAGAGGCGGGGCTTGCATAATGAGCATTTGTTTTGACTGTAGTGCATCCTATACCTTCCACCAAATTAAGGCCTTTAGCCTTCTTGTATTATATAATGTAAAACAGGTTCACTGCCATCATTTATTTATGCCAGGGATTACAGTTCTGCTAGTTGTTGAGGAAATATTGGCAGCACTTGGCGGCCAAAGCATAAAACATGTACTTTATGAAACATCTTACTCTTACTATTTGTCCTGTTACAAAAAGAAATATGCCTATGAACTATTAAGCCATCTGTGTTTTGTTTCTTTAATCTCTTATGTAAAAAGTATGGCCTATCAGTCATACTTTAAGCAAAGTTCCATATATATATAGCTGTAATATCTGTTGATACGAGGGTACTGTTAAAATATGCAAAATTTCTGAAATTTTGCCTTTGAAAGAATACAGAGTTCCTGCCATGCAATTAGCTGACAGACAGTTACTAATATATGATAAACTATTACTCCTAATATTTGTATCCTGCAAGTCTGACTGCATATCATGAGGTGCGCAGCAGAAAAACCAACTTTTGCAACCCACCCCACTTCCTGCTCGGAGACATTTCTGGGCGCAAACAATTTTACTGCTTTTGTTCGTCCTCAAATACAAGCATACTGTCTTCAAACTACTACCAAGCTCATAGAATCAACTTTTATTCTTCTATTCTATTATTCTATACCCAAGCAACTGCATATCTAGTAAAAGGGGCCTTACAGAGCTGTCTAATTAAGGGTAGCTGAAGAAACAGGAATATAAACTGATGCTGAGGGATACTGAGGTTCAAGAAAGGGAATATTCCATATAACAAAGGCTTTAAGTCAGATGAAAGCTACTCACCAGCAAACACTGATGCTGTTATATCTTAAAATGTAAGACTTCCAAGAGGCATATTTGCAGAAATGCGACTCACAACAAACAATCTTCACTCGAGCCGGGTCCAGGCCAGCATGTCTTTTGAGATCGAAGAGCCCTGTCTGATCTGAAAACAAAACTGTACTTGCAAAGAAAAGCTCTAACAATAAATTCTGTTTTCCCTATGTTTGTTGAGAATAATAATACAAATAATAATAATAAATAATAATAGACTGAAAATTGAACATTGTAGTATTCCCAGCAGAACAAAGGGAGGCAACTCCTCCTTCCATGGTACTGCATGCACAGTTTGATCTCTGAGTTGCAGATGCAAAGATAACTAAGATTAAAAGCATTTAAAGCATGAAACAAATTCATACAATCTGAAAGGAACAGGCAAAAGATTTATTTTCTGCTTGTGTGCATAATATTTTCAAAGGGTATGGTTCAACCTGACCAGACCAAACTGAACACACAAAAGAGCCAATTTTGGTGCTTATATTGACAACAATATGAAAAAGCATAATGTTGTGGCCTTATCAGAACTGTCTGAGTGAGAAAGCTCTAATGACAGGCCATAACATCATTAGAATTGCCTCTAAGAGGAGGTTCTAATAAGACAAAACATACGTTTCAACGCCAGCTGTGGCCTCAAATAGATCCTCCTCATTGCGCGTTCAAATGAACATCCTCAGCAAGGCAGTTCTAATAAGGAGCCACAACATGTTTTTTTTCAGGGAAACATAGGAAAAAGATTGAAAATCCCAGATTAATTATCTATTAAGAGCTCTGGTTCTTTTCATCAATGTTATGAAATCCTCAGTCAGTAGAAACTCATGCCGCCAAATCTAATGAAATGCCAATAAATTTTCTTCCGAGAGAATACACAGAACTTAAACACGGGTGGGAAACTCCATAATCAGAGCCAATGGCTCTGATAAGGAAAGGTTAGGGCGGTTTTCCGGAGCACGTGCGGCTATGATTATACCGGTTGAAATTTGGACTAAGAAAAGGTAAATTTTGCATTCGTGGCATAAATTCGTTTTTACGGCGTGGGATCTCAAAAAAGAGAGAATGTAGTTCAATTCTCAGGTCTTTTAACTTCTCTTCTACGCTAAGGTAAGTTGTCATATGCGTACGATTTTGTCTGAATCATTTGTGTCGTGGGGTGACAGAAGGCTAATTTACAGATAGGCAGCTAACAATTGCGTTGAAATTCCTGTTGAAATGATATAGACATGAGAGTTTTGGTGGTCGAAGAGCGTGCACTGATTGTCTGATCCTTCCTTCCTCATTCGCAAAAAAAATAAGAATTGAAAGCAAATAAAAGAAATTGAGAATAAATAAACCGAGGCTCTGATTATGTCGAGCGGCTCTGATTATATCGGCCGGCTCTGACGTTGTCGGATGGCTTTACCCGGGTTTGAACCCGCGACCTTCTGGCGACCTTTTGCACCATAGCCGTGTCACTCTGACTCCTCGACTTCGGCGCCTTTTGATTGTAGTAAATTCGTAGTTAACAATGCTGTGAAACAACCTCATACAAATATTATCTCATCATTAATTATTCATTGTTGTCCCAATTCTCGTAACGTTGGTCTCCAAGAGGCTCAGCTGAACGAATCCATGGCTGCATCTCCTGGCACCGAGTCTGTCTGTCCATTTGTCATTATAAAGAATTTATTTTAGTCCAGTGGTTAGAGTGACACGGCTATGGTGCAAAAGGTCGCCAGAAGGTCGCGGGTTCAATCCCGGGTAGGGCCATCCGACAACTGGAAAACTCTCTGTCAACCCAACAGTAAATGAGGACCTGTTTAGAATCAGGGATTAGTAAGGCAGCGAAAGGAGGGAGATGGGCTCCATCTTTTATTTCAGTGGACATCTAATTCCTACTGCCTCTACGGCCACTAGGCTATGGGAAACCTTTACACTGATATATAACGCAGTACAAGATGTATGCTATGGACAACGACATCCCTAACTTGAAATCTAATGCACTTATTAAAACCTCCTTTTTCTCGCCTTAATGATATTTGGAAATCAATCATCTGTCAAACACTGCAACTAATTTTGTCGGCCCTTAGAACCCAAATAAACATCAAACACACGCCCCTGAATGTGATTCAGACTACAGTTTCAGTAAATATCACTACTACAAGACATTTACTTCAGTAGTAACCGACTCATACAAAAGTAGCCGTCCTACGTCAGAGCCGGCCGATATAATCAGAGCCGCTCGACATAATCAGAGCCTCGGTTTATTTATTCTCAATTTCTCTTATTTGCTTTCAATTCTTATTTTTGCGAATGGGGAAGGATCAGACAATCAGTGCACGCTCTTCGACCACCAAAACTCTCATGTCTATATCATTTCAACAGGAATTTCAACGCAATTGTTAGCTGCCTATTTGTAAATTACCTTCTGTCACCCCACGACACAAATGATTCAGACAAAATCGTACGCATCTGACAACTTACCTTAGCGTAGAAGAGAAGTTAAAAGACCTGAGAATTGAACTACATTCTCCTTATTTTGAGATCCCACGCCGTAAAAACGAATTTATGCCACGAATGCAAAATTTACCTTTTCATAGTCCAAATTGAAACCGTTATAATCATAGCCGCACGTGCTCCGGAAAACCGCCATAACCTTTCCTTATCAGAGCCATTGGCTCTGATTATGGAGTTTCCCACTCGTGTTAAAATGAATAAATTTTGCAGTGTTCAATCAAAAAACAACTGAACCTGAGAGTCTTGTCTGGCAATGTGTGCCATACCATCTGCTCAGTAAAACATGCAAGAATGTAAATAAGCAAAACGCAGTGCGAACAGGGCAGTTATGTGCAACTGCAGCCAAAACTATAACTTACCGCTGAAATTATGAGATTTGCATTCATACTGCTATTTCATGGCCCTGGTGAGTCTATTACAAATAGATTTTGTAATTTCAAAGGGAATTAAGCTTGAAATGAAACGCTGTTCACCTTAACAATTCAACGTAGTAAACCGATTGGCAATCCAGCCGAAGAAAAGTTTAGGATGGACAACGTTTGAATTATAAGAGATGAATTTCCTTTTTGGGGGGATTTTATCAACGTGTAAACTTAATGTAAACTTAACATAAAGCTCTTCGGGCCTTTATTCAATTTGAGAATGATTCGCCAGCGTTTACACATCGATACCCTCGCCCCCGCCTCCCGTCCCCGCAAAAAATCATTCCTATAGTCAACAAAACAAACTCAAATGATTCTGACTCTGAAACTTCCCGAAATCTTGACAAACTTAGTTTCTAGGTCTAGAATTCGATCAGCTAAAGATTCCATCACCTTCCCCGCCATTTTGAATTACTGGATAGAACGTGTGAAAAGGACTCGACCAATTGAAAAGAGGCAGTGCCAAAAGTCCATATTATATGGAAACTTGGCACAGTCATGTGACTGTGCCTTTATAGATCCAGAAAATATTAACGGGTGGCAATGGGAAATTTACTATGTAGATCTTATTTAGTATGTAATAATAATTATGAGTTGACAAAATTTTAAATGAAAATAATTCATAGCCCAGTATCAGCCATAATATTAGGGTACATTATGATTTCGTGTTATATGATAATTTGAAAGATGACGGCTGTATATGTTAAACAACTCTCTTAAACTAATTCTGTCCGCCTGTCTTTCCCCTCTTCTCTTCTCTTTTCTCCAACAGTTATGCTACGCCATACAGTAATGTTATAGCTATTTTTGGGACGTTGTCTCATATATCATGACTATGATCTGAGATGGAAATAAAGTTTTGTTCTGTTCTGTTCATAATAATATTCCACGACAAGAAACTCTTGCAAAGACGTGTCGCCTCATTTGGAATCTCGCGAATGGAGGAAACTACGCGTCTTAAACACGCTTTGTCTGATTTATTTATTTGTTACTCACTGATTTTTTTGAAGACTGCCATCAAGTGATATGGTAATATTTGATATTCATGTCCTATTTACTGATGTTTTCATGAAACACAATGTGTGATTGAGTTAATTGTGTTATTCTTTTTGCATCTTATAGATACCTTTAAATTTTAGACTGACTGAAATCTTGACGACTATCCATTTATGAATGATATTAACCACCGTTTATTGTTTTGAAAATAACTTTTCTCCTCCCCGTGGAGATCAGGTCTCGAAGCGAAAGTAAATTATTTTGATATGCATGCGATACGGTTTTTTTTTGGTTAAAAATAAAAGCTCGAGGTTGCTGTTTATTTAATTTAATTAATATTATATAATTTGTTCGCCTTTGACATTACTGATGTAATATGATTTATGTAAAAAAAACGTGGTTCTGATTTTCTAACAGTTGTGCACCAACCAAAGCGATTAGTAATATTGTAATATAGAATTTTTTGTAAATATGGGTTGCTGGTAAAAAAAAATGCGTCTGTCGTCCGAGAAGTTTTGGGTTTGTTGAGAGGGGACAGTAGGATTGACTTCTTTTGAATTTATTTTATGAGAGGTCAGGCTACTGCCCTCTCTATGATGCAGGCTGCCGAGGAAGAGTTTGCTTTCAGTGAAGCAGTGCACCCCTCCACTGGCCCGAGGCAGCTTGTTTGTCAAGGGTTTCGACCTGCGACAGCAGACCACTTAGGCAGACGAGACTACGTCTGTTTCGGTTCTGTCTGTATACCGAGCAAGTTTGCTGTGGTTCTTTCTCCGGGTACTCCGGTTCTTCTTTCACATTAAATACAGACTCTGACCGTTAAATACAGACTCTGACCGTTACAGCCGGGCCGCGTAGCGCAATCGGTAGGGCACCTGACTCATAAGTCAGAGTTCCTGGGTTCGAAACCCGGTCTGGCCACATACTTTCGTTTCTCCTTCCGCTGATACAAGAAGGGCAGTTGTCAGTTACTGGCGAAGGTATGTGCACTTAGTACTGGTTAACTGCTTAGGAGGTCTAAGCCTGCCCAGGAATGGTGTGGTTAGGTTAACTGACCGTCCCGACATGACCATAGCTGTTTACCGTGGACGTTAAGCACCAAACCACTCACTCACTCACTGACCGTTACACTGGCACGAAAGTTCTGACCGGCGTGCGTAGCGGTCCGAAACTTATATTAACCCCACAAGTTTTTGGGGAGTTTTTTGACCGTATACCGGTCTCGGGGTGTCTCGTGTTCAGTCATGGTTACAATTACATCCTCTTGCCATGTGGCATGTAGGAGGGTGAGCCTCATATAGGCTGGAATACCTGAGATACAAGATACAAGATATGGAATGTCTTTTTCGAGCCTACATTTGTGTGTTTTATAAATTAATTCGCTTGCACTAAAAGATTTACTCAGATATCGTCAGTCGACTCTCTTTGTTGTCTCTAATACTGACACTTTGAAGAACGCGTTTATGGTTGTTTCCCAGCGGGTACGCAGTGCTCGGTCGACATTGAATCGACGTCAGTGCAATGTTGCGACGTTGGATCATAGTCGATTCAGTGTTGATTCGGCGTTGTGTACCCAGTGTGACTGTTGAGACACAGACAGTCGGCTGCAAGTGTAAGCTGTTTGCCTTTACTGATAACTGCAAAATAGGATACAGATTTATAAAAGTGATTGGATTTCTTCTGATACCTATTTGTATAATGCACAAATATAAGTAGTTTATATTTTCGTTTTGTATTTGATTATGAATATGAAATAAAGTTTAAACCAAATACAATGTACGTTTAACACGTATGTTTGTATGAGATATTAGCATCGAAATAAGTGGGTTGGTGAGGAAATTATCGTAAAATTGCAGGTTTGTTTTATGGCCACTAGGTGTTATTAGTAAAACAATAATAATTTGATATAAAAAGATTGGTTATAATATGGATGTTTTGCAACAAACTGCATGCTTGGTGGTTAACCCAATTAAGGTTAACAGCTTTGCTTACATCTTCGATTGTACGACGGTGGATCGGGCCTTAGACCTTATGAAGGTGCCAACCTAAACCTTACTTAATAGTAACACAGACGGTTGGTGCCTGACACCCGTTCCGGGACGTATTGGGTCGGTCCCACCGTGGTTTAACTGGTATATTTCTTCTGCTCCAGAATTTCATTGTTGCTATTTCTGTGAGTCCTCAAGTTTGTTTTATCTTAGTCTTAATTTTGATTTCTATGTTCCTGAGATATTACACTTATGAGTTAGGAATCTTCCATGCAAACCGAACAACTAAGTGTCTGATGAACCAAAGCAGGACCAAAGGCTCGACCGCAAACCGGTTAAACCCCTCAGTAATTTCACTGCTGGCGGTCCCAAGGCAGCACTTCTGTTTTGGTTCTTCTTAGTTGTTTGTCGGGTTGAACAATATGTATCTATGGTATCTGATGAACCAAGGCAGAACAAAGGGCGAGGTTTGGTCGACCACAAACTGGTTAAGCCCCCTGAACTAGTAATTTCATCACTGGCCGTCCCAAGGCGCCCCATTCCCCCCCCCCCTCCCCCCAACTAGTATAGTAATTTCATCAGTGGCCGTCCCAAGGCGGCAGCTCTGTTTTGGTTCTTCTTTGTTGTTTTATGTGTTGTTAGTTGCTATGTCTGTTATTGACAACTTGTTTGTGCTGTTCAGGCTAGTCCGTTGACCACCTTCATGGGAATTGGCTATTCACATGGCAGCCACTGGTGCTGTCTTCGGTGATGACTAGTTTTGTGTTGTCTCTTTCCCACATGGTGTCTGGGGTTGGATCTGGAACAGTGTCAGTTCCTGTGAATTTTCCTCCTAACTTTTGTCATTGACAAAAGAAAAGACAATTTACATATTTAAGATAGAAAGCTTGATGAAATGAATTGTATTCATTTTTTCCCGTTTGCATTCAGAGCTAAGAAAAAGTGAAGTGGGCTTCGCCTGGTTTACTCAGTGTCTAAAGTAAAAAGATAGGCAATGATCTGGAATTAATACAATCAAATCCCAAAGTCCGCCATACCAACAGCTATCAAGGTATTTTTTGGAAGAAATACACTGCTTGCAGATTTTAAGTGAGAACGTTTTGTTGATATAATAATCTAAACGTTTAGATGTACAAAACATCGGCCAACATTCTTAGGATTGGCTGACTCAGTTACACTGTTTCTGAAATGCCCCTCGTGTAGTTTGCAGATGCCTGTTTGTGACCTTGCGGGGTCACGTCGTTATATAACGTGGCCAAACAAACAAACACAAGACGACTTTATCAGTCTGGCTTATTCTAGTATTTGACCGTTGGTCAGAGACTGAAAACTTTTATTGTTTCATTTGCCGAAAATGATTCGTTGGATTGTTGTTGTCGTTCTGCTGGCTGGTAATTCTAAAATATTTCTAAAACTAGTTATAAAACTGTCGTAATGTAATTGGTGACTTGTGACATTTTTTAGCAAAGTTTGCATGTACTAGTAAATAAAATAAATACAAGTTTTCTGCGGATATAATTTAACCCATTTTGAGCAGCGGGCGTATCCATCCTTATCATTGGGTGAACCCATTAGTACTTTTAGGGGTATCTGGTGAATATTTCCCTTTTTACTGTATTTTGCATCGAAATTCCGCGTTTGGTGGCGTCTGAACTGGGTCTGCACTGTTTGCATATGTCCCCAAAAAGGGTATGCGGCCTATAAAAAGGTTTAAATACCAAGGATTTTTTCTTTTCGTTAGCTATGAAATAAACCGCGGTCATGTACCTTGTTTTTCACTTTGGTTTTGATATCAATTGTAGAAAATAAAACCGTAACAGCTTTGTATCTCTATACTTGTAAAAATAGGTTCCCATTAGGTGTTTAGGATAGGATGTGGAAGTCGATGTATTTCAGTTCCTGATCACTGCCTTCTCATCCACTCGAAATCCTCGAAACATTTGAAAACTGTTTCTATCCGAAGTAGAAAATAAGAGGACCAATGGTCCTGTAAGCCACATGAGACCTTACTCTCAACAGACACAAGTTACTTAGCTCATGTGTTACAAATTTAAACCAGTGGCCCTAGTGGAATGCATATTTTAATTTCAAAATCTCATTGACCTCGAGCAAAGGTAAAAAATGACCTTGACCTTTGGTGGCCTTATGTCTTGATGTATTTAATTAATAATATTTTCGAATTATTATATCTAGACTTAAAAAGTTTTCGTATAGTCTGCTGTTTAAGCATTTCCAGCGTAAACGCATAATGAATCTGGTCATTTAGTTAACCATATATAAACCAAATATGATCCCTTAGACTTGAATAGTTTCTGAGAACTCCACTGTTAAAGCATTTTCCAATATAAAAGCATAACGTTTCAACATTGATCTTGCCAACAATTTTTCAAGCTCAACTCAGGGTCATCATTTGAACAAAATGTAATGGGCCTCGAGTCCTAATGCTACATACCAAGCCACAAGGTCATTGTCCTTTCGGTTCTGGGGAAGAAGATTTTTGAAAGGTTTTCACCATATAGGGCGTGGCGGCTATATTGGTCATATGACCCAGATTCCGCGAACAATGTTTTGTTCTCCCATCCCAATGAGGCTCCATAATAGATCTGGCTTTGATAAGCAAAGCGGGTTTGGAGAAGAAGATGTATGAAAATAGTTGACGACGGACGGACGACAGACGACGGACAACAAACGGTCGATGGAGCAAGCTATACTAAAAGCTCACCTGTGAACCTTCGGCTAAGGTGAGCTAAAAATTAAAGAAAACGTGCATTGATATCTCCCCCTTTCCCGAGAATCAATCACACAGGTTTCATTCATAATCCGATACGTTAACATATTTGAGCCGCGACGCGAGAAAACCAACAAAGTGGGTGTGCGCCAAGCGCAGACTCAGATCAGCCTGGGCATCCGCCCAGTCTGATCAGAGTCTTCAATGTCCGCATGGAGGTAGCATAGACCCTTAGCTACATTTTAAGCATAAAGCAAAGACTCTGATTAATCTCGGTGGATGCCCAGGCTGATCTGAGTCTGCGCTGGGCGCACAACCACTTTGTTGGTTTTCTCGTGTCGCGGCTCAATTCAGTTACATAAAGCGGTTCGGAATTTAAAGCAGCCGCTGATCCTGACTGTTGACTAGACTATCGGACGTTGCCCGTCATCTGAAGCAACCAACCTGACTGATTAGAGGCCATGTGAAATGAACCTCGGCTTCAGCAACATTGAAATGAGCCGCGACACGAGAAACCCAACAATGTGGTTATGCGCCCAGTGCAGACTCAAATCAGCCTGGGCATCTGCCCAGTCTGATCAGACTCTTCGATAAAGGCTCAAAGGGTAGCTAAGGGAATAAGCTTCCCTTATGCGGACAGCGAAGACTCTGATCAGACTGGGCGGCTGCCCAGGGTGATCTGAGTCTGCGCTGGGCGCACAACCACATTGTTGGTTTTCTCGTGTCGCGGCTCATATGAACAGTTATAATTTTGACGATTTTTTTTATTTACAACTTTTTGATGATGTTGTAATATTTGTAAATACAGGCTCAGAAACGCCTTCTTTACACATTTTTGTTTTCAGGCGCCGTAAGTGCGAACCAAAAATGTCATGGTAAGCCACGTATGTACAATGGCAAAAAGTGCGCTTCTACGACTCACTATCACGACGGCCATAAGGGGGCGTGTGGGTGTGGTCCTTCCTATAACGATAACATGTTTGACTGGAACAAATCTGGTTACGTTGTGGCTGCTAATCAAGCCTTATTTGACAGCGGCGGTGGCGGCTGGTGCGGTCAGACTTGTGGAAGGTGTATCAGACTGACAACTACAGGTAATGTCATACGTTTAGCAAGAAATATTTTTCGTAGCACTGGATCCAATAAAGGATACTGTAATGATTGCAAACATTGTATACTGAAGGAAGAGTTCATAATTAGCAGAGCAATACAAAATTCAAACTTTCGGCTTTCGTGTTCTGCAAAGGTTTTGAGAGAGAAAGCAAACAGAAATTGAGAACTACAGACTACGAAATACAAACTATCAAAAACTAGAAGGAATTACAATATACACGCTGGTGGACGCCCTTTTCGGGCCCAATGCCCATTTACAGATTGTTTGCGTCTTTGTGCTGTTCGATGAGAAATGGCGAATAAACACAACGCTACAATTTTAGGCAGGCGTTGCCTTGACGTCCATGTAAACCAATATTATTAGAGCGAGCTGAATGCCGAAAGTGACTGGCTATCAGGCAAAATGGAAGAAAACTTAATCCAAGGAAGAGCCTTCATCCCGAACCTACTTCGGGTACAGTCAGAGCTCGAGATAAGAAGGGGTAACGTGGATACCTTATGGATAATACTTATTTCTCCATCGGAACATAAGTTATGACGAAACGGCTTTAATGAGGGGACATAACATATGTTATTGAAAAATCAGAGAAATATCTCAAAATTAGCCCTGTTATCACTTCTTATCTTGAACTACTTACAGTAGTATTTATGTTTTAACTGGAAAAATATATAAAAACAAAATGCATTTTGGCGGTATAAGCTTTTCATCCAAGCCATACATATGATGCTTGCAATAGTGTGGCGTGACGTCATAATAACCGATGTAATTATTAGTTTGATAATTTGTTTCTTTGCAAATACGTATATGCCGTGAAAAGAGCTCTCTTGCAGTTACTTAGTAAATTGGATTGATAAATTGTATTCCAGGCGGATATGTTGATGGCCAAGGTTCATCCCCAGGGGAAGGTCACAGTCACGTGTTTATGATCACGAACTTGTGTCCCAACGTATGGCCGAACCTCAGCTGGTGCAGCCAGACCCCAGCTAGCGGAAACGTTAACCAGTATGGCTACGGCTGGCATTTCGATCTGGAGGATGGTGTTGGCCAAATTACCAGACGACTAGGATGGAACAACCCGGAAGTGACGTGGGAATGGACTGACTGTAATGGCGCCCACAACAGTGACCGCAACACGCCAAGTTCATCTATGTACCGTAGCTGCCAGTGTGGGTAGATGCGTAAATGATGGTCATGTAGTTATAATGATATTAAATTTTTGTTGGTGTCCAAAGTGTTGTTTTTGTTTGTCACTAGTGTGATGCAAACACCTCCAGGGGCGTAGCCAGAGGTAATTTCATTATACGCACAACCATGTTTTATTCTCTACTTCTTGAAGACAAAGCTAGTATTTCAGCCACTTTGGCAATTGGTATTGAAATCTGGTCTAATTTATAAATTTTAGCAAGCAAATATGCAGATGCGTATTGAAATTTTGTCAATTTTGACAAAATTTCAATACGCACTTGCGTATTTGCCGTATACGTAGCTACGCCCTTGGTACAAACACTTCACACAGACTTTCATATAGTATGAAATCGATTTGAACGGAATGTGGGTACACTTACTCACAGGGTAATCAGATCTGATCAGTTCACTGCAGCAGCTTAATGGAGAGCTATAAATAAATTTTACCCTATGCTTTTGACTGGGTAGCTCTGTGAGTTGCGCACTAGCCTGCTAAGTTGATAGCTTACTGGGTTCGATTCCTGCTGGAGACTGACTTTTTTCAACCGTAAACGTGGTTTCATTGCACACACTTTCATTGCCACCCAATCATCGCCCATATAGAACTGAAATAGGGAGCATGTAATCGCAAGTCATCCTTCTGCGCAAGCCCAGGGGCCGTATTTATCAAATGACAAGTGGTTGCTATGCTGTTGCTAAGGCTGAATTTCTATAAATGAGATTCCCTATAACAATGAAATTTGCTCTAGAGGAACAGTCTGAAAAAGACTGTTCCTCCGGAGCAAATTTCATAGTTGTAGGGAATCTCCTTCATAGAAATTTAGTTTAGCCTTAGCAACAGCATAGCAACGACTTAAGTGGTTTTATAAATACGACCCCAGGGCATTAAGTCCACTTCGATCCTTATAGATAAGGAGTACCCTTGGCTTGTTAAGATTGTCTTCCATGCATCATATGAGGAATCTTTAGCTCGAACGGTCGCGTCGCTCGGTAAAATATCTAGATAACTGTCTGTCTCATAAACCGTTTTTTTGCAAATGGGATTTATTTTTTGACAGAGACATTGACTGAGTCTATGCACGAAAACACTTGTAACGCAGAATCTTGAGTTTCGCTGCGTTTATTTAATGTGACGTCAGAATTGGGCGTCAATATTAGGCACAGCCGTTATTGTGCTAACATTTTATGGCAATATTTTTCAATACAGAAGATAAAAATTAAAACATTGTTTCTTGAAGATTTCCTTTTTGCCAGTCTTGAAAATGGCATTTTCTTCAATTTTCATTTTGACACTTGCTCTTTTTAAAAACAGGTTTTAAAGGCAACAATTATCCAGCTGCCTTTAAGTTTTACCAGAATATGTTCGATTTCATATAATAATTCTTATAGTGCTTAACATTGCTGCATCATTTGACTTTCTTAAGAAACACAATTGAGCCGCGGCACGACAAAACAAGTGCAGATTATATCAATGACTGCGCTGCGACACGACTACACCAACGAAGCGGCATGTTCGCCCAGCTAAGACTAAGCTCACCCTGGGCGGCCGCTCAGTTTGATCAAAGTCTTCGCTGTGTGCTTTAAATGAAAGCTAAGGGTGTAAGCTACCTCTCTGCCGACAACGAAAACTCTGATCAGCCGCTTTGTTGTTTTTGCCGTGTCGCTGCGCAGTCATTGATATAATCTGCAACTGCTTTAAACGCCATGCCCAATGTCACAAACAAAAGTAAAAGTCTTCGTCTAAAACCCGTCGTGCTGAAATCACTAGGCAGCTCAGACATTCTTAGCCAAATAATTGCATAACTTGTTCGGCGGATAAAGATAGCAACCAAGTGTTGTAGTGTGGTTTCCATGGAACGTCCGGTCACCTCCAACATACCAGGGCAAAATAAGTTCATATTGAAGCCATCTTTACAATGAAATTTACACCCTTATGTACTATCAGTTTAAGATGAATGGATATAATGTCAAAGGAAGCAATTCTATCCGTTTCATTTTTGCCTCCCTTTTGAATAGGGTTCATCTCTCAAAGAAAAGAATTTGCTCCCTAGAAGCAATTTCTTTCAATTAAAAGTAGACCCCATTTATCAGACCAGCACATTTTACGAGATTCTTCTATTCCAGTCATGACCTTTACTATAGCGTCTGGTAGTGATAACAAAGGTCACTGTACAAGATTTGTACAGTTAACTAGGGATATATGTTAGACCACAAGGGAAGCAAATAGTCACCAAAATTGTTCCCCTTGGTAAAATAAGAGTATGCCTATTTATCTTAAGGAAATCCATATTTGAGCCGCGACACGAGAAAACCAACAATGTGGTTGTGCGCCCAGCGCAGACTCAGATCAGCCTGGGCATCCGCCCAGTCTGATCAGAGTCTTCGCTGTCCGCATGAAGGTACATGTAGCTTGGCTACCCTTTAAGCGTTTAGCATAGAGTCTGATTGGACTGGGCGAAAGCCCAGGCTGATCTGAGTCTGCGCTGGACGCACGACCACATTGTTGGTTTTCTCGTGTCGCGGCTCATTTCTCTTTTGAAATCAATTACCGAATAGAAAACAATTCTCAAATTCTTTATTACTGCTTTCATTTTATATTTCAACGTACCGAATGAAGGTAATTTGAGATGCGACACGAGTAAACCACCACAGTGGCATGTGCACCCAGCGAAGACTCACATCAGCCTGGGCATCCACCCAGTCTGATCAGAATCTTCGCTGTCGGCATGGAGATAGCTTATATCCTTAGCTACCGTTTAAACGCAGTTTTTCATAAACCATTTTGAAACTTTGCAGGCTTCTTTTAGATGGCCTCTAAAAGAGATGGTGACGTTTGGATTACAGTCAGATATTTGTTGTCAATTTTTTGCTGTTCGAACGTAGTTACATTCAAGCCCAAATACTTACAAAATGTTTAGACAGTGGGTACCTTGCCGTATGCGCAACTCCTCATAGGGTTTTGTACCAATCATTTTGAAACTTTGAATATGAATTTAACAAGGTATAAGAATTTGCATGTGTTTTTGTAGTCTCCAGGTGAATTTTAAATACCTTTTATACTTTATGCATTTCGAACTAAGTAATTTTTCAAGCTCAAATACTAATAAAATGTTGAAAGAATGGATACCTTGTGAAGAGTTTTGTAGCAATCATTCGAAACTTTGCAAGCATTTTTGCACGGTCTGAAAATATGCATATTGGTTTTATAGATTCTTCAGATTTTTTTTTTTCCTTTTGTTTTTGCATTTTGAACTTAGTCATTTTTGAGGCGCAAAATACTATCAAAGTGCATAGATGTGTGCGCAACACCTCATAAGCTATCGTATCATTCGCAGATGTGTCTGTCAATGGTCTGAGAATATGGTCTGAGGTTTGGCTATATTCCTCAGGTAAAGTTATTATCTTTATTGTGTGTTTTGACCTAAGTATTTTTTCAGGTTTCAGTACCATTAAAGTGCAACGATAGTGTGTACCTTGTGTGGGCAACTCCTGACACAGTTTATGTCAGTCTTTTTGAAATCTTGCATGTGTTTTTGCCATGGTATGTGGATTAGCATGTGATATTGATATACTTCCTCTATAGTTTTTCCTCATTTTGAATTAAGGAAATTTTCAGGCCTCAGTTCCATTAAATGCTCATTCACAGTAAATGCATATACAGTGCATTCCTTGTGTGTGCAGCACCTAATACAACTTTATATACTTTGCACTTGTTTTGTTTTCGTTAGCAAGAGGAACGCCTTCCCCGTTTTGTGGGATATTTATTGATAACATCAACGATATAGCCAGTAGCAGGTTATGGCTTTAGAGGGTAACGGAACTTACAGTGGTGGTCAAATATGACATGTTATATGACTGGTCCTGTACCGGGGGTTCTTGGTTGGTGGGTGTGGGTTACGGGGTGAGGTCTTACCGTCTTGAGTGTTTTGTAGTAGAACAAATTCCATTTTGTTATGTGAGGGAAGTCTGTGCAAGATGTGAAAACTCTATTTGGGCTTTGTTGAGCACTTACTGCTTTTGAACATCCTGCCTGGAACATGTGTGACGCTCTTCCTAATCAGGATAACAGTTTTGCGGGTAGCACATTGTTTTCCGCTCTCCGGGCATCAATCATTTTCAAGGTATTCTGCCAAATGGCAATGGTGAGTGGTCAACTGGGGCGAAAATAGTAGTCATACCTTGCGCTGGGTTATACAGTTAAACCTGTCTATGAAGGGGCACCTGTCTATAACAGACACATTTCTGAGGTCCCTTCAACTAAGATACAGTGCAACAGGGGAAATAAGTCTTTATTAAGGGCTCACGTGTTGTAAGCAGTCAAGTTTTGTGTTGTCTTCTCAGGTGAGTCCTGAAGACAGGTTTGTTTGTAAATATTTAGTATTTCACTACAACATGATCTAAATTAACTGAACTCAAAACACCAAATGAGCCGCGACACGAGAAAACCAACAATGTGGTTGTGCGACCAGCGCAGACTCAGATCAGCCTGGGCATCCGCCCAGTTTGATCAGAATCTTCGTTGCGTGCTCAATGGGTAGCTAAGAGTCTAAGCTACCTCCATGCGGACAGCGAAGACCCTGATCAGACTGGGCGGATGCCCAGGCTGATCTGAGTCTGCGCTGGGCGCACAACCACATTGTTGGTTTGTCTTGTCGCGGCTCATTTGTATATATTTAGCATTTCACTACAACATGATCTAAATTAACTGAACACAAAACACCAAATATGTTCGACCCCTTGCTATACTTCATTCTTAATCAGAGCTGTCAATAGTGGTCATTGGTATCAATCATAAGCAGTATTTACTATAATGACAGGTGCATTTTGCAAAAGCTAGGTGAGTCAGGTCGTCTTGGCCGGAGGGTCAAAGTCAGGTTGGCCGAGGGGTGGACGCTCTGTTTTCCAGGTCGTGTTGGCCGAGTGGTTAAAGCTTTGGGCCCGGTTGTTCAAAACTAACGACGTCGTTAGTTAACGTTTCGATAAAATTTCGAACGTTAATATCACAAATATGCCAATATTTCTTGTTGAAAAAATGTGAGAAGCTTTTGCACTGCAAATGCTTCTCACAGTTTATCAACAAAAATATCAGCGCATTTGGTTGTAAAGTCGTAAAACACTTATCGAGTTGACCTCTTAACGAGCTCTTTAGGCTAACGATGCTTTGAACAACTGAGCCCTGGTTGCTACATGTAGCGTGTGTTCGTTTCTTGTCGCCAGGGTGCGTTGACAGAGGGTTTTACTCCGAGGATGCAAGATCGTATTAGCCGAGGAGTTTACTCTTTGCACTCACAACCGAGATGCCGAAGGTTTGAGTCACGGTGGTTCGAGTCCGGCTCTGTTCTGATTCATTGTTAGCCACTAGAATTATTTCATTTCAATCGGCAAGTTTACTTAGCGCCATCAGAAATGAAAGTTTTACAATTTGGTTATTCCCCATTGTTCTGTATTTGGAGTGAATGATGTGTACAAATGTATGAAACAACCTTGGGCAGCATATTTGTCCCAGAATAACAAGTTACTCTCTTGTTGAGGCACTCCAGCAAGTGGTTTTTCGAAGTTTATACTTAAAGGATAAAGAATCAGCAAATTCCACTTACATGGTTCAGTTTACTACCATTTCTCGTAGTCAGATTTGTTCAGTAGAGTTTTTGAAATTCATTGGCATGCTCTCAAGCTTGGAAAGTAATCTCTTGAAATGTATTTTTTTCAGTTTCATAATGGCCGCCTCAAGATAACCATTATTGCTGTAGGGGTGGCATGTTTCAAGCATATTCTTGAAAATTACCATTTCATATAAAATTAACATGAAATCATTTCAGAAGAATTTATGCTTATATCTTATAGCAGTTATTTTCATAAGTAATATCTTTTTGGAAAACAAAAAGATGCATAAGTGTAGCTGACACTGCAAACAACCCTTTGCTGAAATGGTCTTATTCCAACACAGATCATGTGATTAGTGATGACATCATTTCTGTTGTGATGTCACAATGGGTGGTTCCCCGCTTTATTAAAATTAAAATGAACCTCATCAAAGGCTGGAAACCAGAAGGAATATTTTTACTATTGGAAAACCCACCTCAAAACAAAAAATGATAAAAATAGACAAAAGATGTCATGCAATATGCAGCAAGTCAGTATTTAGCTACGAGAAATGGTTTAGGGTATGTTAAACCTAAAATTTTGATATTTAAGCATCTTTAAAGAAAAAAGTTCCACTAAAAACCACTTGCTGGAGTGCCTCAACAAGAGAGTAGGTGAAAATCTGGTCTTTTTTGGCAATACTTTTTATAGCCGTCAACTTGCAGAATAAATGGTGTTAAGTATTATTGAAAGGCTTAGTTATCTTCTACTGTACTTCAAATCTTTTGATCATCACTGAACTATCATTTACGTAGGTATCTGTTTTCGCCATAATTATCATGCATACTACAATGCATCTTTGTCACCAGCGTCGTGACTTGTCTGCGCCCATGCAGTGTCTAGTTGGAGATAGCAAAATCCGCTTTAAACTCTCTGCTCTGTCTCAACTGCGTCTTTGACATATGCTCGCAGATATCTTTTCGCATGTAGTACATATATGATGGCAGCTGCACACAGCATGGAAATACATCTATAACAGATACATGAGATAACTCTACCAAAGGCATAGCTGGCTATACGCAAATTGAATTTTTTTCAGGTTGATAAAATTTCAACACACATCTGCGTATTTGCGTGATGAAAGTTTGCAAATATGGTCACGATTTCAATGTCAGCTACCAGCTGACAGGAGAATATGAAAGGACTCAATCCCCACACGTCCTTTCTAAAGGTATATAGCATGATTGTGTGCCCCTGTCTGCAATAGTCAACGGAGCAATATTGAACATCGATTCTTAGTTGACTCTGCCAGGAATGAAATCCAATTCTGCACTACGGAAAAGCTCTGTCGTAATTGGATGTTTATGTTGATTACATACAAAACACTGGGACAAATCAATAAATACAAAACATGATGTCTGACAAATATCATCCATTTAAATAGAACTACAGCTTCACGCGACTACTCAGTCAATATCCCTACTGGTGATATATTTTAATTAGTTCCTTACGCCTGGTTTGACGGAGGACATTACTATAGCGAACATAAAACCGATAATAAGAATACTTGATTTTCATATTATTTAGTCGGCCTGTGGAAAAACCCAACAAAACGACATGTGGGAAAAAAGAAGGCCCGTATCAGACTGCGCAAAAGGTGCAGTTCGACTAGAGTCCTCATTGCTAGTCCAGAAATATATCGCATCTTCCAAAAACAATTCGGAAGTTAGATCAAACTGTCTGTGCACCCATAGAGATGTGGACAGTCATTGTTTGCACGTGCCAGTTATCAGATTTTCCCATAACGAGGCTATGTATTACTGATCGGAAACGAGGTTTGTCGAGTTTGGCTACCAGCAACAAATCGATTTATCTTGTTCCCAGCCGTGCGAGTCAGCTGGAACGGAAAACAGTATTAATGGTTTTGTATTGTAACATGTGAATCTTAAAGAACGAGTTGTTGTTTGTTTGTGCTTAGAGATGGTGCTATGGCGGATGATGGCTCGCTGCCCGACCCCGCACCCCCTGCCCCTACTGATCCGCGCTTACCTCTCAATGCTCGACAAGTGTTTAAGCTGAAAAAATCTTGGAAAGGAATTAAACGCAATATGGAAGCTACGGGTCTGGAAATGTTTGTACGGTAAGATGTTTACTCTTGCTTTATAGTTTTCTTTTCTTAACAGTAGGCCTGAATAGTGGCCCAGCGCAGGAAATCTAAAAACATTTTTCTCGAGAAAACGTTCTAACGCACTACTTTTTTAAATGGTTAGCAACCGCCACTGCCCATCTTTGCACCCTATTTCTGTCGTTATTTGATGGAGAAAATGTCAAATACTGAATAAAAATCAAAGATTATAAAGATTTCTGTCAAAAATACAGCAGACAAACAGCGGACGATGCAACGGAGGATCGTATCTGCATGCTAAAGATAGCGGAAATTTAACAACTTCAGAGGGTTTAGAAAACTACAAAATAGATAAAATAAGCGACGAGGTCACATTTTCTCACTAGTTCCATCAAATCCGGCATAGATTTTTCTTTCATTATATCAATTTTGGGCAAAATCCGTGAATGGCCATTTTTTAGTTCCAAAATTAACTAACTACTTCCGGTTTCAGTTTCTCCCGGAGAGATAAAAAATGGCCGTGATTTCTGAGTCATCAAACTGCAGTGTCTTACCCGTTTCGCTTTTAGTTCACAGTATCTGTTGTTATACCACTCAAACCTCGTGTGAAACAATCATAGGTCAACCATAGAAGCGGATGATAAAAGTTTTTATTTATTTTATCATGCTAAAAAGCATCTAATCTGAACCAGAATCAACGAAAATTCTCCAGGCAAAAGTCTTCACAGCTGACCGTTTTTGTATTACACATTTCAAAATAAACATAAATGACGTCAAAATATGCTGACACGATTTAAGATATAGTCTGTTTCACCTACATGTACTTGAAGTTATTTACAGATAAAATCGATATTTAAGTTGTTAGGCCTACTTATTTTCTACATATGTTTATGCAATGGATCACAGTTAGGGCGCGTGCAAAAGTTCACAGCATAATTGCATTTTTCACTTTGTCGACTCTGCAAAGTTTACCGGTTACATTCATTCACACACCCACGACACCCCACCAACTTCTAGCGACCCCCCCCCCCCCAACTCCCTTGGCCCACGCTGTGCCGTCTGTCAATGTTAGAGTCCCATATCCGTACGGATGGCAAGTACTGTACTAGATCTAAATTTTAGCACGTGCTGAAGTGCAAGCAATTAAAAATACAAAAAAGTTTTTTTTTTTTTTTTGAAAAAGCGCTGGATCTATCACTGCCCTCCGCTTAGAACTAGAGCTCCCTCTCTGTAATCGGTGGTTGTTGCGAGAACTTTCGATAACATCATTCGATTGTTGGTTTGCCTGTTCAAAGTCAAAACGGGCACCTGCTGGAAAACTTTGTACCAAATTCGTTAAAAGTTCGGCCATTTTTGAGTGACAGTTTAAGGAATTTCCCTGCGAAGATGGAGAAAAGTTATGATACACGAATTTGCACGTGCCTAACACACACACACACACACACACACACACACACACACACACACACACACATTTTCATATATCTGCACTATTTAAGACACGACTGCACTTTTAAGACTCTCTCTCTTTCTCTCAGGAGATAAATCTAGTTTAGTGGATAATGCGCTGGACTACCTATCCAGGGGTCGCAGGTTCAACGCCCTGCTTTCCGGTAATTCGGAAGAGATTTAAAAAGAAAGAAAATAACACATAACAACAAAAAATTGCTCTCTCTCTATCTCTGTCTGTCTGTCTCTCTCAGAACCAAGTCGCAAGTAGCGTCAGACATCAACCGTTTTTGTCTCTCCCGCCAGCTCCAGTAATTTCAATTGTCGTACCGCCCCCCCTACACACACACACCAAAACCCCCTTCCTTTGCAAAGTGTTTTAATATGCTACACGCCCTTGGCATCCCAATATATTCATAATTAGCTCCTTTGTCAAAGATTTAAAGTGCAAGCGAGTAGTTTCGATACTGCTGGTTCGTCTTACAGGCTGCATTCAGAAGAGCCATCTCATCAGGATCTGCACTGTTTGTCGCTTCTTTATAACGTAATATACAGGAGTCCCAAACATGTTGACACACAACGTTGAATCGACGTTGACTAAGCGCCATATAACGATGTATAGCATGATACAGCATGATAAATTATGCTGAAGTTAAATCACCGTTGATTCAACGTTGCTTGGTGTCAATTAAATTGCGTGGCCTCGTAAATCACGCCGAAGATCCGAGTAATGGACAAGCCGTTAAGTAAGCGAAGTAGCGGTTTTAATTTTAGGCGGGTTTTTTTTTGTGTGTGTGTGTGTGTGTGTGTGTGTGTGTGTGTGTGTGTGTGTATTGGTGTGAGGGGGGAGAGAAGGGAGGGGAGGGGTGAAAATACCAGACACTGAAAATACAAATCAGCGATAACACTTTTAACGTACGTGTAGACAAAGCAGGATTCATACATGAAAGTAAGCGGGATACCGATCGACAGTATGGGGTGTTGCTGTTTCCGAAACACTAGCCCAGCGGGCACATGACGTCGAAATGACGTCATACTGACGTCGATACGACGTCGTTACGTCGCATCGACGTCGGTACGACGTCATTTCAACGTCATGTGCCTGCTGGACTGCGAGTTAGCGGTGTTTTGTTCAACAAACTATCTGTTTCTTGGTAATTTATGTCGATTTCTTAATCAGTACATAAAAGTAAGGTGAAACTGTATTCTAAGGTATCGATAGCGTGCTATCATTAAAGAAGGTACTAGAGTCTCACTCCCCCATCCCTGTCCGCCCCAACCCCGCCTCTCTTTCTCTCTCTCTCGCCTGTCCCAGCGCTTTTATAAGTCGGAAACAGTGCCAAACACTGTTGGCTGCTCCAATAATTCCACCAATCGCACTAACCCCTTCTCAATTTGTCATCTTCACAGCCCGTTCCCATTCTTTATTTTTTGTACTGTACACATGCAGTAAGCTAAACTTCCACTGGCACCTTCAGGTTTCTATGCTCTACTATTATTTTCCTAGTCGGACCCACGCATACCCTAAACAGATGAGGAGAAAGCTTCGACCTATGTTTTGAGAAAACAGCCTGTTGATTCAACGTTGCTTGGTGTCAATTAGGGACCCTAAATTGCGTGGCCTCGTAAATCACGCCGAAGATCCGAGTAATGGACAAGCCGTTAAGTAAGCGAAGTAGCGGCTTTAATTTTAGGTTTTTTTTTTTTTGTTTTTTTTTTTTGTGTGTGTTGGTGTGAGGGGGGAGAGAAGAGAGGGGAGGGGTGAGACTAGCAGACACTGAAAATACAAATTTAACGTACGTGTAGACAAAGCAGGACTCATACATGAAAGTAAGCGGGATACCGATCGACAGTAGGGGGTGTTGCTGTTTCCGAAACACTCCCAGCGGGCACATGACGTCGAAATGACGTCATACTGACGTCGAAATGACGTCATTACGTCGCATCGACGTCGGTACGACGTCATTTCAACGTCATGTGCATGCTGGGCTGCGAGTTAGCGGTGTTTTGTTCAACAAACTATCTGTTTCTTGGTAATTTATGTCGATTTCTTAATCAGTACATAAAAGTAAGGTGAAACTGTTTTCTAAGGTATCGATAGCGTGCTATCATTAAAGAAGGTACTAGAGTCTCACTCCCCCATCCCTGTCCGCCCCAACCCCGCCTCTCTCTCTCTCTACTGTCCCAGCGCTTTTATAAGTCGGAAACAGTGCCAAACACTGTTGGCTGCTCCAATAATTCCACCAATCGCACTAACCCCTTCTCAATTTGTCATCTTCACAGCCCGTTCCCATTCTTTGTTTTTTGTACTGTACACATGTAGTAAGCTAAACTTCCACTGGCTCCGTCAGGTTTCTATGCTCTACTATTATTTTCCTAGTCGGACCCACGCATACCCTAAACAGATGAGGAGAAGGCTTCGACGAAAGTATAGTCACCTATGTTTTGAGAAAAAAACCTGATAGTGCTGATCCGCAACAGACTGGTCTTCGAAAAGACCACATTTAGAGGAGCAGTCTGATCAAGGTCTGCTCTGTTTACCAGTTAGACGACCCCGACTGATCACGCAAACCATCCGAGTAATGGGTTAGCGGTTGAGTAAGGGAAGTAACGGATGATTTTTTTCTTTGGAGCGGAGAATACCAGGCAAAGAGGGAAAAAAAAGATTAAAAGGTGGAAATCTTCAGATTCTACATAAATAAATTTCCTGGCATATCTAAATGGAACTGTCACACACCAGGCTACTACGATTTCATCCCAGCGGGCACATGACGTCGAAAAGACGTCTAATTGACGTCCACGCGACGTCATCACGTCGCATCGACGTCAGTACGACGTCATATGCCTGCTGGGATATGTTCGATCCTTTCACGACGGAATCACAAAAGCTCTGTTCACAACAGGCTTCACAAGTCATGTGATGTATCAGATCGTAAATAACGTCCTTGAAAATATTGCCACTGAGGATTGCTAATGAGGTCTTCGTATGGTCAGGTAGGAGGAGAGGATGGGGGTGAGGAGGGACATGGGACTGTTCTGTTTTAGGTTTCGGTTTGACTTTGAAATTATCGTGTTACACAAAGCACATAGTTCGTATTAGGTAACTTCTTGTACCAATGAGCTCCTTCGGAGGATGGTCTTGGATATCGTTGTTCACCCGTTTTTTATCATGAAAATTACAATTAAGAGACTTTACGGTAAAATGTGCGAACAGTGATTATTGAGCTCACCTTGTTCATCCGCGCAGTCTGTCCAAGTATATGAGGCGCCTTTTTACTATAAAATCAGCATTTTTGATATCACAAATTCGATTTCTTGATATCACAAAATACATTTTTTGATATCACAAATCAGCTTCATTTTGTGATAGCACAAAATAGATTTTGTTCTATTTTGTGATATCCAAAATTAGATTTTGTGATATAAAAAAAAGCTTATTTTTTATATCAATAAATGCATTTTTTGATATCACAAATTCGATTTTGTGATATCACAAAATCAGGCTCATTTTATGATATCATAAAATGATTTTTCTGATATCACAAAATTGAATTTGTGATATCACAAAATCAATACGATTTTGTGATATCAAAAATAGAATTTGTGATATCAATAAATGTGTAAAAATTTTTTATGTGAGAAATGCCTAAACGATTTTTTTTGATATCACAAAATAGATTTCATGATATCACAAAATCACTAAGATGTTATATCACATAATCCATTTTGTGATATCACAAAATCGAATATGTGATATCAATAAGTACATCTGATTTTGTGATATCACAAAATCGTTTTTTTGGTATCACCAAATCGAATATGTGATATCATAAAATCTATTTTGTGATATCAAGAAAAAAGTGATGATTTTTTATATCACAAATTCGAATATATGATGTCACAAATATTATTTTTTGATATCACAAATCTTTTTTGTGATATCATAAAATATTTTGTGATATCACAAATTGTTTTGTGATATCACAAAATTGAATTTGTGATATCACAAAATATTCTTTGATATCACAAAAAATAATTTGTGATATCACAACATATGGATTTTATAGTAAAACGGCGCCTCATGCAAGTAATATATGTCAACAACGAATCTGCATCATCGGGGTGGCCGTGGTCGGGCGATGGTGCTGGGTAATTTTCAGTGCCGGGGCGGCCTGCTAATTTGGATAATGGTAGTGTAAGGAACTACTGTTCTTGCAGTAGGTGCGGGTGGAGTTGTTCGGACGGGTTTTCTATCCTCTCTCTCCACGCTAGTCTGGCATTCAACACAGACAACGAGGCAACGTACTATAGAACACCATTGTTTTCACATACTTCTGATATTAATGTCAAACTATCATTTTTTGTTATACCTCTTAGTCAGACCAGATTTTCGAAGAAATTCCGTCTAGTATAAATGCAGTGCTTGAATAAGGTTTTTCACCAATTCGTTACCTGGTCGTTGTAGCCCAAAAACTGTTTTCAAGCATTTCTTGAATATGCATATCAATTCAGTAAAACTTTTGAGTCCTATATCAAGAGTAGGGGGTCGGATGGTCCGTGAGACTATACTTCTGAAACAAACTTATCCTGATGAGCAGAACAAGCAGGTTCCTTGTACGTTGTCTTCGTTGCCTGTGTTGAATGCCAGACCAGTGTGCTCTCTGGGAAACGACTCGATATAGACAAATACTGTCTCAGTGAGCCATTAAACCCAAAACAACTAACTAACCTGTTTACCTATGTACAGAAGTGCAGACTGATTTTAGTCTGAGCAATATTGCAGGCTGGTCACGAGATATCTTAAGATGACTGGGTACACGGTCATGTTTTATGCAATTTTAGAGAGAAGCGGCTGTAACTTCCTCTTTTCTTTCCCGGACAATGACGCCCTTTCAAACCGGGGCCAGCTTTTAAAGGAAGATAATGGCTCAAAGAGGAGCAAATTCTTTCCTTTAAAGAATGAATGGATGACGAAGTTTTACGGCCCTGTTTCAAGTACTTTAGTCATACCGGACGGATGAAACGGTAATTTAATGAAAGGCTGCGTGCAGTGGAACTCTGTTACGGTTGAACATAATTCCGCCCAAAGCGAGATTTGAACCTGAATCCTAGCGCGAAAAGGCCAGCTCTTATCCCACTGCTCTCCTCCTCCAGTTAAGGGGAAAGCAGAATTGGAAATGGCAGAGTTGCTTCCCCTGGAAGTGTATCCATGTACCAAGTTAGCAATTAAGGCAAATGCTAAAATAACGAGAGCTGTCGCCTGACAGCATAGCTCGCCTGAATAGGTGCTTGCCCATCACACAGTTGCTATGGTGGTGTGGACTGCTATGCATAAAGCTTCAGGCAAGCATGTCCATAATGACAACACATTTATAAACAAAAGCTATCTCAGAAATAAGTCTTAAAATAAAATAAAAAATCCAAATTAAATTTCAAAGTCCATGAGCTTGAGGTCGCTTGAGGTCAAAGAACTAAGGGGTAGGGGAAAGGGGTGGGGGTGGTGGAGGGGGGGGGGGAGCTAGGATGTATCAAAACCTTGAACCATTATCTAACATCAGTCTACGGATTAGTATCAACTGAGTCCATTGTGGCACGGTGAAATTATGTCTTCATTAATATAAAACTTTAATCAAAATATTTAAGACAAAACTCAAAGTCCATGACCTTGACATCAAGGTCATCCAGTGGGGTAAGTATATAGTGTTTTGTAAAAACTCAAAAAAGTGTCTAACATCAGTTCAAGTGTAAACTAAATCTCTGCCAAGCATTATGAATCAGTACGCAATTAGAAAACTTTAATAAAGACCAAATTTCCTAAGTCCCTGATCTTAACATAAAGGTCACCTAGTAGGGCAGGGGTAGTACTTTGCAAAACTTTGGACTAATATCTAACTACAGTGCAAATATAAAAAGAATTCATCAATGGGTTCAGGAGATATATGTCTTTAAAAAACTTTAACCAAAACATCCAATCAATAAAAAGACAATTTTCTAAGTCCATGACCTTGACATCAAGGTCACTGAGGGGGGTGGGGGTAGTACCTTCGAAAACTTTGGTCCAGTATCTAACTATAGTGCAAGTATCAAAAAAATCCATCCATGGGTTAAGGAGATATTGGGCTGTATAAAACTTTAACCAAAACATCCAGTTCCAAAAAACTCCCAATTTTCTAAGTCCATGACCTTGACATCAAGGTCAAGGAGTGGGGTGGGGGTGGTACCCTGTTAAACTTTGGACCAATATCTAACTACAGTGCAAGTATCAAAAGAATCCATCCATGGGTTAGGGAGATATAGGTCTTTAAAAAACTTTAACCAAAACATCCAATCCGGACGCCGACGCTGACGCGGACGCCGACGCCAGGGTGACAACAATAGCTCTTCCTGAACTTTCGTTCAGGCGAGCTAAAATTCCGTTCTCACGGACAGTTTCTATTCTATAAGCTCCTCTGGAGCCAATAGCTGATGGAAGCTACTACAAAATTTGCTTTTAGGCATTGAACCCACAGCGTCAGGCAATAATGGGCGATGTCAGGTACAATCTCCCACATCGCCCTCTGGCTTATTAGTCAGTCACCATTTTCTTCTTTGCTATTATGGGCCGGGCCGGGTAGCGCAATCGGTAGGGCACCTGACTCGGAATCCCGGTCTGGCCACATACTTTCGTTTCTCCTTCCGCTGATTCAAGAAGGGCAGTTGTCAGCTACTGGCGAAAGTATGTGCACTTAGTACTGGTTAATCGCTTAGGAGGTCTAAGCCTGCCCAGGAATAGTGTGGTTAGGTTAACTGACCGTCCCGACATGACCTTAGTTGTTTACCGTGGACGTTAAGCATCAAATCAACCAACCAACCAACCAATCTTTGCTATTATGGACATCAGCCTATACTCACAGCAGAGGGCCACCATTATAACGGTCCAGTGCTGGAAACGGCAAGTGGCCAGGTGGCCAAATGCGCCTAAATTTTGTCTGGGGCCACCAAAAATCTTCAAATTATGACCTTTAGTGGCCAAAATTTACCTTTATGGCAATGATAAATGCACTGGATATATAGCTAATGGATAATTTGGGCCACTGAAAATTTGGCCTACTAAATTTTGGGCCACCACATTAATCTGGGGAGTGTCCAGCACCGATAACCCCATGTCTTTGGGCACTATTATTAATTTGTAAATTTCTGTAATGGATTCATCCATTTACAAAGATCGTTTCTCCATAAATATGTATATTGTTATATGATTAAGGATGACTGAATGACAAAACTTTTAGGCCCTAATATGTCAGATCTGCTCCATGTCTGAACTGCCTGCACAGGCCGCTTGACTGCCCAAATACTTGGGGTTTATGGTACTTTTATAAAAGAAACTAAAGCCTGCTGGAAAAGTAGGGACATCTTTTTTTTCATTCTCAAATTCACATTGAATAACAAAGTAAGACTAAATCTATATTCGTCTGATTCCACTGTTCCACCATAGACCACGCTGAAAAAGATGAAATCAAGCTCAGCTAAGGTACCTGTATAGAAACAGATAAAAATATTTGGTTTAAACACTATTTTATTCGTATAATAATCATATACAGTTCAACAAACACAATACAAACAATACAAAATTCATACAAATGGAAGTCAGAAGAAAGTCTGGGGACTTTAAATCAGTATCCAAGTCTGCAATAACATAAATTTTCTACATAAAGTGATTGCCATACATGTATATGATTTATAAACTGTGATAACAAAAGCGGAAGGTAGTGAAAACAAAGAGGGCCAGGAAGCCCTGAAACGCTCACCTGAACAATTGGCAAAGTGGCCTTTTTTATGTGTGATATTGTCAAAATATGAGTCTTGGGTCAAAAGTCAAAGAATGACCATGACCTTTTGTACTCATAAATCTTCATGTTCTCATTAAGACAGCCATTTATACCATTTTTAGGCCAAAACCTTCAAAACTTTCCATGACATCTTACGTCCTAGCATTTTTCCATGTTTGACAACGCCGCAAAAACGGTCAAGGTAAACCCAAATTCATCATTTGAACAGTCTGGGTAGTACTCAAGTACTCCATAGTCCATGCTACTTCCCAAGTTTCAAGGCCATTGGTATATTAGTTCTGGAGAAGAAAACTATTAAAGGTTTATACCATAAATAGGTATGGTGGCCATGTTGGTCATGTGATCTGGACTGGTTGAACAAATTTTTGTTCAGTCAATCCCTGGAGGCCCTTTATGAAATGTGTTTACAATTGGCCCTATGCGTTTTGAGGAAATATTTGAAAATGCCAAAATATGAGAGATCTGTGTCAAAGGTCGAAGAATGACCTTGACCTCTTGTACATATAATTCTTCATGACCTCATTAAGACGACTGTATATACCAATTTTTAGGCACAAATCTTCAAAACTTCCCATGGAATCTTATGTTCTAGCATTTTCCCATATTTGACCTTGCCATAAAAAAAGTCAAGGCCAACCCAAGGCAACAATTTGATAGTACCCGAGTACCCAATGCTACATACCAAGTTTCAAGGCCATTGGTCAACTGGTTCTGGAGAAGAACATTTTTTTAAGGTTTTTAACATATATGAGCATGGCAGCCATGTTGATCATGTGAACCAGACCATTTGAAGAATTTTTTGTTTCCACAATCACAGTGAGTGAGTGAAGGCTTCATGATATATGGTTACAATTGGCTCAATGGCTTTTAAGAAGAAGTTTGAAATTGTCAAACTATGAAAATTCAGGGTCAAAGAACGACCTTGACCTCTTGTACTCATGAATCTTCAGGTACTCATTAAGATGACTGTATTTACCAATTTTTAGGCCTAAATCTTCAAAACTTTCCATGAAAATCCTATGTTCTAGCCTTTTCCCATATTTGACCTTGCTGTAAAATGTTCAAGGTCAACCCAAGGTCATCAGTTACAACATTCTTGATAGTACTGGAGCACCCAATGCTACATACCAATTAAGTTTCAAGGCCATCGGTCCAATTTGGTTCTAAAGAAGAATTTTAAAGGTTTTTACCATATATAGGCGTGGCAGCCATGTTGGTCATGTGACCTGGACTGTTTGAACAAATTTTCATTCCCTCAATCCCTGGAGGCTCTGTCTGAAATTTTGTTACAATTTGGCCCAGTGGTTTTTGAGAAGATTGTTTGAAATTGTCTAATATTGAGTTCCGGGTCAAATGTCAAAGAATGACCTTGACCTCTTGTAGTCATAAATCTTCATGTATATATTAAGATGACTGCATATACCAATTTTAGGCCTTAATCTTCAAAACTTTCAAAGAAATCTTATATTCTAGCATTTTCCAATGTTAAACCTTGCCATAAAAAAAATCAAAGGTCAACCCAAGATCATAATTTGAACAATGTTGATAGTACCGGAGTACCCAATGCCAATGTTCAAGGCCATTGTTCAGTTGGTTCTGGAGAAGAAGATTTTTGAAGATTTTAAAGGTTTTTACCATATACACACATATAGGAATGGCAGCCATGTTGGTCATGTGACCTGGACTGTATGAATAAATTTTTGTTCCCACAACCCCTGGAGGCTTTATATGAAATTTGGTTTCAATATCTCCCTGGGTTTTGAGGAGATTGTTTGAAATTGTCAAAAAAATATGGAAGTTCCGGGTCAAAGAATGATCTTGACCTCTTGTACTCATAAGTCTTCATATACACATTAAGATGACTGTAGATACCAATTTTTAGCCCAAAATCTTCCAACAGTTTCCACGATATCTTATGTTGTAGCATTTTGCCATACAAAAGCACAAGGAAGCAAACTTGACCATACCGTAAAAAAGGTCAAGGTCATAATTTGAACAATTTTGGTAGTACTCCCGTACCTGATACTACATACCAAGTTTCAAGGCCATTGGCCTATTGGTTCTGGAGAAGAAGATTTTTCTAGGTTTTTACCATATATGGGCATGGAGTCCATGTTCATCATGTGACCAGGGCCGTTTGAACAACTCTTTGTTCCCCTTTCCTCTGGGGGCCACATATGAAGTTTGGTTACAGCTGGCCCAGCAGTTTCATAGGAAAAGTCGTTTGAAATTGTGGATGGAAGACCGACGGACCACAGAGCCTCCCCATCCTCTCAGCTCTCCCAGAGCCACTGGCTCAGTAATAATAATAATAATAATAATAATTTTACAGATAGAAATTAAATAAGAAAGAAATGGAGGAAATACTCAGGTTGAGTTTGTTATAGAATTTAATATGTTTTGGTACATAATTAAAAAGTTATGAAATAGTAGGAATACTCCAAGAGGCAAAACTATTTTATGGGATGTCTTTTTATTTCTCAAGATTGCCTTTTTTTAAATTAAAAAAAGAAAATGATGCAAAAAAAAAATATACAGTCAAACCTGCTTATGTGGCCACCTCTATTAAGGGATCACCTGCCTTAAGCAGCCACCTTTTCTGAGTCCCTTGAACCAAAATACAGTGCAAATGAACCTGTATTAAGGGGTCACCTGTCTTAAGCAGCCACTTTTTGTCCTTCCCTTGGGTGACCCCTTAAGACAGGTTTGACTGTATATATATATTTTCCATAATAAGAAAAAATATTTTTGATACCAAGATTGCTTTCACATAAAAAGAAAAAAAAAATGATTATCAGTATTTTTGATAAAAAGAATAAAAAAAAATCCAATTCCTGATCATAAAATTGAAAAAAAAAAGAAAGCGACTTCATTATAAAAATAAATGAGCCGCGACACGAGAAAACCAACAAAGTGGTTGTGCGCCAAGCGCAGAATTCAGATCAGCCTGTGCACCTGCCCAGTCTGATAAGAGTCTTCACTGTCCGCATGGAGCTAGCTTAGACCCTTAGATACCCTTTAAGTGCAAAGCGATGACTCTGATCCGATTGGGTGGATGCCCAGGTTGAGCTGAGTCTGAGCTGGGCCCACAACCACTTTGTTGGTTTTCTTGTGTCACCGCTCAAATATATAAATAAAATAAATCAATAACAGCATCCCCCACCACTGATACCCTTCCTCTGCAAACCTATTTTGCTGAAATTCACTCAGTGATATTTTACCCCAGGGCAAGGGCTGCCAAGGCCCATAATCTAACAAATTTTTGTCATGACAGGATGTACTTTCATTACACTCAGGGATCAAGCTACAGGGAGACTCGGGAGAAATAGTCTCCTTGCAGGATCAAACTTCTCCCTGTTCTGAGCTGAAGGAGAAGTTGAAATGTATAGAATATATAGGCAAAGCAGTGAGATGGGCAGAAACTTCTCCCTTAAATCAGAAAAACTTCTCCCTCATTCTGATCTCTAGCTTGATCCCTGTACACTGATCTCTTGCTGTAGAAGGTTAAGAAAAATCACTTTTATAGGACATGAGAAAAATATCCTTTAAGGGGATAATCTGTGGTAAATGCAAAAATCTGCATAAAACCATTATCAATTAACGTATCTCCCTGAAAGTTAGCAGACTTTTTACATGTACTTTTGTTGTTTACTACAGTTAAGAATACAAAATAGAGGTACATGCTGCTTAAAAAGTGTTTTTATTTTTTTTTTATAAGGAAAGATCAAAGGGTAATTTTCCGTGCAAAAACTAAAACTCCAACATTGTTATTGAAAATTTACTTAGTGCTGAAGGTATGTTACTGCATTATGAAGAGCATCCTAGCAATTATTTGTTCTAACTTTTTCTCAAATTGTAAAAACAGTAGCTTATTCTCAAATATTCATCCATGTATATGGTGCATGTACACTGAATGCATTCATTAAATTTATATAGGGTAGGCAAGCATACCTATATACATGTAACACCTACAATATAAATAATACATGACTGATACTAAGACAGGTGTGTAAATGAAATTGTTCAACCTTGTTTAAATAGTCTCACCAGTGTTTTTTAACAAAGAATGGGACACAGGTTACTTCTTTGTTTATCTGCTCACACTAATAATGTGTGTATGAGTTGAAAAAAATAATTGCTAGGACACTCTTTGTGATGCAATAAGCTACCTTCAGCACTAAGTACAGTTTCAATAAGGATGCTACTTTTATAGATTTCTGTGCAAAAAATTACCCTTTTATCTTTCTTTATATAAGTACATGTTAACATCAACAAATATTTACATTCTTGGTGTATTTACTGAAAAGCCCTACAGTAAACCATTGGAACGTAATGTTGTTTACATTCCAATAATTACACTGAGACACGCGACGTCAATGACGTCAAAATAAACAATGGCTTTCTACAACCTGATTGGTCGTCAGCAACGTCATGACGTCATACATGCCGTTCTGCTGTTAGCAATAAAAAGTGCGTGTACGTGTTTTACTGCTTCAATTTTGGCGCTTATACAATATTTTTCATGAAAGATTTGATTAAAACGAATGTAAATATAAGCAATGAACTTAATTTTTCAGATGTTTATCGAAGTGTAAACTACATTGGGTCACTAGCAAAGTTTACATGAACCCCTTCGGGGTTCATTCACTTTGCACGTGACCCAATGTAGTTTACACTTCGATAAACCTCAGAAAAATGAAATTCATTCCTTAAATGAATCCTGCATTTTGGATTCTAAATTAAGAGAAACAACATAAAGAAGGCACAGATCTGCTAAGTTTTAGGAAGATCTATTCTATTATCAGCGTTTTGCAGAGTTTTGTCTTTGCCTCAAATCAAAGATTATCACCACCTTAATTATTCCAGATTCCCCCACTTATCTGGAGCTCTGAATTTTAACTAAAGCAATAGTCTATGGCACCGGTGTAATTTGGAAAATCATACCTTCAGATGCCTCAAGACTGAAGAAGGAAATTCCTGCATGACAGCAAATCACATAGCTGTTTCTCTCTCTTCTTTTTAGCATCTTTGATCAGCGTTGAATGTTTTTTTCCTGACATTTATAGTCTGGTGGGTTCTTCTCTATAAATAACCACACCCAAGTTGCCAACAGCCAGCCTGAAAACAGAGCGTATGATTGGTTAAAACAGGCCTGTGGAAAAAGCAAATATCTTACTTGCCCAGGGACAAGTAAAAAGTCAAACTCTACTTGTCCAGCAAAAAATTAATTGTCCGAAACCACAAATCATGATGTTTGCATTATTTTAAGATTGATATGCAGTCATAGAGATTCATCTGAAATAATTAGTATTTCGACAAATCTCATCTCTCACTTTAATAGCCTCAAAGCCTTGAAATTGAATAAATGCATCTTTTCTATGTTAAATGTCAAAAAAAAAATTATAGCATCTTATTCCTTACTTTTCACATATAAAACTTTTCCCATGTAAATGTACAAATTGGAATGGCAGACAGTGTGGACCCTGATCAGACTGCTCCTGCAGTATAATCTGGGTCCACATTGTTTGCCTGAATATTTTTCTAAAACGAAAATTTTGTGTTAGAATTGAAAGAAATACTTTTCCCAGGTACTTGTCCCAGTGCAAAATTAAAATTTTTCAGTTGTCCTGAGTTAAATGGGACAAGTAGGACAAGTCAGGCATGGCATTTTCACAGCCCTGGTTAAAAGGAACATTCTCAGTGATGGGCTGCACATGTACTGATGTACTGTCTATATGAAGTACAATAACAGTGCCACCTTAAGTTTTGTGCATTTATACCCAGCCATACATTAGTGATGGGATATTATGTTTTTCTGCTAGCTGCTTGTGTGTATGTCCATCATATATCCATTCTATCTGTCTGTCCATCCATGAGCACTTAGTTTCCATTTGATAAGTATTCTTCACACTTTGCGTGTGTATAGGTCTGGGGAAGATCTCACTTGCAATTATATTGTCAATGGTCTTATTTCAGTACATTTTGTATCTTCTGACTGATTAATAGCCCTTGTCAATTTCTTAAACGTGACATATGTCCGTAAGGGACCAGGCAATATTTATTGGGGGCATGGGGCCGGTGCAAAATGGCATGGGGCGGGCACTTTTTTACTCGCTTCCATGCATGGGACAGATACTTTTTTATTCACTTTCATGCATGGGGCGGAAATTTTTTTTATGGTTCTTTGGCCATGGGGCGGACACTTTTTTATCACTTCATTCTGAAAGACATAAAATAGTGCACAACTGTAAAGTACATTTTCAAACTATTTGAAGACTACCACAATGTACTTTTTTAGAATAGGATGTTGATAATTACTACTCTTCAGGCCTTACAAAAAAAGTTTGCCGATGGAACTGCCCCCCTGTCCTGGCTGGGCCTAGGGCAGGTCTAGAGTAAAAAAAAAAATGGGGAGCAAATTCTTGGGTGAGGAGCAAATTCTTGGGTGGGGAGCAATTCCCTTATAACCTAATGGAGTGGGCAGTGGGGGACAAGAGACTGAGGGTGATCTGGAATGCGATTGTCCCATATTTTTGTGGCCCTCATGTATAATTGAGGTTCCTAGGTTACATAGAGTTATGGTCTCAGAGAGGACCATAGCCTAATTCTGTTGGGAGGGAGGTAGGCAGGGTAAAAATTCCTTTTGGGGCCTAGAACTGTGGCATTTGTATTAAAACTTATCTTGGTTTAGTTGGTTCCAAAATATAGTGCATAATTTAAGTTTTAAGGGTCTGTATGTTCATGGGAATTTTGTTAGTGTTCCAATATCTTGGGAAATGGAGAATATTATTAGTGGAAAAGAAGACTGTAGCTGATTTCTTATTGTGGATTGTTGGGAGGGGAGGCTGTTTCTTTTGGCTGTTTCTATGGAGCAAATTGGTTGAACCTTATAATGGTTTAGTTAGTTTCTAGGTAACTAAGCCTGAGTGAGATTAAGGAGGTTGGATACACATTCATTTTTTGGGAAATGGAGAATATTACTAATGGGCAAGAGGACCATAGCTTCTTTCTTATTGCGGGTTGTTGGGAGGGAAGGGCGGTTTCTTTCGGCTGTTTCTAGGGAGCAAATGTGTTGAACCTTATAATGGTTCAGTTGGTTTCCAGGTAACTAAGCCTGGGTGTGCGATTAAGGAGGTTGGATACACATTAATTTTAGCCCTTATTGTTGATTGATTGATTGATTTGAAGCTTAACGTCCACGGTAAACAACTATGGTCATGTCGGGACGGTCAGTTAACCTAACCACACTATTCCTGGGCAGGCTTAGACCTCCTAAGCGGTTAACCAGTACTAAGTGCACATACTTTCGCCAGTAACTGACAACTGCCCTTCTTGAATCAGCGGAAGGAGAAACGAAAGTATGTGGCCAGACCGGGTTTCGAACCCTGGACCTCTGACTTATGAGTCAGGTGCCCTACCGATTGCGCTACGCGGCCCGGCTTAGCCCTTATTGTCAACAGACAAAAGTTATTTATACGACGCTAGGGAAAGTAGGATTGTGGTCATACAGATAGGTTCTGGGGCTTTTACTAGGTTGGGAGTTTTGTCACAAGCATTGTAATTAGTAGGGGTTTAATGGGGATTCAGGAATTTTTGGAACTGGGCTGGGTAGGTGATTAGCAACAAGGGCTCGAATTAAAGAAAATTTGGGGGATTTTTTCCTTATTGTATTGGAATCTATCAATATCCTGGTGATGACATTGGTTTTGTCCAGGTATTCGAAAACTGCCTTCTGTATTGTATTTGTGTGTTTCTTTGGGGGGAGACAGGAGCAATCTCGGGTCTATTGTGTGATAGCCTATAACTTGAATATGGTGGATTCTAGGTCTTTGATTGTTATGAGCCATACAAAGAAGATATGGTCGAGATCTTCTGCATCATTGCAGTGGGGACATAGGCCGGACTGGTTGGCGTAGTGATGGCAGCCCAGCCCGCAGTGTCCTGGTTTTAGTCGGGAATAGGCTACATTGAAACGTCTATTGGCCTATATACTTCACATTGAAGTTTAATCTTTGGTTGAACAAAATGGAAGGTGAGACCCTTGTTGCTATTGGTCCATTGGGATAGCCACTTTTGGGTTACTGCTTCATTTATTAGGGGATAAACTTCCATTTTTGAGAGTTTGGTATGGTCGTAAGTACCAGTGGTCATACATGGCCTATGTTAACTGCTAAAAGCATCTGGAAATCTTTTCTGAAATATGAGTGATGCCCTGGAAGCTGCATTTTGCAGTTTCCGGGGCATCACTCATATATATCAGAAAAGATTAACAGTTAACGAAGATGAAATATAGTCACAACATCATGCACTAGGTCACATACAGAAGCAGCAATGCAAAGAAAAATTCAATTTCAAACCAAACAAAAAAAAATGACCACTAAAACCATCTATATTGCACCCCTTTCCATGTGACTGCTGTTTCAGTTGCAGCTATAATTCAAACAAGTCTTGTCAATTATCGTTAAGCCAAAGGCTTTTGAAAACAAAACTGCTTGCAAGATGAAGATTAAAAGGTTTTAAACAGGACAAGATCTTGCAAGTTTGAAAATATCTGCGAGAAGAACTGATTTTTTATGTTTGTAAGGAGATCAAGCCATCGCATGTAGCTAAATTTAACTCACCAGATTACCCTTAGCTGAAGTCCATTTAAGTGGATTGGATATATTTCATTTCACAAAAGAGTTAATACAGATTTTACAATTGACAGTGAAGTTTTATGTATCATCTTAATTGTAGTTCGAAGTTCAAAAAAGTAGTGAACCCCATGGGGTCTGAAGTTTTTTTGCAGTCTCTGAGCCATGGGGCCAATACTTTTTTTTATTGTCATCTGCCATGGGGCAAACACATTTTTTCTTCATCTCCAGCCATGGGGCACTTACTTTTTTTAAGCTGGGTTTCTCATTTGCACTGGCCCCACGCCCCCTATTAAATTCCTTAACACTTTGACATATCTGGATGAAATTTCATGGAAAAATTAAAATAATATTTATAAGCTTTGTGTTGCAAGCAGAACTTTGTCCACAGTGTTATATATATGCTTATGTGCCCCTGCCTCAGCAATATCTATATGCATGATTAATAGCATGTTTAAAAATCTATATAAAGTTAGAGTTCAGACTGATTTTCCTGAAACCTGCAACAAATTATCATAGCTTTCTGTCATGATCAATATTTGTTCCACCGGTTTATTTGCCCCTGATACATGGCTAACATATACAAAATTTGTATAAAATCTGGGGGAAAATCTATATAAAATTAGAGTTTTTGTTTATCTAGATATCATTTTTTTACAGAAATAATAATAAAAAAATATTATATTAATAATAAAAAAATATTATATTAATAAATACCCATATTACATACCAAAATAACAGTATCCTACAAGATGAACAAACCTAATTTACCCACAAATGGAGTATATGATGTGCTAGTGGAAAGGCAACCAATGTAGACCCAGGTCAGACTGCTCTCGTCTCTAGGAGAAGTCTGATCTGGGTCTGCAATGTTTGCTCAGGCCTGTTTGTCTTACTCTTTATCTTCATCACAGTAAATAAACAAAAAAGAAAAATATGCTGCCCAAATGACCAAAATATTTTTTGGGGGCTAGGGAGGTTTTGGGTGGAAGGTAGGCAATTGCAAACATTTTTGGCCTAAGATTGAGTTTTGGTTTATCTTGAAGACATTTTAGGGAATGAAAATTAACAAAATCCTCCTTCTGAGACACTAGTTTTTTTGTGGTAGGGGTAAATAATTAGGGAAAGATTAGGAAATGGCAAACCTAACTTTTTTTTAATAACTTTAGGCCAAGTTTCTCACTTTCTGGGCTATTAAATTTACTGAATTATACACTCTTCAAAATGGGATTCATCATGATGATGGGGAGGGTAGGCTGTGCTTGTGGGAGCTCATGATAAGTATGTCTTCTAAAGGGAGGATGGGACATGATAACTTCAATCATAATTAAACCAATATAAAATGTTTTTATCCCGTAAAATTTAAAGTAAACAAACACCAAGTTCTACAGTCCTTCCGCATTACCCCCCCCCCCCCCTCCCCCCCCCCCCCCAGCTTTTAAATCATCCAAGATTCACAGCCAAACTCTAAGCCTTTCAGCTGGAGATAAAGAAGGGGAGAAACGGCTGGGGTGCTGGAGGGCGACAAACAGACATCAAGAGATCTATCAGTCATGAGACAATGATCTGGCTCACAGCCTACAGGCACTTAAATAAGTAAACTCAAAACAGAACAGACCTTTTTTCTATGCATCTATCTGAACGTGAAAAATATTCAACATTTGTGCGATGCAAACACATCTCTGTCTGGCCTGGTAGTTTTCGCTTCTTCGTATGCTTACGCAAATAATAAAAAAGGTTTACATACCGTAAAAGTTGTTTCCACATTTATAAAAATTCACACAGGTTTATAACATTTTGCATATAGATCTCTACACAACTGATTGTATACGTCACTCAAGACTGATCAACGTGGGTGTTACGTAGGGTACATATAGTCTGTTTCACGGCTAACAACTCTACACCCCGGACATCCCATTATCTTTAAAAGGCCCAAATCGACAGTCCGATCGTAGTTCGAAGCCTTAAGCTTGTTTTTACCGAATGAGCCGTTGAAATGAAATGCTGTTCGTTGAACTTACCTTGGCATTTCTTCAGACACATGCCGCTCAGACATGTGGCAAATACTTCGACTGCGCAAGCGCAAAAGCACACCAGCGTCTGAAATACATGCCATTTCAAATTTGATTTTCTTCAAACATAGATTTGGTCACAAATAGATACCCAGCCGTAAGATAGACTGATATTTAATTGTTAAATTAGTGAAATATTGGCGGTTATTTTTAATGGCCATTTTTTAGTTCCAAAATTAACGAAACAAGGGTTCACCGGAAGAGGAAAAGAAACTGTGACGCGTTCTTTTGACAGAGTCGATACGAGTTTAGTTTCAATTTCTAGCCCCATTACTCCAGCTTGTTTCGTACAGAAAAGGCTGCTCTCTATCTCTAAATCTTTAAATTTGCCCGTAGTGTAAGCAGAAAGTAGAACTACTGCGGTTAAAATGCCGGAAGTGGTGACATTTTTTTTCGAAATTTTTTTAACAAAAAATAATCCCTTCGGCGGATGCTTACTATTTTTAAAACTAACTGGAAAGCCTTAGTTACCGACCTACTGTAAATGTGCAGCAAATTGCTATCATATTAATGTGCACCGCTGTCAGTTTTATTCCCGGTTTATTGCGAGTTCTGCGGTGTGTTAATTACCATTAATTGAAAACTGCTATCGGCCTTAATGGTGTGACACACGGCTACACAGTTTTCTTTATCGCTTTGAAGGAAATAATTTAATCTGGACAGTGCAGCAAGTAAAAGTACAAATTGAATTGAAGGACATTGGACAACACTCACACACACAAAACAAGGTACCTTTTACACGTGAGAGCAGCGGATACTCACTACAGCTTTGTTTTGGCAGATTGCATATGTACAGTCTATAGATGAGCCGCGACACGACAAAACCAACAAAGTGGCATGTGCGTCCAGCCATGACTCAGATCAGCCTGAACATCAGCCCAGTCTGATCAGACTCTTCGCCAAACGCTTAAAGGGTAGCTAAGGGTCTCAGCTACCTACATGCGGACAGTGAAGACTCTGATCAGACTGGGCGGATGCCCAGGCTGATCTGAGTCTGCGCTGGACGTACAGCCACATTGTTGGTTTTGGTGTCGCGGCTCAGATCTTGACAGGGAAGACCAGACTTCACGGATGTCCGCACGGATGTGTAGGCTGATGTGAGTTTTCTTTGTTCCCCTCTTTAAAAAGCACATAATCTCGTGTTGCTACTGTTCAAATCGGAAGATATTACTTCAACTGCGTCACGCAAAAAGGTTTCCCTAAACGTATCTGCGAACAGCAAATACTCTAAACAATCAGTGAATTCGTGCAGTATAGAATGGCTCTTTGTATTGTCCTATTTTATCACTCAGGGTCCAAACATGATGTGTGTGCGAACAGCAAAGCATTCGACCTGCCTGCACGGATTTGTAAGCTTCTCTGAATTTTTACTGATCGCATGTACGTTAAGGCACCCTTTTGCTTCAGCTCACTTGAGGAACATGTCATATCCATCATCAATATAGTGACGAATTATTGACATGAATGTAAAGAAATTATGTAATTGTGTATGTCGACATGATACTATTCAGGATACACAATCAAAAAAAAAAATATGTCACTCTGTAAATTATCGACATGTTCTTATGTCATAAAAGATAATCATTTTGGGCCGATTGCACAATGCTGGTTTAAAGTTAACCCCAAAGTTAGCCATACGTTTTGCATGGACTAAACTCGAGGTTATAGCTTAAACTTGCTTTGAGCAGTCGGCCCTTTATGTATTATGCAGTAACACATGTTACTTGGAGGACCCAAGCTAGCTTTGCTCTGCTCGATGGGAATGACATCTAGATTTAAGGGTTCGCTGTAGGTATGGATAGGCCAAATCACCCTGACTCTGAGAGTCTGGTTGTTTATATTATCATTTTGTATTAAATAAAAATAAATTGTGGGATCGCTTTTCTATCGCCTCACCGAGGTAACTCTATTGCGAAACCACAAACTAATACTAGCTCAAATGTCATCTCAACGGAGCTCCAGATAAGGTTGGGTTTTGAGGGGTAATTCAGAGTTTTTCATATTTTTAATGAAAATAAATACACGAATTGTGGCCCATTAACAAAACTGTACCGGCGATATGGTTCAGTTGAATGTCACAACATAAGAGCCGCGACACGAGAAAACCAACAATGTGGTCGTCCGCCCAGCGCAGACTCAGATCAGCCTGGGCATCCACCCAGTCTGATCAGACTCTTTGCTAAGCGCTTAAAGGGTAGCTGAGGGACTAAGCTACCTTCATGCGGAAAGCGAAGACTGATCAGACTGGGCGGATGCCCAGGCTGATCTGAGTCTGCGCTGGACGCACGACCACATTGTTGGTTTTCTCACGTCGCGGCTCATTTCTGAATTATCGCTGCTATCCCTTCTTACATGGAGCAGTGTATTCTCAATTTTTATATTGTCTGGGGTCTTCAGCGTGACAACTATGTGTCACCGCAACATGTGTTACCAGGAGGAAGCTTATTTAAAACTTTTTTTCTATTTTCTGAAACCAATACATGTACTGGCGTGCGACCAGTGGTGGCCGCGTACCAGTGGTGGCCTTTTGCATTTTGCACGCGCAATTGCGTATTTGATCCGTCTCAGATTTGGCCATTTTGTAAAAGAAAACAAAAGAAACTTCCACAAAAAAGACTGGTTAAATTATCTCCCCGGAAGGCAAAAGGTTAAAAATTTCCCAAAGCTACCCTCATACCAACATTATTGCCTTGCCGGGGATCACAACCCTTGATACACACATAATTAAATACAGAAATAAACACGAACAAATTGCTTTATAAATGATTGCCTATGACGAAAAAGGTATAACTTGCAACCAGTCTGTAAAGAAAACATCTAAATTCTTGTAAATGACAGCACACGTGTAACCATTATTTATGTTTGTTTTCTACGTAATGTAGCGTGCGCCTACGAAATGACTACGTCAGAGTTTTAAAGTCCGTTTCTGATTGTTGCTTATATTCTATCTGTGCTGAACGCGCTAAAACTATTTAACTCTGACAAAGACCACAGACTTACAATGACATATTATCAAAGTTTAAATCCACAACAAGGTTTTGAAAAATGCATCATTCAACGCATGGCATTCGTGACGGCCATCACTGGTACGCCACGCTCGTATTTCAATGCGTTTTGGTGACCTAGTTTGAGGATCTGTCACAGGCACAAGTTATAGTCTAATTCAA